>VYXH01001480.1:61838-108171 GCA_013397275.1 Burhinus bistriatus | reverse complement strand
CACGCAGGAAGGGGAGCCTCCCGGTCCCCTCACCCGTCCCGGAGGGATCGGAAAGGCGTCGAGGTGGGGGAGACCGTGGGGCGGAGGGGAGGGTGTCGGTGAGCCGCGCCGCGGGCAGGAGGGGTGCCAGGCCGGCCGCTCGGGTCTCCGGCGTGTGCCGCTTGTTGTCGGCGAGAGGCGAAGAGTCGCGCCATGTCGTGGGGCGCTGGGAAGGGCTGGACCTTCCTACAGAAGCAGTCGTGGGCACGCAGCCAGCCACGGGTGAACTTAGCCGGGGCGCCTTCACTTGGAATTGCTGTCAGAACGGGAGCCAGGCGTTGTCCGAGGAGCTGTCGGAACAGGCGGAGATGCGTATTTTTCTAACTGGGAAGAACTTCCCGAGTGTAGATCCAGACTAATAAGAACTGCTGTGTTTTTCATGCTTCTGTGAAAGTGCTCGAATCTGAACTATTTGTTTACCTTGAACTCTCAACGGCAGGAAATGCGCGGTTATTTGCAGTAAGAGGCATTGACTGTAATGCTGTACCGGTGTCCTGGTGTCCTGGCTACTTCTAGGCAGCATGCTGTAGAGACATTCCTTAGCTGGCGAAAAAAAGTTAAATGACGATCTGTATGGCTCCAGAGAAAGGCGGCTGGAGGGTTTCTTGTCAAAGGCTGTACTGTTAAAAATCGGAAATCATTTACAAATTTTCTTTTTGAAGTGCTGCTTTGATTTCTAAGCCTTACTGTTATGCCTGCAGGACTGTAGTGCAGCGTGAAATTATGCACATCAATGTTTTGTTGTGTTATTTTCTTTAAAAAAAAAAATGTTTAAGAAAGCACAAAAGCAGTACATCTGCCTTCCAGTTAGCATACTTTATCTAAAACTTTCAGTTGTTCAAGTGCCCATGATTCCTGTTTTTTCGCGTGAAACGGGTACTCTGAACTTGCTGAAAATCGTCAGGTTCTGTCATCTGATTTAAAAGCCAGGATATTAATGGCACACCTAAGCACAGTGTGCGTGTACATATATTAGTAAAACTATGTACTGTATTTCTAGTCTAACACTTGAGATAGGCAGTTTGATTTTTTTTTTTCCATTTACATGCCAAGCAATTAATTATGAAAGTAGTGACTAAGGGAAAAAGATTTCCTTTTGTTTGTATTTGGAGTTACAATTTTAAAATTTATCAGCTGCAAAGATGAATCTTAATTTCTTCTTTACATGAAACACAAATGGGAGAAAAACATATTTTCTTGACTTCTAAGTTTTTTTTAACATCGAGTACTTTTCAGCTCACGAGTTACCCCAAAATATACATTTTGCCAGCCATTCTTTAGTGAAACTAAAGAAACGAGCGCATCGATAAGATTGAAATGTGGTTCAATGAAAAAAAAAAAATTCCTATTCGTATATCTTCCTTGTGAACCTTTGGTGCAAGAAAAGACTTTCGCATATCTCTATTTTCCCAGAGAACTTAATGCTTTCAGTAGTGCTATTCTGTATGTTTGTACGTGTTATTTTGCTTACTACTTCAGCTCAGGTCTGTGCTAAGAACACAGGGGGGCTTGATCTCTGAAGTGCTGGTCAACTAATTCACAGTTTCTTTGTGTGTGTGCACAGAACTGAACCTCGGGAGAGAGGAATGCAGAAACTAGCACTGAATAACTTTCTTTAGGGAGTTTTAACGTTGGAGCATTTGCTTGTACTATTTTATTCCAGCTGCAGCTTTCTAGTTGGTGTGGGAATGAGTATGCGGTATTTTTTAGGTTTCTTCCACCATTATCTGTTACTTCACTCCTGTTTTTTTCCCCGAGCTATTTTATCTTGCCAAGTCTTGGTTCTAAGGTTAAGTTTTTAAATTTTGTGACTTGATATAGTTTCAGTACTTCAATGCTCCACGTCTTAAAACATTCATGCTGTCAGTGTGCTGCTTGACATTCAGCTAAAGTTTTCTTGGTCTCAGTTTTGTACTTTTAGCTTTTTCACAGTCTTTTTGGATGTTTCTCTTTTTGACCAAACTCTGCGTTTTGATTTCTTAACATTTTCTTCAAAGAAAGACTTCTCCCATGCCAAGATGTTTCCTCCCCCTCCCCCCTTCCACCCCCATCTCCTTTCTCCACACATCGACGTAGGTGGGAAAATGTCATGCTGGCTTGGTTGCTGGTGGGGGAGCTGAGGTTTTAGGGTTTTTCTCGTCAAGGCGCTGATCTTGCGCTTTCGTAGAATTGTGTTGCTTTTGCATGAAGCTTGATTGTGCTATGCTGGTTTACACAGTGGTCATCCTGAAATCAGCGGACTACTTTTGTCCTCAGTCCAATATCTGCTTACATTGAGGCATGTGAGTAGTTTCACTCTTGATAATATTTTTAAAATTGAGAAAAACAAAATTTCTGACCATATAATATTAAAAAGGAGGGGGGAAAAAAGGCACAGTGTTTACACAGTGACTTCAACAAAACCAGAAAGGGTCGACCTCTTGGACTCCTCTGACTGACAGCATCGCTGTATGTGACAGCCCCGTGGGAAGGCAGGGTTTAGTGTCCTTTTCTGGCCTACTGGAAAGGACCGTTACTAATACGTTATGCAGGAGAATCTGTTAGCCCAAAACCACAAAGATTAGTCTTGTCTCTTAAAATCCTGTCTACCATATTTAATTCTTGCAGCACACTTTACATAGGTATTACTTTAGTATTCCAGGAAGAATTAACAAACATAGTTCAACTCTGAAATTTATGTGAATTTTATCAGTGTTAAAAAACAGCTCTGGGGAAAACAGGTTGTCAGACTAGGAGAAGACATGGGATAATGTAAGTGGTCTTATTTATAAAGACAGTATAAAAAGCAGACTTAGTATGCACCACTGTAAAAGAATCTCATTGGCAGCCTCTGAATAGACTACCTTTTAGAAGGAATGTTACGGATGCTAGCAAGCTGAAAAAGTTTAGCAAGCCATTATTTTTGTGGTCTGTTGACCATAGCACACAAGGGATCTCGACCTCCCGTAATACACTATGGCTGGTACTTAATCTGGGAATTACTAAATGGGTACCCAGAGGTCATGGCGCCTGAATTCTGCAGTGCAGTGAGTATGAACTGGAGACAACTCTTAAATAAATTGCATGAGAATGATTAATATGGGCGTGTAAAACTGTATACTTTATTAGTTTCACTACAGCTGTCTCAACCTTTTCTGTGTTATGGAGTAAGACGTACACAACATATGCAATGCTGGATACTGGCTATGTGCTTAGAGAGTTATTATAGCTCTTATGCTGGTGTCTGTATTTTAAAAGGCACTAGCCGTGGGCCAGTTAACCAATCAAACCTGGTTTTAAATCTTTTAAGTACAGTTTTTATCTACATACCAGGTAAAAAATAAAGCTGCTTTCCTATCCAGCTGTAACACTTTACCTGTTTCCCTTCCTTCCTTAGTGGTGTCATGTCGTTGTGTGTTAGGGTTCCCTCAATCTAATGCTTATTCTAACCTAGACATCTGTTCTAAATTGAGTAACATATTCTTGTGTATTTCAGAACTGTAAAACTGGATAAATATTAGCATATTCAAGGATAATAGCTGGAATATAATTGTTTGGGTTCTATCCAGAGTTGTCTAAATCACTCAGTATTTTTGTAGCATGGTTTACTTATCTGTAAAACATAGAATCCCGGACCTTGATGTTCTACAGCCCAGGCTAGTTCCACAGTATGCGTGCATTTGTAGTAGCATAACTTGTCTTGCTTGGCATAGGCTGGATATTTGGCAGACCCTTAGTACTCCTCAGATGAAGTAACCATTTCAACTGGCATAATGGTACTGGTGCTGCGTGCTATTTAGCCCTTCTAGTCAGTGACGTCATGGGCACAAACACCCCAGATCAAATATAATCACTTCTGGACACATTATTTGTCTCTAGGTGGTATCTCTCAAATAGAGATAGTCGAAAGAAAGATGGTAAAAATGTAAATAAAGAATGAATCACTGTCTCTCTAATTTTAGTCAGAGCCTGCCTGTTTGGTTTAGGTAAATGCACTTTATAGGAGAAATACAGCAGCTTTGAACAAATAAATTCTACCACGTAAACTTATTAAATGATGTAAGCCAGTGCTAGCCAAATTTTTAAGTGATTTTTTTGGAAAGATCTGTTCAAAATGCAGGTTTTTATAAAGTTTGCAGCAACTGAGGTAGATATCCAATGGTATGTTTGTCTTACGAAGAAATCAAGTTCTGCTTTTCCAAGTCACTCTTTTTCTTTCAGAGATGTTAGGATGACATGTTAAAATGTACTTATTGAAGAGACATTATTGTAGAAAGCAGTGGTATAATGGTCTTGCGTGAGCACAAAGGTGCAGTGATTTAATTAAAGGTGTGGTTTAATTAAGGGTTTGAGTTGTATAAAGCCTCATTTGTCTGAACTGTTGGCACTGTGTAAACATAATAAATTTAAGTGAACTTTGTACTTCTGCACCTGTATGCTTAGGGACAGAATTAATATGAGCATTTTAGAATCATAGAATTACAGAGTGGTTTGGGTTGGAGGGGACCTTCAAAGGTCATCCAGTCCAAGTCCCCTGCCATGGGCAGGGGCGTCTTCCACTAGATCAGGTTGCTCAGAGCTGGGTCCAACGTGGCCTCAAACACTTGGAGTGATAAGCCATCCACAGCTTCTCTGGGCAGCCTGTCCCATTTTAAGTTGTGTTTGTATCCTCCGAACTCTGTAACATGCTTTTAACTAAATTAGCGCTCCTTTTTAAAAAACAGGCCTAATCTAAAGTGTGGCAAGTATGCTTCAGTCCTGAGCCAGAAGGTACTGGGAATATAAACGAGTGGTATTCAGACCATTTAGTCTGAATGTCAAACTGCTGTTGATAATGTTGATTGTGGCTCCACATAACTGACTGCCTTTGTATGTTTGGTGGGACTTAGTTGGTTGGATAGAGATCATGATCGTAACCACAAGTATGAGTTTGATATACTGACATCTGTAAAAGTGATACACCTGGGTATTTATGAACTGTAACTTAGAACTTTTTTTTTAGTTGCAGATTGAAATATCATGGACAGAAAATAGTTTGGGTGATGTGTTTTGCCAGCGTGTCTCTGCAATTTCAGTTTTAACAATGGATAAGTGTAAGCATATAGGACGTCTGCGACTGGCCCAAGATCACTCCATTCTGAATCCTCAGAAATGGCATTGCGTGGACTGCAATACTACAGAATCTGTGTGGGCATGCCTCAGCTGCTCACATGTGGCATGTGGAAGATATATTGAAGAACATGCACTAAAGCACTTTCAGGAAAGCAGTCACCCAGTGGCATTGGAAGTAAATGAGCTATACGTTTTCTGTTATCTCTGCGATGATTATGTTCTTAATGATAATGCAACTGGTGATTTAAAACTGTTGCGAAGTACATTAAGTGCAATTAAGAGTCAAAACTATGACTGCACTACTCGAAGTGGGAGGACTTTGCGTTCTATGGGTACAAGTGATGATTCTTACCTTTCACATGGTGGTGCCCAAGCCTTGCTTCGGAATGAAGATCGCATGTTCACAGCTCTCTGGCACCGACGGCGTGCGTTCCTGGGCAAAATATTCAGATCATGGCTTGAGTTGACACCTACTGGAAAAAAGATTTTGGAAGAAGAAAGGCGTCGGGAAGAAGCAGAGGAAAGAAGGAACAAAGCTAGGAAGAGAAGACAAGAACGAAAGCGTGAGCTGAAAGCAGAGATGGAAAAGATGCCTCCAAGAAAGAGCAGTCGTTTACAAAATCAGATTAGAATGTCATCAGAAACAGCACCCTGCCTTCAAAAAACATCACAGAACATGGAATCTGTGGCAGAGTTGGAAAAAACGTATACCTCAGATGAAGAAAGATTGAAAAAAATAAGTGACTCTCCAATTAAACGAAGGCCTACAGTGACTCCTGGGGTAACAGGACTGAGAAACCTGGGAAATACATGCTATATGAATTCTGTCCTGCAGGTATTAAGTCACTTACTTATTTTTCGAGAATGCTTTTTAAAGCTTGATCTCAACCAAACTCAGGAACTGCTGGCAACAGCAACCAATGGTAAAACCAGATCTTCATCTAAACACTTGTCAATAGCTGCCTCAACATTACATGTGAATGAGAACCAAGAGAAAGTTAAGGGATCGTCTTCTGTGAGGCGGCCTAGTTTATCCTCTGGATTAAGTGGAGGAGCATCAAAAAGCAGAAATATGGAACTTATTCAGCCCAGGGAGCCCAGTTCAAAGCATATTTCTCTCTGTCATGAGCTGCATACTCTGTTTCAAGTTATGTGGTCTGGCAAATGGGCACTGGTGTCTCCTTTTGCCATGCTTCATTCTGTGTGGAGACTAATTCCAGCCTTCAGAGGATATGCCCAACAAGATGCTCAGGAATTTCTCTGTGAACTTCTGGATAAAGTGCAGCAGGAACTGGAGACTACGGGGACCAGATACCCAGCTCTCATCCCTGCTTCTCAAAGAAAACTTATAAAACAGGTTTTGAATGTGGTTAACAACATTTTTCATGGACAGCTATTAAGTCAGGTATGTTTTATGATTTTTTTTTTTTTTTTTAGGCGCGTAATGACTGGTAGTTATGGATTTATACTGGTCAGTGATGGGCATACTTCAAAGGTTAATACATTTATAATTACTGAGGGGGGATGGGGAGGGTATAATACACACGATCTCGGAAGAAAGGTCATTTCTAAACTGTGACAGTACTCCTAAAACTTTCAGTAGAAGAGTCACCTGATAAACATAAGTGTTAAATTTGGTATTTTAAAGCACACCTTTGCAACTACTGAGAAATATCTTGACTTTGCTATTAAGCACCAACTAACCTGCAGGAATAAAGGATTTACAATTTTAAGTATCTAGCTTATCACTATAGTGGTACTAGATAAAAGCTGTTAAGGAAGGTGTTAATCTCGTCTAAGTGGAAACTGATTAGTTAATGGATACCAAGCAGGGAATTACTTCAGTAAATAGCTTGAATTTGAGATTCATTACTACACAGTAATTGCCTATCATGATGCTATGTATGGGAGTACTAATACTTCTTTTCTGTTTCAACACAAAGACATAGAAGGCTCTGTCAACACAGGAACCAAATTTGTGGGGTGGAGGAGGCGATGGTCGTTTTCCTTTTTTCTGCCTGACTACTTTCCCTTTTTCTTCTTCTTTTTGGCTTCCTGTTAAGTACTTCAATGTGTCCACTTACTGTTATGCATATCCCAACTGTGTGCTCCTACAAACATCTGAGAACTGGCTGAACAAACAAATGCTGGTTTCTGTTGAATTAATCTGAAAACTAACCACATTGAAGCAGGAACAGGGGTTGAGAAAGTCTTGCCCCCCTGGAATTGGTCTTTAGTATGCATGCGCATGTAACTGAGGGGAGTGCAGAAGCATTTAATGGATAGGTTGTGTGAAGGAGTAGAGGTTTAATACAAATTAACAAAAATATGGATGTTCCCATTATTCTGACTAATGGTTTAATGTTTTAGTATGTGAAGCTAGAAATCCATGTGGTTTTTGACTAAGGTAGCATTGTTTACTGCTATGATACCCATAAACTTCATAATAAGATAACAGGACTTAAAATTAGGGTTGTTTAGAGCATATGATAGCTTTTAGGTCATCTTAGGTTTTGCGTAACTACTAGAAACTGTTACATCTACTAATAAAATCAGATTATCCTCTACCTTCCATTTGGCCCAGTGTAAGAGCAGTTCTGTTGGCATACTTCCTTTCCTCAGGGTATTTAACATACCTTATATCAGGGTTGTGCTAATTTAAGTGTCTAGTATGTTATGTCATTAAAGCTTTCTATTTGAAAATCACATTCCTCTCCAAAATAGTAACTTTGCTAGTAAAACAAAGTAACTGACACGGCTTGGTTGCATTCCAAGCCTTCTTACAGGACTCATTTTTTGGAAGAATATTCAAGGCTCTGAAGACACAAGCATTATTTCAGTAGTACCACTTCTTTCACGTGTTTTTAGCTTTGTTATGTGAAGAGGCTTGTTACTTGAAACCCTCCCACCTTCCTGAAACCAGGGGGCCGAATAGTGAGAATTTACTCAAGTGTTATCGAGTAAGACTGAAAGGGAATTCAACAGTTTTGAGCTATGCTGTGACTTCTGTGACTACAACACACAGCTCTTTTACTGCAGCTGGTCAATGTCTGTGTGCAAAATACAGCCTTGAGGAACTTGAGAACACCTAGAGTGAGAGGAACAAGGAAAAGAGTATTGAGGCTGTTATCTGTAGTAATTTCTCCCTGGCTCATTAGGCAATTCCCACAGGCAGTGGCCAACACTTTACCTCCTAATGTTCCCTTTGTCTTCTGCCCCTTCTTTGTTTCAGTTTAGTCTTCACTAACACTTTGGAACATGATAAGTTTTAAAAGCAAAAGGTAACTCCTGAAGATTTACATTTCTTCCTTGATAAAATATATTCAGGTTATCTCAATGATTCAGTCCCTGGTGTTTGCACATGGAAGGATGAGCTTTAAAAAAACTCGATTAGGCAATTACTTTCCTCTCCTCAATAAGATTCCCACATCATGATTTCACTAGGCGTTTGTCAGAACTGGCATGAACTGCTATAATGAAGTTAACAAAACGGGCAAGGAAACATCCATACAAGGCTGAGACTTCTCGCTATGTCATCACATCTTTGACAATGTTAGCTCTTAAAAGCAAGAGTGTGTGCTTTGTCCTTGTAGGCTTAACTTTATCTACTTGCAAGCTGTAACAGTGTTACAGTTTCTCTCTAGGAGATGGTTGGAGCCGTAGCCTGCTGCATTTGTTAAAAATAGGATGGTATTTTAGGCTAGAGTATTTAATAAGTTACACCTTAATTCAGTGATGAAGGGGAACTGAGAAACTTGGTTCTGTGTGCAGCTGCCTTCCGTTTTAGGATCACTAAAAAGTTGTTATACTTACTATCCCTTTGTACCAAAAATATTAGTTAAAGATACTTGATTCTGTGAGATACTCAAGTGCAGTAAAGTCAATCTTCTTGACCTTCAAACTTCATGAATACTATGAAATACTTTCAATACAGTACACAGAGGATCACTTACAATGTGCAGATAAGCTGTATGTTTACTTAGGTTTCACATGACTTTGTCATGTGCAATAAAACATTTTCCCTTTTCTTCTAGCTGTTCTATTTTAACTTGAAGGGAAGACATAATGCTGAGTTTGCCATCAGTCTCTTGCTATTGAAATGGCTGCCTGGTTCAGCACTGCAACTGAATTTAGGATTAAGAAAGGAAAAAATTGGGTGTGTGAGAATCTTATGCAGATTACTTTTTGATAACTAGAAAAAGCTTTAGGTGATGTCAAAACTATTGCACGTTCTATATGAGTTAATTGGTTTTGTTTTGTTATGTTCTCAGCTGATTTAAAGTAAGTCTCCTCCATCTACTACTTGAAATATTTTACTGTTTTATGGAATACTAGGCTAGGTAATGAGTAACTCCAGGAATAGCATGAGTGCATTGCCTCTTGACTTTTTAAAAATTTTTTATTTATTCCAATATCCTTTTAAGGATTACAGCCTTTTACTCTACATTACAGACTGTGAAACTTCAAAACCCAGTACATCTAAGGGAAGTAAAGATAGGATATAAAGCTACAAACCCCTTCTCTATTCTTTCCTTTTTCATATGCTAGTCTTCCTCCAGTGATTGCTTGGAGAAAGTTGTGCTATAGCACTTATTGGGTAAAGCAGTCTATATCTTGTAAACCTGTGCTTTCAGAGGCAGATCTGCTGGAGCAGTGGCTCGTCCCTCTCAACCCCACTGGGACTGCAAGCAAATGCCAATAGGTATATTAAAATCCCAATTGTTTTCGATCCCTCAGTGCTTGTACTCTTGTGTGACTGTACCCATGTCTCCTATCGTTGATCCTTCAATGGGGAAAGAGCAAAATACTGACTGCACTATGAAGTTACGTGCCACTGGTAAACTGACCCATACTGATCCATACATCTTTGAAGTACACCTGAAAAGCTCAAGGAGGTTGGCCACCATCTCCCTCAAGATTTTTGGCTTGGGTTTTTTAAATGTTGCCAGCTAAATAGCACAGTATGCAACAGTCTTTAAATGTTCTATATTTCAAGTTTTGTCCATATTAAGCAAAGAAGTGGGCAGGTATATTTTTAAAAAAACACTAGAGATTTAAATAGCACATTTTAACTTTCAAAGTAAATGCATGTTTTCAGCACTGCTTTGGGAAAATTGTGTCCCACATGTCCACAGAAATCATACTAGCAGNGGGAGACTAGTATGAAGTATTTATGAAAGCTGACCTAGACAATCTAGCTGATCTAGGAAGCTTGGCTAGTAGATCCAGGAAATTTGTAAATTGCTGGCAAATCTTATGTGTAGACAGAGCTTTTTTCTCTTGAACTTCAGCTTTTTAACTAAATTGGTTTACCCTTAGGATAACATTGAGTACACAGGTTTTGATTGAAAGTTAGAGGGACTTTTAGATTGTATTTTTTAAGATTTTAATAGTCACAAAAAGTCTGAGTAAAGACTATCGAGACATCAAAAATGGTGAAAGAATAGAAATGTGTTTCTGATATAGCTGGTTTGGAGGCATTCTTGACAGTGGAGTGTAATACTTGTATGTCCCAAATGAATTGCCCAGTATAACTTTCCTCCAGTTCAACCCATATAGTATGAAGCTTTCAGGAACTAAAAAGTGGTAGTTACTAAGGAAAATAGATACTGGATGTTTCATATATTTTGTGCTTTTTGGCCACTGTGTTGTTACTTCTACCACTGTGTTGATAAAACCTTAACAACTTCCTGTAGTTCAAAATAAGCCTCTTGTCATGATAATTACCAGGAAAAAAAAAAAAAAAGAGACTTTCTGTAAGCCAGACAGCATGATTTTTACCTACTCTTAAATAATGCCGAAATAATAATTCAGAATATTGAATCTCTTAGTATTCTTGTTTTCTGTGTGAACAGATGTAAAGCATATTTGAGTCTAATAATAACAAAATAACTTGTCAAAGTAGTCACTGAAGATCAAATTATTATTTTAGAAAATTTTTTTGTTACCAAAGATTGATTGTCTTCCTCAGTTGCTCCTCATTTTTTTGATAATTTCCTGACAGTTAAGTTTGCATGTACTTGTGTGTGTGCACATGTGCAGATGTATGCACTCAGAAAATTGTTAAGGTTGGAAAGGACCTCTGGAAATCATCTAGTCCAACTCTGCTCAAAACAGGGTCAACTAGAACAGGTTGCTCAGGGCTGCGTGCAGTCAGGTTTTCAGTAGCACCAAGGATGGAGACACCACAACCTCTCCGGGCAGCCTGTGCCAGTGCTAGACCATCCTCACAGTAAAAACAGTTTCTTCTTCTGTCTCAATGGAACCTCCTGTATTTCAGTTTGTGCCTGTTTCCTCTTGTCCTGTCACTGGGCACCACTGAGAAGAGCCTGGCTCCATCTTCCGTACTCCCCTCCCCATCAGGTATTTACACACATGCCTAGGATCCCCCTGAGCTTCCCTTCTCCAGGCTGAACGCTCCCAGCTCTCTCAGCCTCTCCTCCTATGTCAGATGCTCCAAGCCCTTTCATCATCTTCCCGGTCCTTTGCTGGACTCACTCCAGTAAGTCCGCATCCTGTACTGGGAAAGGCAGTACTGCACCCAGCCCTCCAGTTGTGTCTCACCAGGGCTGAGGAGAGAGGAAGGTTGACCTGCCTTAATGATGCTCTGCCTAATGCAGCCCCGGAGGCTGTTGGCCCGCTTTGCTGCACAGGCATGCTGCTGGCTCATGGTTTACTTGTCCCCCAGGACCCCTGGGGCCTTGTCTGGGGAGCTGCTTCCCAGCCTGTACTGGTGCCTGGGATTATTCCTGTGCAGGTGTGGGACTTGGCATTTCCCTTTGTTGAAGTGCAGGAGGTTCCTGTTGGCCCATTTTTCCAGCCTGTCCTTCTCCCTCTGGATCACAGCACAACCCTGTGGTGTATCAGACACTCTGCCCAGGTTTGTGTCGTCTGCAAACTTGCCGGGAGTTTAACAGAATTGGCTCCAGTACCGACCCCTAGGGTACATCAGTAGTGTCTGGGCTCCAGCTGCATTTCATGCTACTGACCACAATGTGTTCATTCAGTTTTCAGTCCATCTCCCTGTCCATTTATCCAGCCTGCGCTTTATCATTTTTACTGTGGGCGTGTTATGGGATACAGTGTTGAAAGCCTCACTGAAGTAAAGATGAACAACATCCACTGTTTTCCACTCATCCACTGATTATCTGTATCACTCATCTCATTGTAGGAAGAAGGCTATCATGTTGATCAAGTGTGATTTTTCCCATCATAAATCCATGGTGCCTGCTCCCAATCTTATCCTTAATACGTTTAGAAATAGTTTCCAAAATTATTTGCTCTGTCAGTCTTCCCACAGGTCAAGGTGATGTCGATTGGCTTGTAGTTCCCCAGATCCTCCTTGAAGAGAGGAGTGACACTTGCTTTCTTCCTGTCCTCGGGAACATCCCCTGAGTGCTATGACCTTGCCAGGACCTTTCAGAGATGGAGGATGACCTTGCAAGGCAATGCCATCAGCCAGCTCCTTATGTTCTTTCAGTTTAATCAGGGATAGTTTCTCATTCTAGGCAAGCAGGAGGACAGTCGATGTGTGGCTACAAAAGGCCCAGTAAGGGAGGAGAAAAAAACCCAAAGGTTTACGCTGATTTATGTGAAAGCTGCTTGGGTATGTAATTCAAGGAAGAAAATTAATGTTGAGTTACAAATGCAGTGTTTTACTGAACTGGCGCATGTTGCAAAGCAGTGAATAGTCGTTGATGGTTTCTTTATGAGTGCTGTTGATTAAATTCCAATTTAATGTAGATGATCAAAGATATACCTAGCCGATGTAATTTTAGCAGCTTTTTGGAGTGGTGAGGAACCCTTTAGAAACTGTTTTGTTTGGGGTTTTGAAAGTCTTTGTGAGGATTCCACTGCTTTTGAATCTGGTGCCTTACGTAAAGCTCTTTGCCTAGATTTCTGTTGCAGCAACACCAAACGGCAGTGAAAGGGAAGAGCAGTGGCATCATTTATTATAGCAATGCCTAGTAAGAACTGGCTTTTGATCTCTCTAGGCATACTTATAAAAACAAACAAAGAAATGGTTTGATTACTTCCTGATCATGTTTAGGATGGAATCTGAGCAAAATGCCTCCTGCCAGCCCCGCTCAGCACAGCAGAAGGACAGTGTGCATTGCTCAGAGAAATGAATATGCCAAGAGCTGGAGAGTGGAGTGGGTTCTAGCCAATGTAGTATGCAAACTATGTTTAAAGTTTTAAAAGGCAGTGCTTCTCCTTTTAAGTCTTGCTCCATTTGCTTGCTCAACTGGTGTATTTCAGAACGCAGTGTCTGAGAGAGAGGAAATGTGCAATCTTTGGAAGCCCTTAGTATGCTGTGAGTGCAAGAGGGAGAATGCTGAGGCTGACTAGCGTGCAGTGCTGACTGTTAAGTCTCACACTGAATAGACTATGAAGAACTATGAGAACTTCAGGTAGGTAGTAGAAGGATTTGCACTTAGACCATATATGACCTCTACGCTGATTTCTATATTCTGGTATTAGTCTCTGTGCTTTTATGTGTTGCCTGAATTACAAAATGGTTGTCAAGTTGCTTTCCAAATAAATGAAGGTGACATTTTAAAAAATTGTAATCCATAGGAGGCCATTGAATCACAGACCACAGTTTGCTATCGTTATGCTTATGTTATTCTGTTAAATAGATACAGCTCATGACTGCAAAGCTTAGTAATTTTTATAACTGAAAAAATACAGTATGGACTGTCATGTTGAATTCCATATAGCAGCATCCTACAAATCCCCTTCTCTTTGATTGCTTTGTTGTGGAAAAATTCATTTACCACTCTTTCTATGTATGTCTTATATAGTGAAAACTTAAGTAGTAGTAAAAACAGAAAAATGGGACTGGCCGTCTTCCCGTTCTTAAAAACCAAAAAAGAATTAGAGCAGATATGGTAACAGTTGTCTTTCTTCCATGCAAGTGCAGGGAGCATAGGCTAAACAGTTGATGATGGAGTTGGCTGCTTCTGCAGCAATATGTTAACTATTTTCTTTGGCTGCATTTAGGTTGAATGCCATCCAGGGCAGTGGCTGTCCATCAAATTATTGCGGGCACAATGATGCTTGTCTGAGTGGCCTCCGTGCTTAGCTTGAATCAAGCAATTTGATCCAGCTCTTTTCATCCTGGCCTTTGGCCCATGATTGAATACTGAGCTGTAACCAAAGAATTGTATATAGTACCCATGTTTCAAGGCATGAGAGGGTGGTCAGGGTAGAACATAAGGTAGAGATTTCAGACTAGCTAAAAACCAGTAATTTACTTCTTTGCTCTAATGTAAACTTCTCATGTAGCTTTGTTATAAATGACAGTATTAAGAATTCTTAAAATGGCAATTATGGAATATAATGGAGAGGTGAAATCAAGCTCTGAATTTGTAAAATACAGTCATAAAAAGATGCACGTCACTAACCAGATTGCTACAGCAGACTCACTTCCCTATTGCTGTTGTGCATACTCATACCATAAAAAGTTATATTGGACAGATAAATAAAGTTTTTGCCTGCTGTTTTGAGTTTGTGTGTGTGTGTGGAGTTGTTTTGTTTTTTATAAAACCTCACACCTTGTTCAACCAACTTTTGAGCAGCTTATACAATTTCAGTGCTTTTAATGAAAAAAGAAAATCTGGGTTGTACAGTGTGAACGGTAGTGGAGTGTGAGATAAAGGAGTCCCATTTAGGACTAAAAGAGGAGTGATAGGAGTGTTGTGAAGCCCGTGCTGATGGAAAGGCCAGCGCAGATGGATTCCACAGAAGGGCAGGGATCCTCCTACATGTTGAGCAATCCAAAATGTAAGCTCAGGCCTGGCTAAGAAAAATATACTTCCAACCTTTTTTCCAGCCCTGATTTACCTCTCATTTACCATTGAGCGAGAGTGTACAGGAGCAGTTAGCGCACTGTGGCTGATATGGTTAAGTGTACGCTTATCCAAATACATCACTTGGCTGTTGGCAAGTATGCAAATCCCAAATAACTCTGCTGCAGCCTCATGGTGAGGAAGAGTGTCTTGCATGTGAGGAAGTAAGTGCATCTCTACTTCAGGAGCTTGTAGATTTGTCAACACAAATCAGCTTTGCTCACAGTTGCATGACGAGATGCAACTGTGCACTGTTATACGTTTAACTTTTTGTTTGGTTGGTTTTTTGAGAGGCAAAAATTGGAAGCTGGATCAATTTTTTTTTTTCCTTTGGGATAGTAATTATTAACTAGTTGGGAAAGAGGATCTTAAAATAACTTAGACTGTTAACATTACACACTAAATTGAAAACCTCATAAGTTGTTAAAATTATCTGTACGGAGTTCATGTATGTACTTCATCCTAAGCCCATTAATCTTCAGTGTGCATTCACATGCAACAAATTCTTAAGTAACTTGTCAATTAAATAAACTTTTGGCCCCAAAAAATCAGTCATTTGTACACCAGAAATCTATTAGTCATTCTGTGTTTATGCTGGAGTTAGCTTGAACTGTGGCCAAACATATCATTTTGTCTCCAAGTCTAGATTCCAGCTCTGAATTACTAATAGTTTGTGGCTTTGAAACGTTGCCAGATGTTAGCACTTACAAAAAAAGCTCCTGTCAGTGTAAATTAAAACAGAAGATTCTCCTCTTTTCTGCCATGTAAGTTCGTAGTTGTGTTTTCTAAGAACAAGGCAGCAGTGTTTTCTTCTTCTTAGAACTTAAAGCAGCAAACAGCTTTCCTAAAACTCACTGCTTAACATGTATGCTGGTACACAAAAGACACACATCTGCATTAGGTAGCTAATGCGTAGATTGTGTATAAGCTGTTGTAGCCAATGAATGCATTAAATAATTACTCACAAGAACACCTGGGAGGAAGGTACCATAAGGTGGCAGATCTGTCGTTATATAAACGATCATGAAATAACAGACAAAGCAGGGTGAATAATTAAGTAACAACAAACCTTTAGGGAAAAATAAAGATCTTGAACAAAACTGAGTGTATTTTTACACTTGTGTAGGCTTACTAACCTAATTGAAGAGCACTACACTGAACTGATGGAGAACAGCAACACAAAGGGCGTGCCTCTGAAATAACAATATTTGGATCCCTCGTGGATTTTCATTCCTTTATTATTACATCTTTGTATTACTTGTTCCAAACAACTTGTGGTATTTGCCTAAATAGGAAGCATGCTTATAGAGATTTAATTTGGCAATTATTTACCCTTGTGGTGTAACCTTAAGGAGACACTTGATATTCCATTTACTGTAAAACATGAATGGTGGTGTCTCATCACATCTGGCTGTTACTCTGAGCTGGTAAATAACAGTATCTTGATAGTTGGTGATATATGAAAATTTTGAGTTCTTTTGATTTTTTTGGTGGGAAAGTTTAGTTGTTGGGGAAGGAGGTGGGAACATGGCTGGATGCTTATGGAAGTTCTATCAAAGTTATCTGATCCCAATTAAAATTCAACTTATTTTAAGAATACATCTTTTCTCAAGCAGTGAGGTTAGAACTTCTTGAATTAGTGGTCAGCTGCAACTTATAAGCCAATAAATACATTAACAGTAGAAAACTGGTAATTACTCTTCAGGTTTGTATTGTACTTTGTTGTACTGAACATATCAACGTGAACATATCTTTAGTCTCACATACACACTTGCTATTTACTGGTATTTCTTTATAGCCTTTTTCAACTAACAAAAAGGCTATTACAGTCTAAATGGAGTTTCACTGCTGCTTAGATCAGCTGCTAATAGAAGTTGTTCATCCACATGGATCGTGGAAGTGTCCTTTGGAGGAAGACTCAAATGATGTGACTCTCTTATAATAGAAAACAGCTTGGGCTGGCTTTTAGAAGACTGAATTGCAAATCGACACCTCATCTGTTGCCATTCCAGCATAGAAGAGCTACTGCTTTTAATGTACTTTCCTAAATCTTGAATGTTTTCATAAATTAATTGTCCCCTGCTGTATTATCTGCATTTTCCAGGTTGACTCACTTCACTTCTTGACATTTTATTTATGTTGTCTTACTGCTTGTCCTTTCCCTAGTGTGACGATGGATCCACTTACTGAAAGAAGAAATAAATTATTTTTACCTGTTAATTTTTCTTTGAAGAAGTGTGCTTCCTAATCCAGGCTTCCCTGGAAGACTTACAAAGTAAGAAGGATATGACTTTAAAATCCACGGCTGTTTTGTGTTTTGGTTTTTGTTTTGTTTTGTTTTTAATTAACCTAAACTATAGTTTCTCTTTCTTGTAAATCTTCCTTTTGGAGTGTTTCTTTTTGGAGAAAAGACTCCCGAGACTCCACCAGCTGCTTTCTCTCTTGGACAGTCCCAGACAGACCATTTTGACACTGCTTTTGTTTCTCAGTAAAAAATAAGAACACTTACCTATTTGTGATAACAGTATTGGACATGCTGCTTCAGAGAAAAGAAATTAGGTTTATAATTTCTTTTGTTAAATGACTATGTCTTGGTTTTGGTTGCATCAGTTATCTCTAGGGGGAAATTTTTTTTTTTTTTTTTTTTTAGAGCTATGTTATGGTACACTTTTACCAAAGTAAGTTTTTCGAGTGTAAGCAACTGGTGAAATATTGTTTTACAGGTTACATGTCTTGCCTGTGACAATAAATCAAATACCGTAGAACCTTTCTGGGACCTGTCCCTGGAGTTTCCTGAGAGGTATCACTGCAACGGCAAGGAGATGTCATCTCAGTATCCATGTCTGCTGACAGAAATGCTGGCCAAGTTTACAGAAACTGAAGCTTTGGAAGGAAAGATATATGCATGTGATCAGTGCAACAGTGAGTAAAGGCAGTATGTACTCATGCATACGTTCTCTGTGTAAAGGATAAAGTAAACTGACTGTGAAAGCGTGGAAGGAAAATACTGAAAGTCTTAAAAGTATGTTGCAAACGAAGTCCTGGTGTGGTCACTTGACAGATATTACCATCTAGAAGATGGAATTGTTCAAAGGATGTTTTAAAGTGTGATGCTTCTCTTAGATAAAGTCTGATTACACATTAATGGGGATTCTGATACTCCCAGTTGAAGAACCCATCAGCTTTGTAAATTAAGGTGACTAACCTAGGTGACCACAAGTATTTTATACTTGCATCATAAAATAATCCTTGCAAAATAGCTCTCAGAGTGTATCCTTTTTAAGGAGGCACATAGAGTATCTATTTAGGTCCACACAAATTTGGTGGATAAATTTTAGATGGAAATACAAGGCTGTTACCAAGATTTGTATTGTGTAACTGTGTGTTATGCCTCAGCAAAACGAAGGAAGTTTTCTTCTAAACCAGTTATACTCACAGAAGCTCAGAAGCAGCTTATGGTGTGTCGACTACCTCAGGTTCTCAGATTACATCTTAAACGGTTTAGGTAAGTACTACCGCAACAAACAGTGTTGCAAACTGACCAATTCAGTCCTGCTCTTCTATCGTTCAGGGTCAATGTCTTTCAGCATCAAGTGTCATTTCCCTTTACTAGTACGATGAGAAATAGTTACTAGAAACTTGTTTTTCTTGTTTAATTTAAACACCAATAAGATACGCTGTAAGTAGAGTTGACCTTTTGGATTCCAACTACTTGCTACTTTAATACCAAAATTATTTCATCCTTCTTTTTGGTCAAAACCTACTAACCTTGCTGTGAACTCTGTTGATAAAAATTCATCTTGTGTTATCTTCAGGTACAGTAAATGCTTATATTCACTAATATACAAATCAATATTCTATTCAGTGGAAGTTTCACATAACCTTCATATAACCAAATACCTTAATGCATTAGCCTGAGAGTAAGGAAGTGGAAACTGCATCTCTGTGAACTCATAGTCCACACATTAGTACAGAGTCTGTCCCAAATACAAAGGAACTGAAAATGAGATAGAATAAATGAGAAATACCACTGAGATACAGTATGTGGGAAGTACTTCCCACTCACCATTACACAGATCTTAAGATGGATGTTTCAGAAGATGAGAATCGTAGGTACCGTAAACACATTGAAATAAAGGAGAAGTGAAAGGGAGCCTAGGAAAGAAGTGTGCAAATCATCATTTATTTTGTGCACAAAGACAATAGTGAAGATAACACTTGTTAAGTTAAAACATAATTGAGAATGCTGTGTTCTTTTGTTGAAAAATGTGTAAGTTTTCATTTGACTTAACTTTCCAGGTGGTCAGGACGCAATCATCGTGAGAAGATTGGTGTACATGTTAATTTTGATCAAATGCTGAACATGGAGCCTTATTGCTGCAGAGAATCCCTCAAGTCCCTCCTACCCGACTGCTTTATCTACGACTTGTCTGCTGTGGTAATGCATCACGGGAAAGGATTTGGCTCAGGGCACTACACTGCCTACTGCTACAATTCAGAAGGAGGTAGGAACCAGCTGTGAAATAAGGAGTGTGGGAGAAAGGGGTGTTTGTAATTCTGTAACTGATAAGCTTAGGGTCTTTTCTCAAACGCAAAAGGGAATCACTTGTAGCTGAACTGCCTGGAGTGAGAATTGCAGTTCTGTAGACCAAAACAATTCAATTTTTGTATTGGCTTGTTAAACATGTTCTAGCTATAAAGTCTCATAAATCTGAGGAAGTGTCCTGGTTTCAGCTGGGGTAGAGTTAATTTTCCTAGTAGCTGCTGTGGTTTGGATTTAGTATGAGAATAATGTTGATGCCACATATTGTTTTAGTTGTTGCTGAGTAATGCTTATATTAAGTCAAGGACCTTTTCAGCTTCCCACAGAAGCTGAGAAGGAACATAGACAGGACAAGCTGGCCAAAGGAATACTCCATACCATAGATGTCATGCTCAGTGTATATAAAAGGGGTTGGCTAGGGGGCAGGAATCCGTGATCTCTGCTTGGGGTGGCCTGGGCAATCGATCATTGGGTGGTAAGCAAGTGTATTGCATCACTCATTTTGTATATTCTTTTATCATTATTGTTATTATTATCTTATCTTCCATTACTGTTCTGTTAAACTGTCTTTATCTCAACCCAAAAGGTTTCCTTTTTTTCGAATTCTCCTCCCCTATCCCACTACGGGGGGCGGAGTGAGTGAATAGCTGCATGGTCCTGGTTGCCACTTGGGATTAAACCATGACAAGAAGCTAAGATGGGCTTTTAAAATGTGGAGGCAAATATACTAGATCAACTGAACAGTATACTATTTCTACACAACTTGTTAAATGAGACTCACTAATTATTAAATACAATACAATTACCTCAAATCAGTGTCCTGATGACTTTTTCGGTGTATTTCTCCACTGCAGGATTTTGGGTACACTGCAATGATTCGAAACTCAACATGTGCACTATGGAAGAAGTATGCAAGGCTCAAGCTTACATTTTGTTCTACAGCCAACGACTTACTCAGGCAAATGGACGTGGTAAAATACCACGTCCTAGCACAGCTGAAAGTCAGCAGCACACAGAATTAGCTGACTGCTCTATGGACAACAGTAGCAGCTAATCCAAAGCCAGTTAACTGTGTGTATGGTAAAAGTTTGAATTTTCATAACTATATATTTTTAAATGAAATGAAAGTACAGTATTGTACTTTTTTACTTTGAATCTGTGTACGATGTTTATATACTTTTGTATTAGTTAAAAGTACTCTTTACAATTGTTAGTAAAAGTTTTTATTGACAGTAAGTAACTTTCTAAGTACCTAGAATTTCAATACAGCTATTTTTTTAAGAAAAAAAGATTGCTATTTGCATTTAACTCTTACCTCAGACTGTTTTTTTAAAGCTGGTTTTGTATTTTGATAATCTTTTTGAATTGGTTTAGAAAAATGACTTTCAATGGGCAACTGATGTTTCTCTGGTTAATTTTCTATATATGCTTCTGTACATTTTATAGTATAGTTCTAATAATACACGATTCTTACTGTCTGCAGGAATTGCTACTAGATCTTAGAATATTAACATTCACCAGCAAGGAATGTTTTACATGTCAAAGAGTAACTGAACTTTTTGTAGGAACTGTATATTCTCCATGACTAAAGCGAAATTATTTTGCAAGCTTCAAGGGAGTCTTCAAGGGAGCTACACTAAAGGTAGAATGTCTTAAAATTTGAAACTGAGGAAATAGAGCATGTACTTAGTTTCATATAAGTATGTAAGAGGAGCATTTAACACAAGAACGTATCTTTACCAAGACTTCCATATTTTAGCCTTAACATGTCTGACAAAACTCAAGTGCCAAATTCAAAGTACTAACTTTGACAACCAGGAGCTTTTTATTCCAGTAACTTAGAAAGCTTTCTTAAAAAAACCCAGCAAAACCACACCCGCCCACCCCACTGTCATTGCTACAAGAACATTAGCACCCCCTTTCTTGCATTGGACACACTTACTTTAAATTGTAGCAAGTGTTGTCTGTCTCAGTAATCTCTAACACAAACCACTGAAAAGAAGCTGTAAAACTAGTATGAAAGCATTTTTCAATCATTACCTACAACTGCTGTACCTTCTCCACGGTCCTACCACTAGCATTAACAGCACTGTGCATTGAGGAGAATCTAACAAGCAGGAATTATCAGTCTTTCTCCATGTACAGTAGTTAATGCCAAGTAAATTTTAATTGTGAAGTTATTTTGCATGTCCTATGCAAATTGTTACCTCATCTTCTGCAAAGTTTATACCTCAATAAAATGCCTTGATGTGGACAGAAAACCATGTGTGTACTGGAATTAGTTCCTACATTATCATTACAATCTTTTTTTTTTTTTTAATTATTTTTAAACTTCGTCTAACATGGGTTAAGGCATTAACTATAAGACCACTTTGGCCTATCTGTCACTGCTTTAACAGCTAGTTTTATTCATGACTTTTCCTACCACTTCTATCTATGTTTCTGAAAGATGCCATATTATAGCAAGCACATAGTGGCCTCAGATCTCAAACTTTCTTTGCCTTGTGCTTATCCCAATTAAGCGTACAAAAGCAGTTTAGTCTTTTTTTTTTTTCCCCTTCTTTTTTTTTAAAGCCAAGGGCCACCTGCTGAAATAAGGCGATATGACAAATCTACTTACGGCTGTACAGTCTTTCAAATACTTTCCTTCTCTGCTGTCTTGCTCTTTCTGGTGAGGAAATGAATGTAGTTTAAACACCTATTTCTACTTCTAGGTAGTTCAGGGGAGTAGAAAGGAAGGGGAAAGTGTTGTACTAATTGCCTTTCAGACTTCTGATACTTTTTCTTCCCCCAAGAGTGTGTCACCAGATACTTAGGAGACCTTGGAGACCATTAATGGAAGAATCGATCTTGGGACTTTTAAGAGAGCGATGGGACACACACACACACACAGTGTTTTCAGCCTCAATCATCAGTATTAAGCAGATACTCAAGTCCCTTAGAAAGAATCTTACCCTGCCATCTTTTCTAGAATGATTGCCTAGGCTGTGCCCCTGCATTTGCTCTCACTGCAGCAAGCATTACTAAGTCTCAATGCTTTCTCTAGAAGACATCATTAGCTTAGCAAAAGCAAATTCGGTTTTCTTCCTACTGGTGCTCTCTTGGGTAGAACAAGAGAAGGGAAGGAGAAAGGACACACTCAAACATAGAGTTCTAGTCCTAATCCAAGCAGCGGGAAGGACAGAGATCATTACTGCAGCCCAGCATAAGGATGAGCCAATTCAGGCGCGTTTCTCAACAGCTTCTGCTTTGGTTCTTAATACTTGCTGGTTCACGTATCTGGCTCTGCATCCTTTACCTAGAGTAATGCTTAAGGACAGCATGAGTCTATGTGCTTATATTCTGCCTTGCTTCATTCTAGTAAGTATTTAAAGTAGAGCTCTAACTGGAGCCAAGGAAGTGGCAAGGTTCAGGACGAGTGACAAAATCAGCAGAAATAACCATAGCCAGCGCAGAAGCCTAGATCATGCTGGTAGACCTTAGGAAACCAGACAGCTATTTCATCAAAGGCCACCCACCTGTTCTAGCAGCAGCTGTTCCTGGGGTAGGGGTTCCACAACTCACTCACAGGAGTTCTGCAGAGCTGCAAAGCTAAGGGTCCAGCACCTGTATCAGCAACAGGGGTATAGTTAGGTGGAGTGGTCTGTTACAACAGAAGAGACCCGGGCAAACCCACCTGATGGTTCCAGAGCTCCCTCCTTTATCAGCAAGGAGCTGATCGGGTAGCCAAGTTCCTTGCATGAAAGAGTAATCAGGTGAAAGCATCTCAAGAAGCCATAACCCTTGTCTCCTCTACTCTCCACCTTCATTTTAATCTACATTCAGAAAACAGGTTCAGGTTGAAGGATCTGCTCCATTGCTATGAGCTGTCTCCAGCCCCGATACCTGCAACCTGATTACCTAGAGCTCCATACTCTGCCCTTGTTGAATTTCCTCTCATTGCACAAGCAATCCATGCTTGTAGGAACTCGGTAAAGCAATCATGCAGCAATTACTGTTAATGAAAGGTTCAGGACCCACTCACACACTCCGTAAGTAGTAATTTGGCAGCCAACCACAGTGTGAACATGCACACAGACTATCACTCAAGACAGAAATGTTTCTAGTAATTGCAGTTGTACATGCATTTGTGAGATCACTTGCTGATTGCCTTTCTCAGTCCTTCAGGGGAGAAGCTGGATTTTTTTCCCTGAATACACAAGGGAAGTGGCACTGTGCCTTAACTAGTCACCTACCAAGTACATTTGAGGAGTGCACAAAATTGTTGATAGCGGAAGGGGCCTCTGGCAATTGTAGAGTCCAACTCTGCTCAAAACAGGGTCAACTAGAACAGGTTGCTCAGGGCTATGTGCAGTCAGGTTTTGAGTAGCACCAAGGATGGAGACACCACAACCTCTCCGGGCAGCCTGTGCCAGTGCTAGACCATCCTCACAGTAAAAACAGTTTCTTCTTCTGTCTCAATGGAACCTCCTGTATTTCAGTTTGTGCCTGTTTCCTCTTGTCCTGTCACTGGGCACCACTGAGAAGAGCCTGGCTCCATCTTCCGTACTCCCCTCCCCATCAGGTATTTACACACATGCCTAGGATCCCCCTGAGCTTCCCTTCTCCAGGCTGAACGCTCCCAGCTCTCTCAGCCTCTCCTCCTATGTCAGATGCTCCAAGCCCTTTCATCATCTTCCCGGTCCTTTGCTGGACTCACTCCAGCAAGTCCGCATCCTGTACTGGGAAAGGCAGTACTGCACCCAGCCCTCCAGCTGTGTCTCACCAGGGCTGAGGAGAGAGGAAGGTTGACCTGCCTCAATGATGCTCTGCCTAATGCAGCCCCGGAGGCCGTTGGCCCGCTTTGCTGCACAGGCATGCTGCTGGCTCATGGTTTACTTGTCCCCCAGGACCCCTGGGGCCTTCTCTGGGGAGCTGCTTCCCAGCCTGTACTGGTGCCTGGGATTATTCCTGCGCGGTGCGGGACTTGGCATTTCCCTTTGTTGAAGTGCAGGAGGTTCCTGTTGGCCCATTTTTCCAGCCTGTCCTGCTCCCTCTGGGTGGCAGTGCCCCCAGCTGGTCCACCAGCCACTCCTCCCCACTTTGTATCATCTGCAAACTTGCTGAGCACACTGACACATCAGACAGGTCAAAGTCACCCACTCTTAAACTGAAAAATGATACCACGTTCCAGTCCCAGGTGTTAATAGATATATGTATCTAGACAGTGAGCAGTGGGATTTTGTGTCTTCACTTTTCTCTAGTGGTAAATAAGGCTTCTATACAGCTCTCTCCAATTTAAGGGATTCAGAGATTTGTCCTTACTGAGAAAAAATGGTAACTTCAAAAACTAGGGAAGCAGATATCTAAAGCTCAAAAACAACTGGGCAAAAGGCTTAATCTTCATCTTAACTGCTGACTAGTCTACGCACTTTCTTCTTTTTTTTTTAGTTTTTTAAAGCACTGTAGCTTTGCAAAACCAGAGAGAAGTCACCATCAGTATAAAGCAAAGCTAAAAATCTATTACTTTTAACCTTAGTTACAAGCGTTGGATGACTGCCATGACAAAAACAAAAATCCTGAAAGAGTCACAGCACAGTTTTCTAACAATATTTTCATTTAAAGCACTCAAACGTTTCAATTTGTAAAAACAGAACTGCCTCCTGAATCCATGTAGAAAAAAAACATACTATTGAAAAAAATTCATACTGTGCTGTTCTCAAGTTACATTGTCTTTATCTCTAAACACACCTTCATAAAACCATTTGGCAGAAACATTGTTTTGTGAATGGACTTAAGAAAATATACTGCCTGCCTTTGTTTATGGACAGCTGATTGATAGATGTTCCACGGAATGCAGAGTACTGATAAGCTGAAAGTGCAAAATCCTGGCAAATTACTAACTATAAAAAGCCTAGCTTTCTTCTTCCTTCCTGTAAAAAAAATATTTCAAATAAGTAGGATTTGGCAAAATTCCTCTACCTCCAACCACCACCTGCAGAAATCAAATGAACAAATTCCAGTCCTGTTCACATATCACATCATTAAGTTTCTGTGATACCATCTTACTGTTTTTATACTTTTAACATAATATGTATATTATTTTGATATACTGAAGGTAACGTGAAGTTGAAAGATACAATAGCAGTTTTCTCACTTTACGTCCCTCCCTGGGTGCTCTATTTCAACCGCCTCTTCGTTGAAGTTACAGTTATACTCGCCTGTTCCCTTGCAAGCCACATTGCTACACAGCAGCTTCCACAAAGCTAGTGCTAGAACTGCTTTGTTATTTTACAAGCTAGAGCCTAAAGTAGAAGAGTACGTCTTTAGGGATATAACTTAAGAGTTGCTACTTAGCGCCAAGTTTATTTCCAGTTTTCATAAAGTCTGCTACTAAAAAGGCAAAACCCTGATCTTTCTAGGACGGCAGTATTTTAAAACCAAAATGTGAAGTGCAAAAGTCCCAAGGAAATCTACCATGAACACACAAGCAGAAAAATAGTTTTAAACAGGAGACCTGTGACTCTCAGAGTCAAGTAAAAGCAGTAAAATCTG
Source organism: Burhinus bistriatus (assembly GCA_013397275.1). Classification (NCBI taxonomy): domain Eukaryota; kingdom Metazoa; phylum Chordata; class Aves; order Charadriiformes; family Burhinidae; genus Burhinus; species Burhinus bistriatus. The sequence goes on along the minus strand of VYXH01001480.1, from coordinate 82,113 downwards.
GCTTTTAGACGGAACGCCCCTGTAGTTTTAACAAACTTTTTTATATTCTACAAAGTGCCCATGCTGCCGAAGCTTTCAGAAAGAGAGACCAAACCCATCCCTCCACGCAAGACTTCTACTCTATGGCTGGCAGTGTTTGCATCCACCAGCCCGGTTCTCCCCACCCCACACTATACAAGGCATTCGACATGGGGCCTCCCGCGCTGGGTGGTCCTGGGCCCAGCTCCAGCCCAGGGACACGCTGCCCGAGGGAAAGCGCCAGGGCAGCTCCAGCGCCCGCTGCTTGCTGCGGGCAGTCGCTTTCTTGACAGCTGCTAGAGGCTTTCACCTAAACTCTAATACACTAGAACTTTTTGGTTTGGGACAAAGTCAAGTTCACTTCGCTTTTGCAAGCTGCAGTCAAAAGTCTCTGCCTCATCCTGCTCCTTTCGTGCAGGTAGAGCAGGCAGGCTTGAAACATTTCAATAACCTGGGAAAGACTCCCAGAAACTGACAGTGCCTGCTGCCCACATGGAGCGCATGCACTGCGTGAGGAGTGCTGCTAATGCAGTTAAACACAAGACAAAGTAACTTTGCTATTTTACAGTCAGAAAACTAGTACAAGAGTCCACAAAATTCACAGAAGACTTATTCAGGTTGAAGACTTACTCAAGCAGGTGATCAAAAAGCAGTGGAAAAAAAAACCCCAACAAACGCAAATTCCACATCTAAGAGGAGAAGCCTGTTGTTCAAGTCTAAAATTAGTGTCCTGGTTAGGAAAATCTTAGGCCATACCTTCATCAAAAGGACAGATCATGAGGTCCAGCTGTACATTCTCTAATGACATGCATGTCTCAAGGTCTGTATGAAGGAAAAACCCTGTGAAGTAGGTTCTAAACTCTGTACACCTCTAACAAAGATACTCTCTAAAAATATTGCCATTTCTGGTGCTGCACGTACTCGAGAAACAAGATGATCCCCATCTTCTGGGCATTTGGGGAAGACAATTCAGTATCTGGCTCAAAAGTCTTTGATAAACTTTTGATTTTGTCAAGTGTCAAGACAGTACGGTCCAGTTATCAGACAGCATGGCCAGGACTTTATAACTACACTTCCAGCAATAGGAAAAGACAGCCTAAAGAGCATGAAAGAAGTAGAGGAAATTTTTTTTTTTTTTTTTTTTAAATGCAAGATGCAAGGAAGAGGTAGAAAATAAGGGCTTGCCTTCTATACCAACAGGTGTAAATGCAGGATGGTCAGCAGCACAGGAAGCATGTACCCAGACAAACCCAATTAAATTTAATGGCAACAAATAATCATCATGTTCTGCAAGTATTTTTCTGCATAACAATTTGTTATGCATGATTATCAGCTTCCATATGTGAATTAGCACACAGCCAGTAAGTTAAAAAGTTAAAAGAACAGGCCATAATCCAAGGTAGCTCTGCTACTCTGGATCTTCCTATTATGTTCAGGTAAAAGAAAAAACAAAGGGAGGAAAACAAATCACTGATCTGTAAAACTAAGTGTTCTTGAAGTAACCATCAGGAAGATAAAAAAGTCCGAAGCTGTAGGAACAGTATCAAATGTCACTGAGCTACTAACAAACTATCTTTCTAGAAAGAAAAGTCTGGAATGAGTAGATAAGAGGCTGAGAACCAAACCAGATTTGTCTTACTTGTTTCTAGCAGTATTTGTAGTAACCAGGCTTGTTACCAAAATAGGGTGAGCTGGAAACCATTAATTCTACCCTGTTCATCACAGTTCCTTTCAAGTGCCAGTTTTCCCTTTGCAATGCACAAGTGCATACACTAGCTACTGTTTGTTTGGAAGTTGAGAGACACGTGCCCACACAGCTGCATAAATTACTTAAAATTCATTGCTGGGATACCAAGACTCCCAAACAGCAACAACAGGAATACACATTTCAGTATCCTATTTCATCCATTTCTACAAGCAGTACTAAGATTAAATAACACTTACAAACAGGAAAAAAACCCACTGATGTCTATTATTTTTAAGGCAGTACATGACCCTGCTCCCCTCTAAACTGCAGCTCACATAATGGAGTTTTAAAGGACAAACTGCAGCTTTTACCTGAAGACAGATGGGGAAAGAACTGATATTTCTGAATTAATATGAACTCCTCTATTTATTTATAAACACAGGCTGTGACTATAAAGGAGCAGGTGAAGTGTCTCTGTTTCCTAAGCAGTTTAAGGCACTGTTATTGACCTATTAAAGAAGTTGTTTGTATTACCAGTAACTATGTAAAATTTTAATATGTAATTCGTGCATCTATATATACACACACCCCACCCCACACCCGCCCCGAGCACTGGAAGACATACAGCATCTAGGCCTAGCCGTGGGATTTCATTCACCTTTACAAATCAGATACACCAGCCAGATAATGATCACTTACGTCAAGAAAACATCAAATACTCCAGATTAGTTTGCCTGTATGGAAGAACTTTCAACACTCCAAAATAAATTAACGTTTTCATTGAACAAGTTGTTGGGACAATCTAATGTGTACTTAAAGGCATGCCAATGGCAAAAAATATGTAGGGATATATACTAATATTCACAGTTGACTTCAGCCCGAAGTTGCATGTTGCTGATAACAGCAACAGAGACCACACAATGCATTCAGCAAGTTCCAAATACAGCTAAAGTCTAAGCTGAAGACTGGCACTCTCAAAAACAAGTGACACCACACACCTCTACTGAAGTCACCATCTGTCCTGCAAAGCATTGATGGCTTCTTGCCCTGTATCCCAGCACTGACAAGACTATTTAGATAAGCACTAAAAGGCAAAGTTTCACATTAAGGGTAAGACAGGTCCCGTTTCAAGACAAGAAATGGCAAATCAACTTTGTAAAATATTTAATAGAGCGGTTTCCCAGCAAACTCCTGACCAGAATCATAACCAGACTTCTAAAAAGTATATATATTTTTAGATCTGAAAATTTGTCTTTATTTTTTACAAAATGGATTCCAGGAAGTTTAAAAGGCAGTATCATAGAGGACTTGGGTGCAGAAATCAGGTGTAGTCATTCAAAGCATTCAAGTAGGAATATGGTAATATAAATATTTGAAAAGCATCTTTTATCATAAATGTTCAAACCAAAATGTATAACTCATTCCAAACTAAAAATTGAGCTTTATAGCACGTATTTCCCTGAACAGAAAAAAATAAGTAACTTTTGAAGTATTTCTAAAGGCCTGAAAGCTTTTTTTCTTGGTTAGTTACATTAGAAGACTTGCCTTTGATTAAATTCCTTCCTTTCCAAATATGGAAAGTATTACATCAGTCCACTGTTAAAACAGACAATGATGTGTTGCAAATTAATTCTGGTATAGTATGTTCCAACAAAGCCTAGAGTATAAAGGTGCTGAGGTGGCTTTGAGTTTAGTAGTCATCTCCTCTGCTGACAACCTCCTTGCACGTTGGGCGCAACAGTATAGTATGCTCAAACTGTGCTGTGTATGAGCCTTTAATGTCGCATAAGGGAGGATACGGATCCACTATACCCAAGTCGCACAGGTTCTTCAATGCCATTAGGTATTTACTCTCTCCCAGGCGATCTAGCCATCTGCGGCAGAAGGCAAGAGTACCAAAGTTTTCATTGATAACATTTAGCAAGTGTTTTGCTCTTGGAAGCCTGAAGAAAAAAAGAAGAACACGTTTGAGAACAAAGAGCAAGCATCAGCAAGCACTCACTATAGAAGTAAAACACACCAATTAAGGAAGGGTTAGATTCCAAGGTATTTTAATACTGCCTGGTCTTGGGATATCTTTCTACATCAATCAGGTGTTCTGGTAACAGAAGAAAGGGCATTTTCCTCCACAAAAATATATCCTTCAAAACAAATCAGAATGCTGCCAAACACACTGGCCATCCATTTCTAATAGGGGAAGTTAGACTGTGAACCTATCTACCCAAGGAAAACTAAACACAGTGACAGGAACCATTCTCTTAAATAATGAAAGGAAGATTCATTTTATAAAAAAAACCAGAATTCTTCCTGATCCAAAGTGGTTAATAATCTGAACCAATTTAGGCATAAACTTGGTGGTTTAAAAGTCTGAAATTATACTTCTGAAGTCAAATACTCTGTAAGCTTTTTATTCATACTTCTTACGATATATGTGAATAAAAATTAGGGCTTTATAGATCTGCTAAGAAATAAACTCATTTCCAAACATAAGCAGTTCCTTTCCCACCCTTAGATTAATTCTCCCCCCCTTCGCCTTTTCCATATTACTAGATTGTTCTATGGAGACAAAATAGAACTATCTGGAAAAGCACGTCTGCCTGCTATATTTCCAACCATAACAGCCTTCACTTCAGAAAATATGTTGCACTCCTACAAATGCCAAAATGCAACCCAAATGAAAACTGAAAATTAATAAGCGATTTCATTTTATAGCAATACGCTGAAACAAGAACTTAAAAACCACAAAATATCCATACAAACAAAACAGATAACGTGAATAGTTTGCTATATTCTGGGAACAGCACTAAGACAGAGATTGTGGCACAAAACCATAATACAAATGTTAATTTTGAAAAAACAAATCTATGCATTTAATATACAGACTGATATACAAACACAATCCATATATTATTAATTATAAAAAATTACTAGTGATAGGAAGTTAAAAAACAATCTAGATTTCTGAAGACACAATCATGTGTTTTCTCCATTTCCAGATTCTTTGTAAATCTGGAACAATACGGAATTATTCCAATCAGAGCATATTTCATAACAAGAACATTGCTAACACCACCGTTTGAGTCTTCTAACAGCCTTACTAATTACTGAAGAACCTGCACTGTATCAAATTTGAACCCTAGGAGAGTGGTAGCTCTAGCACAATATACCAACAAAAAACAACAAAAAAATCCAACCTTATTGGCACATGCCCAACATCAAAGTTCTTCATATAATGAGAACACTCCATATCATCATGAACAACACCTTTTCCTGTGCTACCAAAGGTTTCTATAGCATATACTTCACCTTCCTAAGGAGAGAAAAAAAACAAGGGAACATGTTGCAATATGAAAATATGTGACATTGGGCCACTCTGATCTCAGTATAACAACTTCTGAATACAAGTAATTAAATGTGAATAGATTCAATCACCAAATCAATGTAGAGAAAAATTCAATACGGAGATTTCACACTTACAGACATTTTCAAATCATCAGCTATTTATGTTAGTACCGTTTTATTTGCTTCAAGCCATAAATATCAGCATGTTTCTAGTCACAATTTCTCAAAGTCATTGCAGTTAAAATGTTGTCAAAGTACACATCTAACATAGCTAAAAAACTACATTCGGCTGCAAAACATTTACTAACTGGAAGTAATTCTCCTTTGCTATTTAGATAGAAGTCCTAGGAAATGTATAGTTTAGACATAGCAAATAGATGTTGATTACAGAGACTTACTGCACTGAAGAACTTTCTGCCCAATTTCTGCAAGAATTTTCTGGTAACAGCTGCTAGTATAAACCCTTAACCTGCTCATTTCCACTCCACAAGATGAATTTCTTCAAGAACTGAAGGTGATATATATCTGCAAGGGCATTATCAAAATTCTAGCCAAGACCATACTGAAATGGCATTGTATAAACTCATTTCTGCCAAGTGCATTTGCATATCCTTAATGGTAGGACTGTGAAAAGGACTTAACAGGACAGGGCATCAAATGTTAATGGACAGTGGAGCTGGGTTTTTCAGTTTATTAAGCTACTTTGGAAATCATGACCCAAAAAGAAGAAGCCATGTGAAAACCAGTAACACGGACTTCAAATTCAAGACAAAAACCTCTTAAAGATGCCCTGAATATTCAACCAATTTCATTTAAAAAACACCAAAACACAAACCCACAGCCCACACCCCCCACTGCCACAAAAAAAATTCACTTTACACCCACTTTTTCAGAATAAGGATCGTCAGAAGCTCTATTTCTCTCTGTCACAAAAAACTCATTGGATTGCAGTTTGATACTATAATTAGTACAGTACAGTAAGAGCTTGGCTATGCTCCACATTCTTCATTGGCAAAACTCACGGTCTTTAACGACGTAGGATTGTGTCCTAAGTAACCTACAGAAGCTGAAGAAATTAAAAAGCGTCTTCTTCCCAGTGTCTGGACATTCAATTAAAACAATCTCAAAACTCTGAAATCTTTAAGTAAGATCTGCTTAAAGAACACTTAAGTTTTATACTAGTAATATACTGATGATGGATGACATACAAAACCTAACCATTCACTAAGCTAAAACAAGAAGCGCACACAAGCTTTTTCTGCCTTCCTTTTCCAATACTCTTTAATCCCTTTGCACACTCCTTAAGATTATAGTTAAAACTTTGTCTTTTTGATCACATAATTAACAAGGTGAGCAACAATTATGATACAACTTTTGGGTGATGAGAGCGATCCTGCCTCAAAAAACAATTCTGTCCAGACCATACCTGTCCCTATTCAGCTCTTACAAGTCTTAATTACTCTGACAGGCTTAGTAGTGATCATTGCTGATCCGTCTTAGAATGAAATTAAAAGCTTCTTATCTCATTACCAATCTTTTAAATAAGCCTTCTTATCTTGTTAGCACACAAGCTTACATCAAAATGGTGGCTAAGTCTCAGGTTACATATTTTAATACTGCCTTTCTTATTGGTATAGTTTGCTACATCATGTACAGCAATTTCTCTTCCCCTGCTCCAAAACGCTATTCAAACAACATCTTTCATCTAGCCTCTCACATTAACTAGAAGTATGCTTAATTATTTTGTATCTCTAAAGAAAAACTGCACTGGAAGCTTTTAAAGAAAAATAAGATATCTAACTGTACTTGCAAAAAGTCATCCAAAGCTACAACACTACAGAAATATTTCTCAAGAATCACCTGAACTAGGGAAGATTGTTACTTTGTCTTTTTAATTGCAGAGCGAACAAACAAGGAAAGTGTGAATGACTGGCAAGTCCAAACACCTTTCAGGAAAACTCTGGTCCCCTCAAGTTCAGCCCAAAATCTGAATTCCTGTCCTTTTCCCTGCTCCTAAGTGCAGCATTCCAACACTGCATTTAAGTAATGTATACACACTGAGAAATAGCGATGCTTACGGAAACTCTTGCATATTTAAGGCCATTCGTTTGGTGGTTTGTTTATAAACTAGCAGGGTTCCAAGGCTTCAGTTTCAGAAAGTGTCAGACACCAGAACACTCCAGGGCTAAATGGAGAAGCCATTGTGATGAAACAAGAGTGATCACTCCTTTACAAGAACGCTACAAAGTCCAGCAAAGTTTTTCCTCTGCTGCTATTATCCACCAGCATCACAAATACTACACATTAGGAGTGCACAGGAAATACTACTCTTGCAGTGACACTTGGGGAAACTTAACCGAAAGATTTAAGAACTCCATTTACCTCCATTCTTGTGGCTTCTCCTCCTTTCACAATGGGCACCGTTTTTCCAGCATGTATCCTATATGGCCCAATCGAGTGTCCATTCAAATTGCGAATTGGTTTCACTTTTGAAGAAAACATTAATATTACAGGCAATTTCCCAACAAGTGTTAAACCCTTTAAGACAATTTGGTTTGTTAGCCCACGTTGAAAGTACAATAGTGACTCATCATATTGCAGAGGAACTAAACACAAAACTATCCACACAGCTTGTACAAATTCCAGCCAAGATACAAGTTAGTTTTGTATGCTATATCAAAACTTCATTGTTAAAGACCAGTAGCTCCAACAGTAACAAAAGTTTACCAATAAAGTCAAACAGCAGGTATCAAATAATTTGTACATTTTGAAACAGTTGTTTAACCATCATCTTATCTGTTAAAAGATAGAATACTTGGAAGGATAAGCCAAGAACATTCCTTCAGAAGAATGGCAAGCCAGTCAAAAACATGTATTTATGCAAGTCATTCATACCATACTTCTAGTACAGAGGTCTTTTCAATATGATACCAATAAATCAATATTCATATAAAGATACATACTCTAAGAACAACTATCCTTATATAAAGAAAAGAAAAGAACTTGCCTTGGTATGTTTTACCATCAATTTCAACCTCGTAAGACTCCATAACTTCTTGTATGGCCTCCCCCACATCACAGAGACGTACATCTATTCCAGCACACTGAAAATAAAGCGCAAATATAAATGGAAAATAATTGCAAAGTTGTCTGTAGAAGACTTGGTAAATAACTTGCATAATGATGATACCTTTATTCCAGTATTGGTGGCATCCTTTACAGCTTGTAATAGTCTGTCATATTTTGGATTAAATGTGACTGTAAAAGCACAGTCAATAATACGACCTGAAATCAGCAGAAGTTAATTAGCATCATAGTCTTTGCACTGAAGAATGTTCTCAAAGTTTTAATTCATAAATGAAAACTAACCGCTAATGTGTGTCCCAAAATCTATTTTGCAAATATCATCGTACTGCAGGACTGTTGGATCTCCAGCATTGGGAGTGTAGTGGGCAGCACAGTTATTCAGAGAACACCCAGTAGGAAATGCGAGACCCGCATTTAAACCATTTTCCTTTATCAGCTTACGTGAGCAGTCTTCTAGTTTTTCACTAAAAGGCAGAGGGGAGGGAGAAAAAAAAAAAAGAACATTAACAGTTGTCATTAATATTTCTTATGATGACTTCAAATATATCAATGCAAGAACAAAGCCTCAGAAAAATATTCAAGCAAATGTTTTAATTTGAAATCTTAAACTACTTGTATGCTAACTAGAAGGAGACCCTAGACTGGAAAACATTAAGTGCAACATAACGATCTTCAGTTCTTGGTGTTGTTTCTTCTACCCTTCTTAGGCAAAATTGAGTACTTAGCTAGTGTTTTTACTCTAAATTTTAAATATCCATCCTTTACAAGCTACATTTAACTCATTGTTCCTGAGCAGCAGAGGTTATGCAACTAAGTTTAGGCAAACGAAATGCCCTTTTTTTACAATTACTGGGATTTAAAAGAAAAAAAAAAAAAAAAAAGAAAAAGAAAGAAGCAATAGTATAGTCCTCTCATTTATTAAAAAAATTTCTAATTAAAGAAGGACAATAATATTTTTTTTAATTTAAGCGATAACTGTGATAAAATAAAACCTTATGAGACTAGCATTTGTTCTTGTTTTTTGCCTACTCTCAAGTTTTTAGCTACTGGAAAGCTACAGATACAGGTCCACCAGTGCCTACTCCTATAGTGGTAGTGAATGATGTAAACTGCAGCTCACATTAGTGCACTGAACTCTGATTTTATTTAAGAAAGCCATTCATGCAGAGCAATCTGGAAAAAGAAGACAGCTTATTTTAACAGGCAAGTCCCCATAGCCTGAGGTACTTCAGGAATAAAAGTCACATTTTGAGAAAATTATTGCTTATAACAGTGAAACTGTGTAATTCAATACGACAGATTTGTTTCAGCCAGACTAGTGATTATTAAGGCAGCTGTCTTTCTTCCACTTTCCCTAATGGTGTATTATTTCCTTCCGTTATCCTCACACAGTTACCCTGAGGATCAATTCTGATTAGCTTCCTTACTATCCTACTCTTGTTAGCACAGTCCTCAGTCATACCAGGCTGAAAGCACCTGATTTTGGAAGCTAAACTGTCCCAGATCAGTGCAGTACTTTGACAGTAGACATTCACTCTAGATAAACTGAAGGACAGAAAAAGGAATAGTTGGAAGAGTCAAGAAAATCAGTCCAAGCTGATTTTTTCTTTAAACTTTACCTTCATCAAAGTCATGTTTATCTTAATCTATTTGTTCAGTTATTTCTTATCAACTGAGAATAACACAAAGAAACATTCCGTTTTTCCAGAAACATCAGTCCGTGAAGACTAAAGACAAAAATCTTCCTGCCCATGACTGAGTACACAGCCATGCCGGTTTTATGCCTCTTCGCCCGCTCCCAGATGCAGACAGCACCTGCATTGCTCGTCCACATAGCATTTCACTGACAATTCTGGCAAAAGCCAGGATGTTCACTACTGCTATTGCTGCTTCTCTCAGCACTGCTGCAGAACTTATGTGCCAAGAGTAGCCAGGGCACTGAACATTAAAAATCAAGCATGTGCTCAAAATAAACGAACGTAACTGAAAGCTTAGTTGGAAATTCAGTATGATCCCAGGCCCTGTAAAGCTGCGTAAGCTAAGAATATGTTTTAAAAGGAAACTTAAAGGAAGTAATTGGGGATGCTGGTTGTATACTTCAAACAGAAATCCCCCCAACACTCACAACACAGTGAATGAAGCACACAAAATTGAGAGTAAATCCCTCCCCCTGTGGAGAAAGAAGAAAAATCTACGGCAGAAGCCTTTGAGAAGATCTGTGTCCTCACCAGATTTCTATCATTGTCATTCCAGGTTTTATCCAGCTCATAACATATTTCCTCACTTGTCTGTGTGCCTCTGCAGCCTCCCGAAAATCATTCCAGATTTCCTCACTGGCTTGGTCTAGCGCTTTCTTTTCTTCACTAGTTGTTCTCCAAGCAGCAGTCCGCCTTCAAAATAAATAAAGTGTGTCATGAAAAGTTACTATAATCGCAGTAATCATTCCAACTTCTGTCTAAAGCCTGCAAAATGTTTATTAACCAGTCAGGTCTACATTTGCCTGTGCAACAGAAAAGATCCCGATTTATAAAATTTTCTGAATAAAGGAAGCCTATAAAAGTCTACCAGCACCACAGACTGGCACCCTGAAAGGCACTGCAGAAAAAAAATCATGTATACATAGAAATTAAACTCAGTTTATTCCCTTTACATTTTCAAAAACCTTACCTCTCAACCCTCCCAAAAGCCCAGAGAAGCAGTATGCTTGAAGGATGCATAATTCTTTTCAAAAAGACAGAATGGGAGTATAAAATTTGTATCAGTGCCTGCAATTCTACCTTGAATTTAGCAGGACAAATCACTGCAACATGCTCTGCTCATACAAAAAAGTTTATTTTTTGCACAATCTTACTCATTCAGACAGCGCTTTTCCTGTATGCAGAAGAATCTCTGCACTGTAATGTAGGTACTTGGCCCAGAAACTGTTACTGATACAGAGACCATCAGCTCTTTCAAAATTTAAAAGCCTGCAGTTCCAGTATTACTTTTGCTCAGCCTTAGAATATTGAGGTAATAACACCTAACACGGTGCATAGTAACTATGACACATGCCAGGAATTCACTTTCTAAATTTGCTGGATGGTGAATTAACATTTGTTCCAGGAGAATACCACTCATTTTGGCTCTTTGGTAGGTTCATACAACAAATACAAGAATAATTTTCAATACAAGACCAAATATAAGATTAGTTTTGAATGTATTTTTTTAATTATGCAAGAAACCATACAACTAAGGTTCCAAGAAAGCAAACAAACAAAAACGTAATTTTAAGCACTCCAGCAACTGTCAGAACTTAACTGAAAGACTACTCTTCTGACTACAAAGTAGAGATACCCTTCAAAAGGTGAAGCTGGAGCCCTGCAACGATGCAAAAAACCCTAGCAATAACTCAAACAACTGCGTACATGCTAAGCAGGACAAATACTACTAAAAACAATACATAGTTGCACATCCTGGTAGGTGGGTCATAAAAGAAAAGGGATGATAGACAAGATGGACCGAAGATGCTGAACCACAACAAAGTTTCCAAATTTAGAAATTAACTTTTACCTTTATGTACGCGAGCTGATTCAAAGCAAACCACAGAATATGCAGAGTTAAAGGATTACTTTTTGAAATCCAGAAGTGTAGCTACTTACCTGTTTCATAGACATGTAACTTGCTCTGCTCTAAGTTTCCTTCATAGCCAAAAAACAGGTATGAGTGAGCCAGGAGACTATGCCCTGCAATATTGCTGTATTTTGAACTGAGTATTTCTACAGTGTTAAGAGGCCTGCAATCCCAAAGTGGAATTAAAAAGATAAAGAAGGATAACAGGCTATTCCATAAATTTTTTTCTCAGGATGACCAGAGGATCCATATATTTTGAGACCCTTTTGCTTGTTTCCCTTGAACTTCCTGCTCCTTTTCAGATAAAGTAACAACAGTGCAAAGGAAAAATCCCATGCTTACTTTTCTGAGCAGTTTTCTTGCTCCAATAGCAAGCATCACACATACTACTCTTAGAATTTGCCTTAACACTGGTAAATTCCACAAAAAAAAAAAAAAAAAAAAAAGGCAAGAGGCTGGAACACCTGAGCCCCCTTACTGCACTTGGAAATTGGACTACTGCCAGACCAGTAGTCATGGCACGAGAAGATGGAAAAGGTGTACTGCAGAAAAACAGTGGGGAGAGGGACTCCAGGACCCTTTCAGGCTGCTCTGAATCCAGCAGGGAACACCCTGTGGTAGCAAGAGCTGCTGACAGAGTCTGGGCAGCTGCTGTACCATCAGTCACGGACTTAAGTGTAAACTCCAGCAAACTGGCAGGAAGCGATCCTCCCTCTATCCTACTGTATTTCAGCATATAGTGACTCCATGCAAGACAACTAGGGAACAAAATAGCCTCTATATTTAAAAATACTGTATCAGACCTAAAGCATTTTGCTACCAAAGCTGCACCACTGCCACCTGGGAGCTCAGGAATGGAGGTGACAAGAAATCCTGCTTAAGCCTAAGCACTTCAGGACATGTGTGAGAAGTCAATTGATCAGATAAAGGTCTCACACCAAACATCAAGTCCTCGAACAGGTACATGAGCTAACAAGCTTTTCCAAGGACAGTTTCCTAATGTGCTGGGTACCACGTAAGTCGGCTTGAGAAGTTCACTTCTGGCTCCAAACCATTTGTTCCCATCTTCTCACTCCAGTTCACAGCCCTCAGCTTTCGCTAGTACAAATCTTTACAGGATTGTGCTGTGCAGATTTCAGTGATAAAGATAAGAATTCCAGAAAATAATTTCCCCAGATTATTTTAACCCAGATAACAGCACAGAGGCAGAAACAAGAATTCCTTAATCCCACTTTAACAAAACAGTGTATCATGAAATATTGCTTATAGCTTTTCTGTCCTCCCTGTCGCATCATTTCAAATTCAGGTGTCTTCAACAAAAACTGCAAACCTTCAAACAGAACTAAACACCTGAGATATAAAGAAATCAAAGCTGTTCGTCTGTTGTCTACAAGAATTGATTCTGTGCTATTTTTTTCCCTGAAAATTGAATTATACCCACTTCTAGTTCAACTTCCCGCACAAAATACACAATTCTAGATTGATGAGAGGTAACTTTAGAAAGCATGTGACATCAAAGAGTTAAGAACAGAAGTGCAACTCTTTAAAAAAAAATAATCAAAGACAAAACCCTACTGACCGCAGCATGAATAAGAGAAGTGGCACAAAAATGCTTCACCAATATATAAAATTAAACTATTATTCAGAATAGGAAATATCTTCATGTCAGCTACTAATTTAAGTAGCTGCTTATGTTAGGAAATGCTAAAGTAGCATCCTAAGATTTAAATATTTAAATTAGGAACAAAACTAAGCATATTTGCTTAAGCAAGTTATATAAAGAAACTATTTCAGGTTCCTTAGAAGAGTATATTCTTCTTCCATAGTAGAACACTCTTGGTACAGAAAAGATGTCCCACTTAAATCTTTTTAGAAAAGGTGGGTTTTTTGTTGTTGGTTTGGGGTTTTGGGGGCTTTTTTTTCCCCTTTTCAAATGAATAGTAGCAAATCCAGAATAAAACATTTAATCTTCAATAGCTGGATACGTAACAGAGGTGTAAAAATAGTGTGTCATTTGTTAATAAACTACCAACATGCTTAAGATGTTTATAATATAATTTCCTGCATTGCTTAAATCTGAACGTGGCATATGCATATACAGACAAACACTTAACTCTTAAGCATGAAAGAATCACTCCTGGATCAGCCTGTCAGAACTACCCTGTGAAAGTCCTTCACTAGCATGCTAATATTGTGCATACAAACAAGGCAGTCATTTATAAAAAAATATGAGCACACCTTGTGATCCAATTGAAGTCACTAAAAGAAGAAAAGGCTTCCTCAAAACCAAATTCTAATCTCATAAAAATGAAACTGTATTATCTGTGAGTATCTGAGCACAATTTATAGGATGTACTAGACTCTTAATTGTGTTGCTTACACTCTATGAGAAACAGGCATTGACTTTACAACAACTAATGAATGTTTCAAAATAATTTGATTCTGGGGAAAAAAAAAAGTCATTGAAAACTAAATAATGCTTTCAGAAATATAAATATTTATCTACTGCTCCCCTTTTGGTTTAACCTATTTTTTCCAGAGTTTTGATTCAAAATTTCCTAGAAAGTTTTCAGTAATAGTTGGTCTTTTCATTCACATTTTCATGCAATTCAAGCTGATTCTGCCCCCACCAACCATATGAGTAAAACATGACCTTCCACAACACTTCAGGTAGGAAAAATCAGGAAACTCAGTCAAGCTGGTATATCCTAGCTCCTAACAAAGTGTAAGGAAATAGTAGCACCCTATGAAAACATAAGGATGCAAATCTCCATTCCAGTAAACTACTAGAAGCTGTTGCTTGTTTAGCAAAATTGCACATTATTCCCACGTCACTATGAATTATAAAAACCAGTTTAGGTTATAATAACTATATATTCATACAAATAAAGAGAAGCAAAGTGCAGAATACACCACTTAGGCTTTTAAATCAAACTGTCTCATACTCTGAGATTGACATATGTCTACCAAAAAATAAAAAAAACAAACCCAAGAAGCTGACATCTAGATGCCCCCAAAACTGCTGCATAACAGTGTCTCACCTCCGTAAATTTTAAACCTTCACTCAGTTCTAGTTGAGGCAACATTTTTCTTACAAGTTGCCAATTGAAATCCTGTTGGTCCCCTGGGTCTCAAGGTCCCCTGCCTCATAGCAATTCTGGTCATACAGGCTATACTTTCATTAAAAGGGTAGGGAAGGAGGAACATTTCTGGCTTGAAGACTTCTATTCATTAAGTTGCTAGATCATTCAGTTAGGAAAACAAAAACAAAAAAACCTAAACCAACAACAACAACGACAAACCAAAACACACATTACAACTCACTTTGTCCATTTAGTTGCACATTAACAGTTTTGCAATTCAGCATATCCAGATGACACGATTTGTTTTTTAAGCTTAAAACACTCACCCATCTTGTGTTGGTGGGTATTCACATTCTTCTCCCTTCGGGAATATGTTGCTGGGAAACAGATCACATATTGGAATAGAAGGTGGATCTGTCTGGACCTTAGCTGTTGAGTATAATTTTAAAAAGTTTTACATATGGTACACTGCAAATACTAAGTACCTTATTTCAACCATAATAGTTAAATGGCACAAGTTATTTGAGATCCCCCTTACTAGAATTTGGGCTTCTACCAAGACAACATCATATCACAATACCCTCATATGACTTTATTTGGCCAATGCTCAAGGTGGCATTCAGGGATATCAGAGAGAAGAAAACTGAGCCACACTTAGCCTACAAACCCAAACTACACCCCAAAAATTTGTTCCAACTGCCAAGAACAGCACTTACACATGCTTATACCAAATATTCATGCAGTCTATCTTTTTTTGTGCTTGATACCTACGTCCTTTCTTCTTTTTCTTCTTCTTCTTCTTTTTCCCTGTTGCTCCATCTCCTTCACCCTCTCCATCTACAGGAAAGAAAGTGCTCAAGTGAACATAAAATAGCCTGGAAGAACCGAAGAATTTTGAGTGATACACAAAACCATCTGGACTATGTGGAAACACTTCTTTCACAGCAGAATTTAATGGATTAAAAGAAGACAGCTAGAAGCTGCCACCAAACCATGAGCATTTTCAGTCCCTGCACCAAACACAGACCTAAGAAAATACTTTCTGAAGTTGATGACTTAAACTTATCACCAGAGAAAAAAAAGCAGCTCAGGGAAAGGTTTTCAGAAAGTCCTACTTCAAATTCCTCTATTCTCAATTCACCCAAAAAGACGCCTGGGGATGGGGGAGGGCGTGAAAGAGAACTGTGTTAGACACAACGGCTAACAGAAAGCTAGGAGCTACTGCTTCAAACCCATCTTCTGATGCTTCAGCTAAAGGAACTTTATGCATCTGGAAAGATAAAAAACCCAAACAAGTAAAGATGACAGCACTTAGGTCAGCATGAGTTTAATCTGGAGATAACAGGGAAAGTCACAACCAGCACTGAGCAAAACCACTGCGTGTGGGATGTACCAGTGGGAGGCTTTCAGAGAGCACGGCATGTAAGCAGCAAGAATTGGCCGCACCACCTTACAGTCACATCTGGGAGTTAACGAATAACCCTGTGGACTTCACATTTGGCTACCTCTAATGCTTAGTTACTTCATACACAGTGAAGTATTTTTCTAATGTGATACCATCTAACTAAACCTTCTGGATCTAACCACAAGTTTATTTCAAAATGGGTAAGTACTAGTCATCTACATTTAGAAGATTTATTTTTATCTAAAGCAAAAAGTAAAAGAACTTTCAGAATCAAGTCAAAGCACTGCCATTTTGAATGCATTTATACAGAAACTTGTATGTGCTCACTTATTTAAAAACGAAACCAAATCAAAACACTGACCAGTTGTTCCAGTCACTAGATTTCAAGTCTCTCATGATGGTCAGTGTCACCTACGTTTTTATGCTGTAGTGACTGCTTAATCCTGTAGCTGAGGCAAATTTCAGTAATGTGTCACCCCCGCCCCTCCCCAGCTCATTTTGGCATTAAGTATCTTATACTTACAATTTTTTATAAAAGACTTAAAATAACTTATACTAGCGTTAACTACAACATAGTTCAGCCTACCAAACTCTCCATTAATCCGTATTTCATAGGCAAAAATCCTTAACAGCACATACAAATTTCTTAAAAACGTGGTAACTTTGCCACATTTCTCTTGACCTTAAGCTATGCTCAAACCATTCATCAAGAAACAAATTAGACGTGACTCCAGTCCATTCACCAAGTGATTTTTGGATTTTTTTTTTTTAAACGCTAGGCCTAAAATGGAAAAAAAATACAGCATTTCTTAAATGTTGTCGCTGTTGCTATCTCCTTATTGTGGCTTTTTCATACATCACTGCACATGAATCTGCCAACTGCAAACCAAACTAACCTGGCCTATGCTCTCATGCCCTTGGAGACTGCTGCAGACTAGCTGTGCTGCCAGAAACATAACTACTGCATCTGCCCAATCCCCTGTTTGTCTTCAGGTTATTTAGGTGGTAACGAAAACAATTTGCCCCAGAAAAGGAATTTAAGATCTTTGCAAAACTGAAGCCTGACCTTATGCCATTTTGGTACAGCTGTTTAGTAACTTAGCCTAATATCATGCAAAAAATGTTATCTATCAGCATGTTTTAACACTGCAATGAAAACCTGAAGAGCACTTCCTAATCTCTCCCAGATTTCAAAACATATACAGTCTCATTTCTGAGGCCACTTAGTTATGGGCTTATCAAGGCAATAAAAAAAAAAGGGGGGGGGGAGTAGGTATTTTATTGGTTTTAATCTAATGCAGCACCATGTCTTAAGCAACACCTCTGAAACTACAAAATTAAGATGGCAAGTGCTGAGAACCAGTACAAGCAAGAACACACAGTTGTCTTCAAAAAAACTTCAAGCATTTTTTTTCTGCAAAAAAATTATTGTTTTTCTAAATACACATTCAAGTCTAATATGCAGAAAAAAAGGCAGATCATTATTTCAGTGATGGCACCACTTCAAATTTTTTTTATACTTTCTAAACTGTAATACTAATTGCTAATACTGCAAAAAGTATGAAAGGACACAGCGCCTGATCTGAGACTAACAATGTTATTTCTCCTGAGATGGAACTGTAACTATTCTAACAATGTTCAGAGAATTTTTTTTCATTGTATAAAGTTTTCACTGTCCTTCTCAGTATTTCTTACTTCAGTTGCAATGATGGCAAATTATCTTTCAACTCCATAATTTGACATATACCATAAAACAAATAATCCATCAGAATATGCTTCTATGGAAAATAATTGCATAAAACTGTATGCTGTATATAGATTAATAAAGTTCAAAGATCAATTTATTTGTAATTTTATATATCTCAGCACACAATTAATTTTTTTAAACTTCTACATCTAATGTATTAAATTCTGGAATGATTAATTGCAGTAATAGCAACTACAAAGATTTTTAAGCAGAACAATAAGGACCATTTTAGGGTACTGAGCCAACTTTAAATGCTAGGTCACAAGAAGGAAACTAAACTACTAACGTAAAAAAAATGTATTTTCTTAAATGTCCATTTCTATTGAGAACCACTCATCAAAACAAAGGAAAGACAGCATTTCGATCTTATATTCCTATGGAAAAGATGCATCCAGCCTGCATTTCAATACCAGTCACTTCCAAGGCACTTGCTTAGAACATCAGCTGCATAGCACAAGCAACACACAAGGTGTATGCCTTGCTTGTGTATTGATCTCTCCCCAGTTCAGTTTTAATGAAAAATTAGGATTACACATGAACAGGTTTCAAGTCACTGGTAAAGATTCTAAGACCTTCTATTAATTAAAATGCTCCCTTAAAATTTTCCTCTGTATTTTTTGTTCTAAGCCAAGAATAAGAGATAGAATTTGGAACATAAATTTATACTGACCACGGTAACACAAGTGAGAATGATTTATAGCTTACTTTATCTCAAACTAAACATTTCCCTGCAGTAATAAGATCCTTGAAAACAAGCAGCTTTACGAAGCTGTTATCCCTGTTATTTTTTATATGTATGCATGTGTGACAGCTAAATTGTCACCAAAAAAATAAAAATCATATACAGTTGCATCTCAGCTCTTCCAAGCTAAAAAAAAATAATAAAAAAAAAAATTACAAAAAACCTAAACCCAAAAGACATCTGTAAAGGTTTGTTAAAATGGGAGTCAAGAAAGATGAAACTAGAAATGTCAGGAGAAAAGGTAAGTTACACTTGCCTTCATCATCATCATCTTTTTCTTTCTCCTCCAGTGCTTGTTTATCCAATTGTTTTGCTATATCATCGACAGCACCTTCCATTTCTTTATCTGTTTCTTGTCCTGTTTGTAGAATTAAAGTATGACTTTACAGTAAAAGAATAGCTCCACATTAGTAGTAAACAATAGCCCCCAAAACTTTATAGAACTATTATGCTGTACTCATCCTACAGATACCAGAGCACATGCTGGTGTTTTTTGTTGGGGTTTTTTTTGTTGTTTTGTAAAGCAGACCCAATGTGTAAGACTGTGGGGCGCTACAGTGACAGGTACCGTTATTGAAACTTGTGTATAGAGGTAGCATTATCCAGACACTTCTGATTACTTTTTTTCTGCCACGGTAACTAATTCTTCTTACCATAGCAGCAGCCTGCTCTTGTGAGATAATATGGGCGTGAAGTAGATAATTATAAACACACAGCGTGATCACCACTAACTACCAACCTGCTAAAACAAACCCAAACCGTAGTTCCTTTACACTGTTTGCCCAGACTTGCTCCAGCTTTCTCAGAGAACCTGGGAGGGGTACAGAGACTCCATCATGCGGGATGACTTTTACAGCAGCAGTCTTTAACGCCTTTCCCCGCCTCAGGGCATAGGAGGGGATGAGGGAAGGGGTGGCTTCTCCTGCGCGCACCGGAGCCGGCAGGACTTCCCTCGCCCCAGCTTCCCTGGTGCTGAAGTGCAGCAGCATCCTCCGGGCACCCGCCAGCCCCCTCCTCGCCGAGGGGATCCCCCACTGCCCGCACAGCCACCACGGGCCGGGACAGCGGCCTCGGCGGCGCCCCTCGCCCTACCCGCTCCCCGCACCGCAGGACCCTTTAGCCACCCACAGCCGCCCGCTGCCGCGTACGAGGCCCGCTCTGCCGGGTCGCGGCCCCCCCAGGCCGCCTCGACGGCCTGTCAGCGGAGGGTCCCGGCGCGGCGCGGCCCGGCCCCTACCCGCGGGGCCCGCTTTGCCCTTCTTCTTCTTCTTGCGCTTCTTCTTGGCACCATCCTCCGCGCCGAGCCCCGCCGCGCCGCCCTCCCCGCCGTCCTTGTCCTCGGGCTCCGGCGGCAGCTCGCCGTTGAGGTGCTTCTCCGCCTCGGCGGCAGCGCTGCCCGTCTGCCCCACGCCCGCCATGTCGCCGCGGCCGCGCCGCCTCCCACGCACGGTGCGAACGAGAGAGAGAGCGAGCGGCGGGGCCGGCCCTGCGCTCTATGGTGAGCGCGGGGCACGCCGGGAAGGCTGGAGGACTCCGCCGGGGAGGGGGGGGAGGG
>VYXH01001480.1:3746-54930 GCA_013397275.1 Burhinus bistriatus | reverse complement strand
AAAAAAAAAAAAAAGCCCAACACGAAATAGGATATATAGAATCAGTAGCTACTGGAGAAGAGTTCTTTAGACACTCAAAGTTTCATTTCATCTAAAAGTCCTTTGCATGTCACATCTAAGAAAGCAAAGGTTTGGATTTATTTGATTACCGTTTTACTGAGGCAAGAGAAAATATCTTTACATAGGAGAGAAGAAATCAGTCAGCATGTTACATTACATTGCATTATATTACATTGCACTTCAGTGGGCATAGTCCAAAGCATACACCGTCAGTGCAGAGACTCCCTGGGTTGGCAATGGTTGCGTTAAATCTCCCCATGCTGCTCTGCACAGGTATTTCTGAGCTTGATCTAGGAGTGTCTTCCTTGGGAGGAAATATGGCTCAGTCTTAACTGTGAAAGGGAGCACTGCCAGCCTGTCCACATATGTTTCAGGCAGCGAAGCTAACAGGTCTCTTTTCTGTGTTCTTTAACTGTTACTGCTCTCAGTTAATGATACAGCTTTTATTTCTCCTCAGCCCGATTGAAGGCGGGAGTGCCATCTGTATCAGTGAGTATACAAAAAGGCATGAAGATGGTTTCTTAAATGATGATACAACAAGAAAAGAAAAATATTCAGTTTTGTGACAAGTGTCTTGTCATTCCCTATGTAAAACCACTATGGAGGACTTGAACCCAAAGATGTCCCAGACATCTTTGATCCCACAGGCAAGTGAGCACTGATCACGGGGCATGTGGAATAAGTCTGTGGCTGCTAACATGTTACAGGGACTTGGAGAGAAGTTGCAGCTCCTTGCTAGTATGAGACTGGTTTCCCTCAGGGTCTTGTGAATGTGCTAACCTGTAGCCAGAGAGAACTCAGTGAGGGGCCTGATTATCATGCATGGCACCAGAAGTCACTAGCGTACAAAAGTGTGAGATCCAGGAGAAGCCAAGCCTCAGAGGAGGTTAACCGTGGTGCTCCAGAGTCCAAACATATGGAATGTGAAACCACTGCCATCAGAAAAGAATGATACAAGAAAAGCTTTGCTCTACCAGCCTGCACTACAAAGGAAAAAAGAAAACCTGAGACAGCATCAAACATGCCTGTAGGAAGTGAAGGTAAGGTCATGCTGTGTAAATGTGCTGTGTTGTAATGTTTGGCTGCAAAAGGGAAAAAAGCACTTTCTGTTAAGACTACACTCTCTGTTGGCTGGGTAGGCCAACATGCTCCACTTTATAGCTTGTTATACTGCAGTTCTCTGCAAAGCATTGTTTTAGGACATGATGAAATAGCTTTGCAGCTGAAGCAAGAGGTACAAACACTTAGAAGAACAAAGCCGGTGAAACTGGGCAATGTTTCAAACCATTTATCAAAGCATTTTAAGTCTCCTCTTTCAAGGTGAGTGATAGAGTCATAACATATTGCGCCAGTAAAAATCATTTGCATCCAGAGCATTTCATTCAGCAGGCGTCAGTAATCCTCAGTGCAGAACTATATATTGGGGTCAAGCCTATTCCAGGTCTCCAGGTGCTACTGCGGTCTTCCTCTTTAAAAAAAACAGAATAATCTTTTTTTTTGTGTTTTTGAAAGCTGACTCACGCTTGCATGTATGATCATAAGAATTGCACTCTGCTTTCTTCCTGTCTAGCTCCTGTTGTGCAAAATGGTGCTACCCATCACAATCAGCTTCTCGCTCTGGTCCAACATTTGTGAAGAGGTAAGAGTAGCAGCTCAGCTGGATGGCTGGTGCTTAGCAGAAGTGGTTACAATTATGCAGTACCCAGACAGCTGTTCTGAATGCCTGAATTAACTAAAGTATGGATTCGCATGAGAAGGGAGTAATTGTCAAGAAATAACGCCCCCTGCTTTTTGGATACAATTTGTTTTTAAATACCTAGTCCTTCTCTGATTATCTTTGATCATCTGCCGGCAAGGTTTTCTACATAGCCACTGCAGATCCACTACTCTTTGCTAGCAGAATACAGGGTGAATAACTGCTTTGGGGTATTGTTTTAAGCCTTTCCCTACTGGAAATGGTCTGACCGCATATATTTGACTTAATAACTTTTGCTTTGAATGGGAGCACTAATGCACTAACCGAAAAGTTCTTCACAAGGCATTATACCAGTTCTGCCTAAAACGTGGACAAATTTGATGATCTGAAGGGAAGGTCTGCTTACGCTGCACCTCTTGTTAGATTTCTTTAAGAGCATTGCCATGTGGGGAAAAAAAAAAAAAAAAAAGCATTCATGCATTTTCTTCCTAATCTTGGCCATGAAGTTGGTCAGGTGCCACTGCAGAACTGAAATTCCTTAGCTGGTGAAGGTTAAAACTGCTGCAGAGACACCCAGCATCCTAACATGGAGGAACAGCTCCATAAAGAAATATATAGGCACTGATGGGAATTATACCCTCTTCTATTGTTTTCTGAAAATGTGGCATCCAGTTTCTTCCGGTTCTAGCAAAACACCAGCACTTCTGAAATGCTTTGCTGTAGAGTTGCGTGCTCTTGGTGTCTCCGAGCTATTAAATTTGCAAGAGTGTTGATTCCACCTTTAGCTCTTGTGCTCACAGGCAGCCTCTTTATTCTCCTGTCTCAGTGGTCTCAAGATCGTGCACACTTCCCTTCAGCGCTCCACCAGTGGAACTGCCAGTACACCTATAGTCATGCAGCTGTTGGAGTTTTCCTAATCACAGATTAATGTCTAAAGGGTCAAGACAACCAGGTTCCACTAAATCGTCCCTACCCTTTCCTATCTCACAAGAGCTCCCATTTGCTTGGTTTATTTTTTGTTTGGTGAAGGGAATGCCCAGCAGCAGATCATGCATTTCTGTGACTGCAATTCTCATCCACAGAGTTCTTGTTTCTGACTAACTTGCTTTTCAATTTGTTCATAGTGAAATGGTAAATCTAGGGAAACTGAGCTTCCCTGCATTAATTTTAACAATTGCTTGGCACATTCTCGAGCAATCTGTGTCTGTAGCCATTCTTTATCACCTCATTTGGACTTTCACATCAAATAATCTGATTTCTTGATAATAACCAGTGTAACAGAAGATGTTCAGACTGAATAGAGATCACACCCTTACCATTCATCTTGGACGTTCTCACCTGTTTATAAAGTCGAGTGAGAATAACTGAGAATCTCCAGAAGTTAAGGAGTTCCTCCACACTCCCATAGCCCTTCTGAAATCATCCACAAATGCTGCAAATGCAAACTAAGTAAAATATATCTGCCATAGTGCAGCTGCAACCATGGCTGTCTTACAGAAACACATGCTAAAAGAACTCTGTGGCCCTGCTGCTCGAAGCAATGCATGGCTTAATTTTCCAACTACTTCTCCAGATTGCTGCTGAGAATAATTAAAGAGTCTACATTACCTGCATTCTTTTTCAGCAGCAATCCTGGGCTGTAGATCAATCAAACAGTGACTGTGACTGAGGTGGGAAGTTAAGATAGTTCATATGAAGGTCTAACCTGGAATTTCTCTGAAGAATCTATTTTTCTGGATACCCATCCTCTTCATAGACATAATTTTCTGGTTTTCAATTGAAGGCATGTACAGTGCACATTCCCTCTTTCTCCCATTGTATTCTTCAAGGCAATCTGTTTAAGACAATTCCCAAAGCTTCAGCCCTTTGTATTCTTACGAATGAACCTTACTTTCTGTTGACAGATGCCATAGAACAGGACTGACATGAACATCAGTCTTTACTTATGCATCGGATTCTAATCTCTCATTCTGTTTCTCTAGGTTGGATTTTCCAACTTTATGACTCAAATTGTGAAGATATTAATCAGAAGCTGCCTTATGTGTGGACACTGGAGAGGCTAGAACAAATTCAAAACCAAATGTAATGAACTGAGGTTTTTACTTCCATAAGCAAAGTTAGAATAAATGTCAATGTTTTAATAACATAGAATACAGATTACGGGAGACCACTTAACCAAGCCAACACACTATCTGGAGAGCGTTACTGCTCTGAAAACTAGAGTTCTGATTAATGTTTCACTATTCATGAAAGAGGAACGTACTTTTATTTTAGCTACTATAACAGAAGATAAGAATTATCTCAACAGAGACATTTTCAGGGATTAGTGGTGAGACAATATTTTCTGATTATGATTAATCTGCAGATAAACTTTCCAATAGTTGTGAAAAGCTGGTTGAGTTTCTTTTGCAAAGGAAACCATGGTTCATGAAAACCATTTTGCACTTTGATAATTTGCTGTGATCTGTAGCGTGTTGCTTTGCCAGGGCCTGAAAGAAGATTGTGGTAAGATCTTATGTCCAGAATTAGGCCTTTAGAATTCTTCATGCTGCTTATACTTAAACCTTCTATTTTTACATAGCACAAGATAGCCTTAACGCCCTGGAGGCTCCCCATAGAGAACTTGCCATGTGTTTAAAATGTATGGTAGCTTCCAAATACATCAGCCATTCTGAGTACCAGTTACAGTGCTAAAATAGTATCAAGGGATGGAGGAGGTGTCAGAAATAGTTAAGAATTACCCTGCCTGATCAATTCTCTGAGGAAGAAGTGCTGGAATTTATAAAGCCAGGTAGGTTTAAATGAAAAAAGTCTTTGCTGATAACTAATTATAAGCATTAATTACTTATAAGGACTATTAAAGTTAACCTGTGTAATTTTGTATCTACAGCACAGTTTCTGAATTTCAGCTGTTATGTATTTTGCTTGTACACTAGCAAATTTATAAACATATTCAGATTTAATAAAATCAGCATTATATCTCAGGTGAAAAACCATCATTCATAATAATATGTTTAGCAGCTTGTGGCTGTATAAAAAAGCAGTTTTCAGTGTTTAAAAGTGTATATGCTACAATGTACATTGTACACTAGCATATTATTCATCGTGGAGTGGGTTCTTATCACTGCTTTATTCCTTAGGGAACTGAATAGCCCAAAGGCCAAAAGAATTGATGCTGCAGCAAAAACTGGAGTTTGCGTTGTTTGACCAACCTGTGTATGTCAGCCTCCAGTAGCTATATAATGTGTTTGCAAAACCAAGAAAAAGAAAAGCAACAAAAAAGCTTAATACTTGAGGCTTATACTGGAAACATCAAGTTTTCTGATTTTTTAAGTGGGTGCTGTTGTCTTCCCACCCATGAGACATATCATACAATTACCTGTTTTAGAGAACACTCTTAAATGTATCTGTCATTTATCCTCCTGGATTCTGGGTTTTGGTATACCTCAGCCTGCAATAGTTAAGAACTGGATAGAGCTCATCCAGACACTGAGGATACCTGTGGTTGTCTGTGGTGCAACTATTCTGGGGTCTACCATATTACTATTCCCAAAAGCTCTGCAGTCAGCTGATTTAATCATCTAATTGAAGACAACATTTATGCCACGAATAGGGTCATAGGGTCTCCCTGCAAGCAAAGTGTTCCCTTTCACAGGACCTGAGCATGTTTGCAGGGTTTGCAGACTCTGTAGGCCCATCGGTTGGAAGTGAAATGCTGCTCCTCATACTGCAGTACCCTGATGCTGTCACCAGATTCCTGTGTCAGTGCCATGAGAGTTGGCGTAGCGTTGTCAAATATTTATGCTCAGCCTGGTCAGCAAGAAGTTTATACTAAGCAATATTTTATGGCAAAATTGAAACAGCAAGAAATATTGGTTTGAAGACAAAAATATTCCTTTGATTTCTATCAGCTGATGTTTTACATAATAAGCTTTCCTCAAAATTGACCAGCTTTTGTGCTCATTTTTTGTCTTTAATGGTTTCATTTACCTAATACTACTGTGATGACCTGCACATTTTTGTAGCTGCTAAAAGACTAACAGATAAAAGTATGGATGCATGTGCTCATATATACACGTAGAACAGTATACATAGATCATCTAATTGAAAGGGATGTCAGCCAGAGGCTGGCAGGACTAAATAGCTGTCTCCTAGGTTTGGGTTAATTTAGCCAGCCTCAAACTCTCTGCTTCTTTCTCATGATCAGTCATGGGACTGAAATAGATATACATTTGGCTGTTAGATAAAGAATTTTTTAAATATTTAAGTGTTGTTCTTTCTCAGAAGGATGAAGTAAGCAATAGCAATGAAGAGTAGCACAATAGATGTATGGAATACAGGATGGTGAAGGTGAAGAAAAAAAATGAGGTAGATGATAGACTTTCAACAGGGGTAAAGTTGACTGCCCCTCACAGTCAAAGGATCTCTGCTGTGTACATGTGTAGAGGGTTGGTGCAGTCGCTTAACCACAGGTGACTTATGCGATCTTGGGCAACTTACTTGAACCCTAGAAAGGGATCTGAGAGTAATGTGTTTAATAGTATTTATCATCAATGTTTACAAAGTGCCTCAGGATTCTCACATGAAAAACAATTTAGAAGAGTGCAAAATCATATCATTAGCTGTAGAGAGGTCCTAATGAAAGGTTATTGATGAAACAAAACAGAAATCTGCCACTTCAGGCTGTTACTGCTTGGGGAGGGAATTGGGAGATCAGCAGGTTCTTCTGTATTAAGTAGCAAGGAGGAGATTATAGAAGAATAAACATCTGGGCGCATTTTACTCATACTGTACCTGAAGATATAAACCTAGTGACTTGCTGAGATAATTGTAAGTGTACAGTAGCTGAAACTTTAAACCAGAAATTTTCACTGTCGCTTGTTGGCCATGCTGATCAGTAAGAAGTCTGAACCTCCACACTACTGCAACTCATGGGCTGAGTCTGGTGACAAAGCACTGAAATACCTGTAACAAATTCAACAGGCGATGGGGCTGATCGCTGATGTTTCTGAGGCTGCCTGAATTCCTAGCTAAATTAGTAACCTTGATCATTTCTATCTCAGCTGAGAAACTCACAAATCAAGGTATGTTTTCTGCTTAGGTCAAACTTTTTTCTAAGTTAATGGAAGTCCTGCGTGAGGATTCTGCTGAGCAAGAACTAATCAGAGGTGTAAGTTTTGTCCTCCCTCATGTAAACAGAGAAGAGAAAACATCCAAGCTGAAAGAAGTAGGGTTTGACAAACCAATTATTCTCTGGCATTATGGTGATCACAGAGAAGAAACTTTCTCCAAGGTATGGAAGGTTCAGACTGGCATGACTGTCACACCAGAGCTGACATACGGCAAACCTCAGATCCCAGTGGTCAAGAAAGCAGGCACAGCACAGAGAAAACTGCATTAAGAGCTGAACGATGGCTGATCTTTCATTTAATATCTTTTCTGTTTACACAGCACGCAGCACACGTGAATTCTAGCAAGAGTGTGAGAGGACTTCTACAGGGGGAAGACTCAGACTTAATGTGTAGCTGAACAGCTTCCAAGGTGGATACATGAAAATGTTTGTTTCTTATCAGACTGTATTTATATAGTACCAGAACTATAGCCAGATAGTCAGATTACAACAACAAAGCCCAGTATGTGTCAGGTGGGTGAACATGCCTCAGAGAGAAATATGTCAGAATGAAAAATGCAGTTACAAGTTAATGGTGTCAGACTGCAATCTATTTGGAATAACCTTGTCTTGAACAAAGACCACTTTATCAGTCACAGTCATCAAACTGGATTAGGAACAGTCTGCTTTGTCATAGGGAAAACCACCAAAGATATTATGCTTCATAAGCATACTTCTGATTCATATGTTGCTCCTGCAAAGGTCACCTTTGACCTGTACCAGCCATGTTAGTTTAGTCAGGTAGGTGGATTTTATACTGGGAGCTCTGCCCATCCTCCCTCCCTCCCAACCCACTTGTTCAAGGAAGGATGTGACTGGGTTAGTAGCTTCACTTATCCGTATGCGCCTGGACCCAAAACCCAGGATATAGAGCTGATAGAGTGTTAGTCCCCGTATTCTCTGCAGGAGCATGTAATGGAAGCCATAAAACTGGAGAATGATAACAAGTTAACTCCTTGACTCTCATTTTAGCTATCCTTCTGAGCACCTTGCAGTTTGCCAAAGCTGCTGCAGTCTCTCATGTGGTTTCTATACCAACACCTTTAGCCCTTCTCCAGATCACTCTATAGTTGGAACTTTCACCCCTTTTGGACATGGCAGCATCTGTCTTCTAGCAGGTAGGTAGATGCACTACGAGCACTAGCTTGATGCTGCAAATCAGAGCAGAGAGCATGAAGCTGTACAAGGCTGCGAACAGTGTTCAGAATCATAATGGACACGAGAAAGGTGATAGGTTGTGCAACATGATTTTTTTTCTGCAGCTTAGAGTCATATCTTAATTGGGTGTCTGACAATGGGTTGGGTTTATTAGGGTTGGTTGTTTTTCATCTACCCTCTTCACTCAAAAAAGTAAAGCCAGGCACAGTCTTTGGTGACCAAACTTTTGTTCAGGCAGACTGATAGTCCGTGGAGAGTTTGGCATTGGAGGAGATTGATATCTACGTGTGTGGGAAGATGGAAAACACTACTTCCATCTTGTTTGCAGGTCACCTGGAGGTGAAGGAACCTGGAGGTGCAGGAACCTGTCGCCCCTACGTGTCCCTCTAGGAGTCAAATGCCACCATTTTTTCAGGCAGTCCAAAAGCACTATGATATCTAAATTGCTAAGCTAGACAGAAATCACTTTGAAAGCTGAATTTCCCATTTGTGAAACCAATGCTGTGAGGATAGGATGCATTTTGGCTTACTAGAACATTTACACATACAAAGGAGACAGCAGGCAATTGGGACCTAGCCTCTGGCTGCCTTGAACGCATGACATGAGCTACAGATGGATGTTCCACACAGACAAAATGCAGACACCCTCTTCCCCCCCTCCACCCCTGCCAATTCTTAGTGCCTCACAGTGCAGCACACTACACAAGTCATGAAAAGAGCTGATCAAATGTTATTTGTTCTTTGTATTGTTCAATCACCATTATGATTTTCTGTATTAAAAATAATTGGCATAACTTTATGAAGAAATTGGAGCTACTGACCTAATATGGAATAATTTACATACAACAAAGAACTTCGTTCTTAAAGAATATTTGTGCCTGGCCACCAGCAAATATTTGCAGAGTTGTTTGGTCCCTCCCTCTATTTAAATGTGTCTGAGTGACTTCTCTAAGTCCCTTCCAGCTCCTTTTTCTATGGTCTGTTTTTAATAAGGATGAAAACTAAGACTATGACTGTCTTTACTAGATCTTAGTTAGATGTATGTTTTAAGAAAAGTTCTGTAAAAAGTATTGCTCATGGTTTTACATTTTCATCTTGATTCTCTTTCTTTCTCTGCGTTTCGTTTATTCTCCCAGGTTTGTGTTACACCATTTTGTTAAAACAGTTGCAAGGATTTGCTTGGATATTTATCCTTCTATACAGCTTTATTCCTTTTGTGGGTGGGTGTGAGTGAGTCCCCTACCTAAAGGGGCGTTGATTGGTCTGTTGTTAAAAACCTATCTAACAAAAGCTGCAGGACTAACACTGATATTCTCAATATCCTCTGTGTCAATTTCAAATGCAGTTGTAAAGAGCAGATCCCCGCTTGTGGAAAACATGCACGCAGGTGATTTCCTCTGAAGTTTGAGGCCCACCAGACCATGTAAACTGAACATCATCAGTTCTCTTCTGGATTGTATTACTATCTGTTTATCTCTCTCTCTGTAGTTCTCTGCACCTTTACATGAAAGATTATCATTTATTCTTACTTACAGCAAAGTATTTTCCTTGGTTTTCCTCTTTTATGCTCCTTTAGTAACTTTGGAGTGTTCAAGACATCTGGGATCAAAATTTCATGCTCTGCAGAGAGGAACGGTAGCTAAAAACGAGGCACACATTAACTTGCAGCTGGCTTAATTTTTAAAGAAGACAAGTTCATTGGCTTACCATCCTGAATGAGCTCTTGGGATTGGAGAAATATGTTTTAATGGAGCTGTGCAGAGAAGGATTGTTCAGCTCTTGTATAAAAGGACTTTAAAAGGAGTTCAATGCCCTCATAGCTAGTGGAAGGAGCTGGCCCTTGTTTATAAAAAAAAAAAAAAAGTCTAGAAGTCCACAAAATATTGAAAAAAACCTTTTAAAACAATTCTCAATTAGGATAGAAAATCAAACCATCAAATTTACCTACACTGGCCAACCTTACATTATGGAAAAGCAAGCAAAAATACATAGAAAATATAAAGTGCAAGCATTAAATCTCAGGATTCCTGGTGCTTCGTGCTTTATCCTTGTTAATATGTATGTATTTTTCAAAACCTGGTGGAAAATCAAGAAAAGCATGTCTTTTATGAAAGATTCTCTTGCTCTATTCAGTTAAGTTGTGAGAAAAAACAGCAAACCCAGGACTATCCCTGGTACTTTAAACAATAAACGTCAAAATTCTCCAATCCCCTGTGTCCAGGGAAGACCATCAACAGACAGAATCCACTTAAAAAAAAACCTTTTGATGATCTGAGGACCTTTTATATGTGTTTCAAAATTTATGTCTTTCTGCAGGTCACCAAGTGTTATCTGCTTATGGATAGATAAGAGAAGCCTCAGAATACACATTATTCTTAATAAATATTATGGATAAAGACATAAAAATGTTCCTGAAACTTTCAGCTGAAGGGTCATATGTGAATGGTATCGACGTGCTGCGTTACCTTACTTGTTTCTTCCTTTAAATTTATAATAGAATTTGAAGTGTTTTAGAACTCCTAGGAATGTACTAGTAAGTGGAAATGGCATTAAAATCACACTATTTGACACCAGTGTCCTTTTAATTTGAATTATTGAAGCAAGAATTTAGCCCAACTGTTTTGGCTGCATCACAGGGATAATAATTTATACCTGCCTCACAGGCCTGTTGCATGAAAAAAGCTCGATGAAGGAGTGGATATGCAAAGTAGCTTTTTAATTAAAGACTCATAGATCAAAGAGAGCTTCTTGGATTGCTTAGGTTTTACTGAAATTCACCAGGAAAAACAGGTTTCATATTTCTGCTTGTTCACAGCAACACCGTAACAGTGAAGTTTGATCAGGAAGGAGGTCTGGTGACTAATAAAGATGAAGAAATGGTCAGAGAATGGAAATGGCCTCGGGATGCCAAGCTTGCCCAGCCAGTTATAGCACAGGTAATATTTATTGTTTTTTTTTTTTTTTTTTTTTTGAAGTTTTTTTTTCTCTTTTTTTTTTTTTTTTTTTTTTTTTTTTTTTTTTTTTAATTTTACATCTTCTGGTCTCTCTGAGGTGTCTTAATTGCAAGGAACATGATGCTTACATTTCTTCTTTAAGAAATTCTTTACAAAGAATGGCTCTCCCAAGAGCCTCTACATGAACGGGTATTGTTACCTCTGTTCTACTCATGTGGCAAGAAGAAGAAAAAGCAAATTGCCTGGAACTGTTGTAACTCAGGATTTCAATAAAACAGAGGCCCATCTTGCCTGCTGGAAGCATCTTGGAAGAGTCTTTTCTGAGCTTGGGAATATGAATGAGCAGTTCCTCATATTTTTTGGGGGCATGTTCAGTAGCAGGCAGTTGTTTGCCTTGCTTCAGGCCTGATCCAGTTTCTACTGAAGTCCATGAAAAGTCTCCCACTGTTTTGTAGTTACCAGAGCTGGGCCTAGCATGCTGCAAAAATACCAGAAACAAAGGTGAAACATTTGTGACCCAAGACAGTAAGCGTGCCTTCAGGCACAGAGTTTGCAAACACACCCATATTATTTACAGGGATTGGATCATGTGATTTTTTTGTTCCTTGCTACCTAATATAGAGGCATACAAGGCATACATAAGGCCCTGACAGAATGACAGGTAGCCAAACCCATATGTCCTGGTTTGAGGTAAAACAGGATCAATTTTGGTCAGTAACTTTACTTTTTAGCTAGGCCTGTTCTAACTGCTGAAATTAACAGCATGTTGTGCAGAAACAGTTTGCTGTCAGAGTGATCAGACCCATGTTTATAGTTGATGCCAAGGCATGGTATGCAGAGATGCTCTTGCCTATACTTATTGCTATAACACCCAAGGCCAGCCAACTTTGTTATTTGCCCCACTGGAGGGTCAGAAGCAGAAAAGCCTAGAGGGGTTGCATCTGCGGGGAGGAGCGGACAGGACAGGTGACCCAAAACTGACCAACAGGGTCTTCCATCCCATCTGCCTCATGCTCAGTATAAAAGCTGAGGGATCAAAGGGTCAACCCTCTTCCTTCAGTGGCCAGCGTCTGAGGAAGATACTGTCTGTTCATCTGCCTTTGATCCCGATCTGTGCATTCCCGAATCCAGATCCGGAATGCAGTTCCCGTCAATTGCTGAGTCCAGTCTGGGACTTTCCCAGTGCCTGCTGGTGACGTGATCGTCATCCTGGGACCTTGATAGGGTTTTGTATATCTTGTATATATTTCATTATTTCCTTTTTATTATTGTATTAATATTTCATTAAAGTACTTTAGTTTACTTCTAAACTCATGAGTCTCTTTCTCTCTCACCTTTCTCTCCTTGAAGGGAGAGGTGAGGGAGAGCATCTGTCATTCATCTCAGTGGCCAGTCTGACCCAAACGACAACAATCAGGTAGAAATTTTTCACTATGAGAGTGGTGAGACACTGAAACAGGTTGCCTAGGGAAGTTGTGGATTCCCCATCCCTGGGAGTGTTTAAGACCAGGCTGGATGGGGCTTTGTGCAACCTGGTCTAGTGGGAGGTGTCCCTGCGATGGTAGGGAGGTTGGAACTAGATGATGTTTAATGTCCCTTCCAACCTAAACCATTCCATGATTCTGTGATTCTATGATTCTATGACTCCACAGCTTGTGCCTCAGAAATATACACACTTTCCTGAGCAGTTTGAGAGGTAGGAGAGTTTCTCAAGTCTTCCTGCTATACAGCATCACCTTCCAAAACATGCACAATCTCAGTACATTTGCTTTGGGCAGGAGTCATCCAGACAAAGGGCTGGGAGCTGTCTCTGTCCACAGTTCTTATGCTACAAGCTAACTTTGCAGGATTCGAATGAGAGTGACAGTACTAAAACTTGTCTGTAGACTTAAGCCTAGGGGAACTGATCATTCCCTCACCTATGACCAACTGTCTTGGATAACCCTTTGAGACCTCAGTCTGCCTCTTCTATCCAAACGTATATATGAAAACTTGGTGGAGTTAGTGAATCTCCTTTTTTTCTCTTTCAGGTTAATGAATACATCACAGTGAAGATTGCAGGGCGCTTTGCAATTAGCTTGGTCTGCAAGTGGCAACATGAAAGTGTGTGCTTGTCTTTGTCACTGCTGCAGGGTGTGGCTCTTCCATAGTTAGAAGAATTGGTATGTCATAACTGCTATAGTATTCCACTTTATGAAGGCCCTTTAAAAATATTATTTGCTGGAATTGATGAGCTTTCCCATAAAATACAGTTCCTAAGTTTATTTGCTTCTAAGTGTGCTAAGTGCAATGCCATAGAGTGATCACATAAGAGCTTCTAGAGATTAAATATAAACTTCAGTGGATTTATGCCAATGTCCACCTACTGTAGGTCTGGCCCAAACAGGCAGTTATTTCTAGGTACTTAGGTTCCTATTTCTTCCTTTGTTGTTCTGGTGGATTTCCTTAATTTAATGTATTACCTGTTCACAACTTTTGGTGAACAAGTTCCTACCACCCTACATCCAGTGTTTACTCTATAGATGCAGCTAGAACACAGATGAATCTCCATTTTTGCTCAGAAAGGACAGTTAAATATTACCTGTAATTTATTGAGAATTCTCTGGTCTACCAGATAGAATACTAAGTGCATTGACAGCCCATTCTGAGGTAGGTATGATTTATTGTGCTGTAGGTGGGGGGTACTGAATGAAACCCCAAGAAATCCTGATCCAAATCTTTCTGGTCTTCACTTCCATGCAGTGAGCTGGCTGTCCAGCTAGGGTAATCATCCAGCTAAAACTCTGCATCTTAATAGCAAATGCTGTCTTATAGTTGGGTTGAAATATACTGTTTGTAAAACAGATTTTTTATGGGATTTCGGAATCAGGAAAAAGATAGTTACAAAACAGTTGTTGGAAAAGCAGAAGAAATCTATGATCTAAGTAAAACAAACCCAACGTTCTGTTTGTTCAGAGTTTATTTTCTTCCTGTTATATATGAAAGCATTTAGCCTAGAAAATGTAGAAGCACACATTGCAGGTCTGTAAGAGGCATGTCTCCTTGATTTTAAGAGAAATTTAGATTAACTCCTGACCTTCTGAGAAATAAAATTTGTTGGAGTTATTAAATGGCATTTTGTAAGAGAGTTTCACAATGTGTAGCTCATAGACTTAGATGTTAGAATGCGACCCGTGAAACTGCTACAACTAACATCACCATCATTAGCCAAAAAAACCCCAGCTTCTCACTCACACACATTTCTGCTTATGTGGGTAAGGAAACATGCTAAATGAGGGAAGATAAAAGTAGTAAATTAACATATTCAAAATCTAACCTATTTTTTATTTGTTTGGAAACAAAAATTCAATCTTCATAAGCTGGACCTTAGTTTTTAAAAACTAAACTTTGGCAGTTCCTTGATTAAAGAAGATTGAGAAGGTCTTAATACCTCCTTAATAAGCTGTAAGCCCTCTGTAACACTGGGGTGAGAAATAATACCTTATTTCTTCTAATTCTGGAAATGGCTGGGCCATAACAGTAATAGAGCTACTCCTGAGTCCCTGTAAGACTGCCATCTGAAATGCCACCAGAACAAGGCTTCCTATATGGAAGAATGGAGGATTTGAGCCTCTCTCAAAGTAGAACTAGGGAAGATGAAGCACCATGAGGAATTCACTGGATATCTTTCCCTGGTGGAATTGGAAGGGTCACTGCTCTGAGTGACTACAAGGAAACAGGGAGAATTGGTATAGCAGAAATAAGTCTTTTGGCTCATTCACACCCTTGAGTAGGTGTTTAGAATTTATACAATTCTCAGCTCAGACCTACTTTTTTACATGCAAAGCCTTCCTTGATATGGCACTGAGGTGGAGAATTTGACTTTAAGAGGATTTGACTTTACATTGTTGACATAGGAAATTCCACCAGGAAAAAATTATAGAAAATATATGGCAGACAGCTAAGGTCTGAGTCAGAGAGAACCTGTGTCTTCACTTACTCTACTGGCACGAGGGTGCGTCAGTAAAAACCTATGCAGAAGGTATGACTAGAAGCTTTTATTGAGTTATTTTAATTTAATTAAGGATCTCTACTCTTTAAGACTACACATTGACTCATTAAGAGATAACCCAGCAACACATACCAGATGTATATGGTACTCTGCAATCTTATTGCCTTCCCTCCTCCAAGCAGTGTTGTGTCATTTTAAACACTAGTGGTCCAAAAGAACCAATTATTTTGAAAGGTCAGACTTTTTCGAAAATGGATATGAGAAGGTGGCATTTGCTTACATCAGAATATCAGCTGTGGTTAGTAGCATTTTAAATACTTGTACCTGTTATTTCATTATAGATTAACTGAAAACACCAAAAATGATCTAAACTTTGAGGTAAATCAGCATTTGTCTTTGTACTTTGCCCTTTGTTTCTTATTCATGAAAATTATCTTTCCTCTGAATTTTAAACAGTGCTTCGTACTTATAGTCAGCAAGAATCTCTCTCTCAATTAATCTTTTTCTCTTGCAAAAATCAAATAATCTCCTTTTATAGCAATTAAAGTAGCTCTATTTTTTTCCCAGTTGTCAGCAATCCAAATAATTAGACACAGCAGAACAAAACCTCACAAAACAACAAATATTTAAATGCCACACAATGAAAACTGTGAACCGTCATAGCAGAAGTGATGAATACTCTCTTTAAAGCCAGTAAAGCATACTGGGTATTTGTCTTTTGGTAGATTCTAAGACTAATACCATTCTTTTTGGAGTCCTGTTAATGCCCGCTTTCACATCAGTCCATGCTCCCTATGAATGTTCTTCACCCCAAGAACTCTCCTGCACTAGGCATGGTCATCGTTACGAGGAGTTGGACAGTAGACAACATAATCCATATCCTGCTGCTGGCTACACCTTTAGAAAACAGTTAATCCTTTTGACTCTTTCTGCCCTAAGTAAGCATAGCATAATCAGAGATCATTAAAACCAGACACATTGCCGCTACCTGTCACTTAGTAGTTCCCTTGCATCTATATTTTCCACCAGCAGAAAATTCTTTTCTTCAAAGCTGAGATAATTTGGACAAACTATGGGAAATTTAGAGGAGATGAGAGTTGATTCTGAGGAAATTCTTCTGATTGTTGTCTCTCTAACCCTGAAATATGTTTACCCACAGGGACTTTGTATTTGTTTCTTCTGAAAGGGCTAGGTAAGATCTAATTCGCAGGGGCAAATCTGAAAAAGAAAGCGGAGTATTTTCAGGTAGATTTAAATTAATAGTCACACTGTAGCATGGTAGAATCTGTAACTTTTTTAGAGAATACAGAATGTTGGCATGCAAACTAAGATTTTGTTAAAAGAAATAAAAAATCGTTACAGTAACTTTCAGCAACTAAACTGGCAAAAGAAGCAGGTATTAGGCCAATTTTGATTTATGCAAGAAACTAACAAGACCAAAATCTGCACAGAATGAAAAATGCACTTGAATCTTAACTGGAGAGAATCCTACAGCTCTGGAGAGGAGTGGGTTATCTGGTATCTACTCGAATTTAAAGAATTAGGGAAACAAAAATAAAACCATGTTAGTCCTACCATAGCTACCTTCTGGCTGAAAAAAAAAGAGACTCTCAAGGGGCACAATATTAAAAACCATTATTTTTAATTTAAGAGTATTTTATTTCAGGTATGAAGTAGAGATTCTGTGTGAAATTAATTTTATATTAATTTGAGGTTGCATATATATTTTTCAGAGGGGCCTGTCTTAGTTGTTAATTTTAATTTTCCATTGTTATCAAGGTATCTTTCAAACATACACTGATGTATGACTTACTGTTTGTAAAATGTTATTACATACATCATGGTGTTACTATGTATGTTCAGAAAAAAATTAAAGGTAGAGCATTTGTTTGGAATGCAAAGATTTAAATGGTTCTAGATTCAGTGAAAAATCTAACAGTTATATCTGCTTCATGCTTTTTTGCCTTTTTTTTTTTTCTTCATAACGCAAAGTGCTATCTTCTTTGGCCGCTCGAGTTTTCATGAGCCCAGCCAACAAACAAATACTAACAGTATATGCTCTGCTTTTCAGTATTTATAGTCTCCTTTGTGTAGGGTATATGAAGGCAGGCTTCACTATTGCGACTATTCTCCGGTGATGGTTGGTTTGGCCAAAAAAGTTTCATTTTAAATTACACCTTGTTCTATCAATAATTTATACTCAGAAGGTGTTTGTATCTCTGAGGCATTTAATAGTGTTATGCCAGTGTCAGCACCATTAAACACCAGATGGAATCATTAAGTTCTTTAATTTGTTTTTCCATTGTTATTTTTTAAAGCCAAAGTTGACAGAGCTGCTGTTGATGAAAAACGAAGTTCCAGAGGCAACTGTAAGGCACATCAGTGCAGCCTGAGAACTGAGGAATTTGCAGAGGAAGATCCAGAGCATTGTGGATAACTGGCTGCAGTATTATTGCACAGCCCTAGGTCAGGCACACTCAGAAAACAGCTGGGGACATGATTTTATGAGCTTGTTTCTATATCAGCAGGTACCAGAGTAGACTAAATAGTCCTCTGAAAGTCAGCGGCACACTGACCATCAGAGAATGGAGACACTGCTGGCTTGAACACTGAACTAGAGAGGAGGCCAATGGGCAACCTGTTACCCAAACTGGTGAGCAGGTACTTGGGATACATGGTTCCTCTGAGGTCAGCAGATATTTCTATGCTGAACATTTCCATACAGCATGGCATTAAAATTGCCAGGCAATTGCTGAAGAAGCCCACTCCACAACTGACAGCAGTAGAGCTGCGTTAGATTGTCACTGCATTCAGACTGATCAGTCCTACGGGGATTGGGCCATTTAGCACAGACATAGCAGCCGTTTAACACACTGTCCTGTTCCCAGGGCCAGGCTGATACCTCTGCATGGTACTGCACCGAGCCAAGCACATTGACTTGGTCAGGGATCGCTGCAGTGAGGTACATTGCACAATACAGACATGCCCTATATAGATCCTTGAGATATATTTGGGCTGAAGAGACAGTGGATTCCAGACCTGTACTGAGGAAACTACTGAGGACATGGGATAGGTAATGACCTATGGGATTCCTTACTTCCCTGGTAGTGAAGGTTTGTTAGAATGAGACTGTGGAGCTGGAGGAAGAAAGGTTTGGAAAAGAAGTTGAAAAAAAGGTGTGTAGTAACTACTATCCTTTTTTGAAGACTGTTGCTCTATCTGCATTAGCTATAACATTTAAATGAACTAAATGTAATGTAATCCACCATGACTTCACGTAACTTCTAACAGCATGAAAGCCAGGCCTGGGCAGAAGGCTAATATAAACTTGATTTCAGCCTTGAATGAAATGAAATTGATTGAGAGAGCTCATGCTGGTGCATTACGTGCCATGGGAATCATTCTGTGAGTGCTTGATATATAAAAGCCTCCTTAATATTACAAACAGAAGCTGTACGAACATGCTCTGATTTACTGAACATGGTTCAATAAAATTTGCACAGCTTGAATTCTGTATCTTTGCTGATTAAATTAGCAAAATATGCATTCCATATATTGGAGTCCTTTTATGGGGAAGACAGCTTGAGCATCACGATGTTCCTTTGGCAGGATTCATTCCCCCTCTTCTATTTTGTCAACATCATTGTCAATACTGATAATTTTTTCTTATTGATTGTAACCTAGCCACCAGAAAAACCTGCTAAACTACCAATTAGTTATACCTAATCCAACAGTAGATAACTGGTTCTAGGCAAGAAGAGAAAGGTATAAAAGGGTGAGGCTCAGATTTAAGGTCTACCACCTGAGTTAAGACTTTGGCCTTAACAGGTTGAGGGAGGTGATCCTTCTCCTCTTCTTACCTCTAATGAGGCCATACCTGAGTACTGTGTCCAGTTCTGGGCTCCCCAGTACAAGAGAGACATAGATATACTGGATACAGTCCAGTGAAGGGCCATGAAGATGATTAAGGGACTGGACCATCTCTCCTATGAGGAAAGGCTGAGAGATGGGACTGTTCAGCTTAGAGAAGAGAAGGCTTGGGGGGGATCTCCTCAATGTATGTAAATACCTGAAGGGAGGGTACATAGAGGATGGAGCCAGCCTCTTTTCAGTGGTGCCCAGTGACAGGACTAGAGGCAATGGGCACAAACTGAAACACAGAAGGTTCCCTCTGAACATCAGGAAACACTTTTTTACTGTGAGTGTGACTGAGCACTGGCACAGGTTGCCTAGGGAGGCTGTGGATTCTCCTACCTTGGAGATGT
This sequence comes from Burhinus bistriatus, assembly GCA_013397275.1. Classification (NCBI taxonomy): domain Eukaryota; kingdom Metazoa; phylum Chordata; class Aves; order Charadriiformes; family Burhinidae; genus Burhinus; species Burhinus bistriatus. The sequence continues at coordinate 35,636 of VYXH01001480.1, read as the reverse complement.
TCAAAAGCCATCTGGACATGGTCCGGGGCAACCGGCTCTAGGTGGTCCTGCTTGAACAGGGGGCTGGACCACATATCTCCACAGGTCCCTTCCCAGCTCAACCATTCTGTGATTCTGTAATTCTATGATTAACTTTCACTATTACTTTTCCAGTTTGGACCACACAGCAGATAAGTTACATTTATAAGTGCAAAACCACCCTCAGTTACAAAATCAGGGCCTACTTTGTCACCGATTTCAGCAGTGGTGGTGTATTTCAGGAACTGACTGCATACGCCTTCAGCAAATGTCTGGCCTTCCCCTGCGGCCCTGAAGGAAGGGCATAATTCAGTCTGCAGATGCTCTCCCAGTTACCTTGGGTTTGCAGAGATCACGAGGGGAGAGGAAAGAGAACAGCCAAGTTCCCAAGTCAGAAACTCCTCTCCCTCTAGATCAAATGCAGTTGGCTCCTTCTTACAGAATGCAGCAGGAACCATACTGTTATCCTCTCAGGTAAATGAGGCGGACAAGGGGAGGAGGTGAAAGAACTACTTTTCCCCAAAGTCACAAGTCACTAAATGGTTCCTTTATGATCATTTACTTACGCCACACAGCAAGAATTTACATCCTTTTTCCATGAGATGTTATTATCAGTACCTCAGAGCTTTCATATATCCCTGTGTAATACTGTACAAGCAGCAATAACAATGAAGTAGCAGTTGAGAAGGTTTGTAAAAACTCCCATATTAGATCTTTAAATGCTATTCCAGCAAATGAGATTAACTTTTTTTTATTATTATCAGTCACATTTGTGATAGTAGGATCCAAAAAACTCTGAGAGTAACGCCTCCCTATACCAGCACTTACGAAGATGCAAACCTTGTGTGTCATACACTTGACTGATGCTCTGCTCTTCCAGGTGCCACCAGCTGCCAATTATATAGAAAATCTGAGCTGCATACTTGCTTTCTGAGAGTTTGTTTAGAGTCATAGACATGCAACTTTGTTTCACTTTTAAAAATATGTAAGGGAAGACAGAGAAATTGAGGGAATATTATTTTCAGCATCTTTCCCAAGTCCTCGCCTTTTCAAGTACAAGACAGTCCATATTAGATTTCAAATTATCTGCTAGTCTCAGACAAATGTCTTTTTATTTAATCTATTAAAGCAAAGAGGTTTGGAATATCCTTAGCAATTATCTGAAATCTGACTTCACCCATCCATGGCACATCATGCTAATGCAAGATGCTTGTCTGTTTTGCTTTGCCATTAAACTTTCACTTACTTGCTGTTATTGTCTCATACAGGGCTACTGTTTTACTAAATAGCAATACCAAATCAGAGAGGCTGCATATGACTGGGTTCAATTTAAATAGAAGAAGGAATGTACTGAATGTCGTTAATTCGTGGTAAGGAAATCTAAGCTAAGATTGAACAATGATGGCTCCAGTGTAAACATTGATGGTAGTAGTTCACTAGCAGTTCATTTCTGGATATGGTTAAGTAGTTCACCTATGCTTCTATGCCACCATTGCATAGGATGCATTGCATGTGGATCAAAAGCAGTAGTAACTTTTCAAACCTAAGTAAGAAAACAAGATGACACGATTTCTCACTGTAGTTTTGGTGGCTCAGGGTTCCCTTGTGTCTTTGAGGCAAGTTTGCTTTTATTGATACCTTTCCTATGGACAACAATGCTTTTTTACAAACTCAACGATGTCTAAAAATGAGCAAAATTAATGGAAGAAAGTACTTCTAATTTCATATGACTAGTCTGTAGCTCAACTAATAAAGTAAAAATACCATAAATCTCAAGTATTTTATTATTACTCCTAGTATGCTGAAATTGTAATCTTGTTTTACATACATGTGAAGCTGAAAATCCAAATTTTGCCCATTCTCTTGCTGTCTGTGAGATCACTTATGGTCTCTTTTTCCTGATCCATTAATTTAGACTTATTTCCTTTCTCCTTCTACTCCCTCCAGCACAATATACCCTCAGCAAACATCTAATTCAGGACAGTGTTCCTCATAGCTCTCTGTTTTAATGCTTTTCTCTTGGCACAGCCATTTAGGGATTGATCCAACATCCCCAAATACAGCAACAATCTTTCCATTAGCTTCAGAAGGCCACAAGGGAGGCCTGTGAGCTTTAGAGTCTCTCTCTCTCTTTTTTTTTTGTCCAAATCTTTCACAGGATTTGCTGTCATTATGAGGAAGGTGTGTTCAAAAGATACCATCACGTAGAGCGGAGTGGCAGGTTCTTATTGATGACATGATGTCTTCACTAGAGGTGTGAAGATAAGGCTCGGGAACTTGGCACTCCTGCTGCCTGCTTTACAGGACCAAATAACCTACAGAATCCCCCCAAAAATGTCAAAGGACTTCTCAAACAAATTAGTCTTTACCACACTTGTGAAAGACAAATAATACCAACACACATAGCACACAGACACAAATATAAAATAAGTATACTACAATCAGCTGTCAGAGGTAAGAGGTGCCTATGAAACCTTTGGATAATTAAGGAGTAGCCTTTGAAGTCTGCTTTCGGCTGCTACCAAAGCCTGCCAGGCTAGCTCATCTGGTTAAAGCATCCCTTATTCTCCTGTCGGCTTGGTTTCAGAGGCTGTGTTTTGGCAGAAGCCAGGAGCTCCACAGCACTCATGGTTGCATCAGACCTTAAGAAATACCTGAAACTTTTAAATGACTGCATGCCTCAGATAACAGGGGATGACTGCGCCTAGGCCTGTCATTTATAGAGATGACTTTAAATGATTCTTCAACTGTACTTGATTTATTTTACAATCAAACTTCCTAACACTTTCCCTTATATTTTCTCTTCCTCGTGACAGGGACAAGCTGTGGGTCACATCCCAGGCTGCTTGTCCTGCTGTGCTTCAAAAAATTATGATGGCAGAAGAAGGGAAGACATGCAGGTGTAGTAATCATTGGATTCCCTGTGTGTCAGACCTGGAGTATGATCACCTCAGTAACAATCAGATGTCCTTTAAGGAGCAGATTATAGTGGTCTGTGTCTTACCTTCTTCACAAACAAAGATCCTAATGAAGCCAAGACAGAGCAGCTGTATGAAAGAAAGAACGAGAACAGAAGTATGCCTTGTGGTCAGGTGGGTTTTATCAGACAGTGGATAGTTTTTTCCAACACATGGTTGAAAACTTTAAAGAGTTTTCCTTTAAAGGAATAATTTTCTGTTTACCTGGTTGGTGAAATATCTGAAAAGTTGTCTCACCAGAAGTGTCTAACTGGCACCAACGCCAAATATATATTCTATAGGAAATTTAATATTAAAAAAATACTTCCAAAGTACAAAAAAGTCTATAAATGCTAGAGTTTCCAATAAAAAAGGGCATTTCAAAACAAACTTTTCTGAAAACTAATATTACTTGACTCCATACCTTTGCAGATGGAGTAAATCACTATTCCCAACTGAGAGGAATTCCTCACATCATTCTTTTTTCTGGAACAGCAGAGGGATTAACCCTGAATAATCCCTTGATGTAGAGCAGGGACCTCAAACCTTGATTAAAAATCCCTAGAACTGAGTCTTGGGGGGCTTTCTAGCTCTGTGGCACAGTACCAGGAAACCCTGCAGTGTGTATATGTGGCTACTGTGGCATTGCAGGCCCCAAGAATTATTAATCACAACAATCTATTGCATCAGTTGAGCAGAAATCTGAGATTTGGTAGCAGTGTGACAAAATATCTCTTTTTGTTGAAACATTTTGTCTTCCAGGAATCAGCACTTTCTAATAAAAATGTGTGAAAAAAAATTCCGCACAGAAGTATGCTTCTAGAAAATTTCAAACCAGCTCATTTTCCTTACAGTATAAACTTACTGAGTAGTTACTTAATACAAGACTCTGTCCTCATATTCACATAGCCCAGTACTAAGGAAATACACAGTACAAAGTATCTTTGTGTAAGTCTGTATTTAGAAGGGCTGGAAATACAAATAAGTTAAAGTTTGGAAGGGAAAAAAAGCAAAAGACAGGTAATGCAATAAACACTTTAAAACAAGGAATGTTTTTTGTTTCAATGTCCCCTGGACATTGTCTATTCTTATAATTACCTGAAAAATTCTCAATAAAGCTAACAGTGGAAGTGGTAGTAGAGACTCAACAGGCATTTTTATCATCTTGATGTAGTGGGCACAACAGTAAACATCAGTGGCTGCCGTATTCAGTATCTTCCACTTGTCACTAGTCATTAGTGGAGCTGTACTGAAATTGAAATGTTAAGAGGATTTGAGTCTGTGTAGATTCAGCTTCAGTACCAATTAAGGCATTAAAATGATTTCTTTCACTATGTCTTATTTATCCATTCCTTGAGAAACTGGTCACACAGCAACTATCATTTCTGATTTGTATGTGAAAAAGTTAGCATAGAAGGAGTCAAGTTGTGGCCTTCATGAATTCTTTGGGAAAACTCCCGTGCATTTCAGCACCCGCAGGATTTTCAGTCCAAGAAGCGGAGGCTAAATCTGAATTAAGTATCTACCTTTTATGTGAAGAGAAGAGGAAGAAAGTAAGGATGTTTTCAGACCTAAATTTTCATATTGTTCTTTCCTTCTGGAATCCTGACCCAAAAACCTATTTGGGAAATCAGTGGAAAAAAGGCTTGTGTATTGCCTCCTTGTCTCACAGTGTGGTCCTGTAGTTGGCCCCTGTCCACTAACGGCAGGAACACAAGACTTTTGGAAGCCAGCATTCCAGAGGATTATTATAAGTCCGTAAGGAGGTTGCACAGTGGCTAGCTACCACCACTGTTCTTGCAACTATGAGGTCTAGTTTTATAAATTGGAGGAGCTGTTTCTTTTAAGAAGAGAGAAATACACCCACAAAGAGAAATTAAGAAATTTAGAAGCCTCTGTCATCAAACTTACAGTGTAAAGAACCATTGCTACCTGGTCTGAAAGAGAAAGGTAATTCAGTTGAGTTCATAAGGACTCGTTTAGAAGGAATATTACTAGCTTAATCGGTCAGGCAAAATTTACCACCTACTTAATTATATAATTGTACTTCCCTTGTTGCTTCAGGGTTGTCTGGGTTCCTTTCGCCTCCTCAAATATGGCATCATTTCTGCAGATGCATTTACAGATCATAAGGGTTTCTTACTGGAAAAGAGACATAATGTAGCTCCTGGCATGTTTTTGATATGTTAAAACTATTACACTCAATTATTTAACTTTTAATGGTATTACTGTGATCTGGTTACAAATGAATGACTTTTTGCAATTGCCACATCATGAGTATTTGGGCCATCAGGACAGCGGAATGCTAGTCTTCCTTCTTCAGGAGTACCAACTGTTGTCCCAACTCTTCTTTATCTATTAGCAGTTCAGGATTTACAATGCGTCAGGTCATTCTCATTCCACCTGCAAAGGGCATGAAGCACATGCTAGTTGCTACAGCTTCATAGGTGAGATCTAGCTATCTATATGCATTTAACCCCATTTCTGCTTCATCTGTGGCAAAAAGTCTTGAACCACATCACACAACAGCATATTTCAGTCTTTAGAAAAAGAAAAAAACTTGTTTTCCAACATTCTGAGCAGTACTCGTTGCAAATCAGGGAAGAGTCTAAGATGAAACATGCACTGAAGTTAGTTTTAAGTACTTGTATAGTTTTCCTGTGTGGGCTGGAAACATTAGACTTTCTTGTAAGAAGTTAATTCATAGGTGATTTATTCTATTGAAGCTTTGCATGCAAAGCATACATTGCATGTTTTGAAATACATTATTGTTGTAACACTGTGTAGAAAGGATTCTCCAGGTCTTGTTCACCCCTGTTCACAAGATGTTCATCTCTGTCGCAAGCTGTTATTAGGCTAAGAAAATGCAATCTTGTTTTGCATCACACAGAACTGCATTATAATTGGATTTTAATAATCCTCACATATTTCCGTAAACACCAGCACAAACACTGTTTTGCTTGGTTATTTTAGTTACTTTCTCCCAGTAGGAGAGAGTGCCTGCTAATTATTGTTCGGTTATTCTTTGTCTACTTCCTAATAACAGTGAGGAACAAGTACTGTTTCCTGTGTTTGCTCTGTACATTTTTAGTAGTGGCTATGACATTAGAACAGAGGACCTTTCAAATATCCTCTCATCTTAACTACTGTAAAATTAAGGCTATTTCTGTCAGTTAGGAACGAGCAGAAAAAAAAAACTTCTCTACGTGACACCCGTCTGTGATCAACTTCTCTGTCCACTGGGTGACACCAGCAGCCTATCTGACGTTGCTTAGCTGTACATAGTACCACAGAACACATGTCGGAAGAACAGTAAACTCTTAACCACACAGCTTCTTTTTTCTTGGTAATATTAATAACATTTTCTTTCCTCTCTGGTGGCAAAGTGATATAAATACATAGGAAAAATAAGATGCAGAAAACCCAAAACTTCTTCCAGGTAGTTTACAAAGCTGAAGGAAACAAAGTGGAAAAATACTCAGTGAAATACACAATGAACTGTGGGCCTGTTGTAGAAAAAGATGGAGATGACATACTGCAGTGTGGATGGCCCACAGTTGATGAAAATGATAATTAACAGCTCTGAGGAACTCAGGTAACCAATTACAGAGGTGCAGTTTGATTCTGTTCCATGTTACCTTTTTGCATTCCCATATGGAAATTATTAATTATTTTTGAAAGAAGGATCAGGGTAACAACCAAATTTTTGTGGCTGATGAACTGATTAATCCTTAGAACAGCTCATAAACTACTTTTGTTTTAAAAATCATTTAAAGACATTCTATCGTGTATGTGTAGCATTTTGGGTTTTTTTGTTTTGGTTTGGTTTTTGTTTTTTTTTTTTACTTTCTCCGTAATTCACTGCTACAAAGATCAGCCACCAGTACAAGTTCCGTTTCAGTCAGTACCTAGATACAGACAGAGGCAAAAGATCCTTTAGGAGCAAAACCTGAAACCTAATTAGCCTGTCAGCATGGTCTTAATTACTGTTTTTAAAAACCTAAGAGTAGAGGCAAGTTGGCTAGTTCTTTTACTTGAACAAGAAACTAACCATTGTTTAAGGAAGAATGGAGTTTGTTTTTAGAAGGTATGTGTTAATAGTCCTTTCTATCAATACTCCTAATGTCTCTCAGCTGACAAATAATCAGTCCAAGCAAACAAAAAGTCCCAAAGGTATAAGCCTATTTCACCTGATTACAACGTCTTTGACCTTTCAAATGATACAGTGAACATCCTACACAGATGGAGCCGCCTTTGCTGTATCCAGGGTGGTATTCAACCCATCCGCAAGCAATTCCCAGTCAGGCTCAGCCGTTACCATGCTCAGCCAGAGCAGTTTAATCTACCAACAGGAGCAGCAGTAATTCGGAACAGTTTTATGGGCCTGGCTTCAAAGGGCAAACCTTGACCAAAGCCATACTGCTGGATACAAGCATTCTCTGTGGACCAGGGAGCACTAAGGAAACCTACCAGAAGTAGCAGCTCCAGCTTTCCTTATGTTATCTGTGCACAGTGGTGACTTGCAAAGACCAGGAGCTGTCAAATGCAACGCTACCAGAAGTCACAAATTGGAAAGGCCCACAGCAGGTCAAAAGCAAAACAATAAATAATATTCCGAAGTTCTGGAACCTAAAATAGGCTATGTTTCTTTTGTGTTGGACAACAGCACGACCTCTGCTGAAGAACTGGGACTGGCCTGATTGCAGTTTAGAAGTAATAATAATAAAGAATGAAGTCACTACATTTAGGGTGGAATGCAACTGTCATTTTTTTGTAGTTCTGAAAAATCGGTCATGTGTCAGAGATGACAAAATTCGAGGTCACACTTGAATGTGTGGAATGTTCAAAGCAGATCACAGAGAGCTCCAGAAGGATTGAGCAATGCTCAGTAACTGATTGTCAGTTGGTATATGAAATTCACTGTCAATAAGTGCAGAGTAATTTACATAGGGGAAAAGAATCGTAACTATTTATACAGATGCAAAGATGGACACAATAGCTCTTAACACTGAAGTAAGAGATCTAAGATTCATTCGTTGACATCCCTGAAAACTCTGCAACAGTCATAATGCAAGCAGAATGATAGTTAAAGGGCAAATAAAACATTCTTGAGATTCTGGTACACAGCACGTGGCTGTCTTCACCACATCTCAAAAAAAACATATCATGTGTAACGGCAGTTCATACAAGGAAGGACTAAATAGGGTAGCTTACAAAAGAGACTAAGATGAGATACGAGAAAGCTTTATAAAGCAAAAATGGTGTGGCAAAGGAATAAGAAATAATTATTTATTCTTTCTTAAAGCACAGGAATGATGAGGCACCAATGAAGAGATAAGCAGCAGATTTAAAATAAAAGGAAGTTCTTTTTCTCACAGCACATCATTAAATTGTGGCACTCTTTGCCACAGGATGTTGTGGAGGCCAAAAGCATAAGCATGTTCAAAATGGAATTAGATACATTCCTGAAAGTTAGCTCCATTGGCAGCTATCAAACATTATGGCCCAGAACAAAGCTTTTGGTTGAGGAAATCCCTGAATTGTTAACTGCTTATGGCTGCCATGGGTCACAAAGAATAGGATTTTCTTATAAATTCTCTTCCACTCCTCCCCCAGCTACCAGCCACTCGCAGGGACAGGATACTGGACGGGTTAGGTGAGCCTTTCGTATAATCCTACACGGCTGCTTTTACACCAGTATGAGCAAGGTTGTTGCTTTAATTCGGGTAAAACTTTAATAAAAGGATTAGGGGGGGAAAACGCACAGAGTTCATGAGAAGGAGGTTCTTTGCCTCTGAAATCATCCTCAGCTACATATATCAAACAATTTTGTATATATTTTAATTTGTAAAGCTTCAGTAAGACAAAATTAATGTTCCCAGGAAGGCAAGGTCTCTCTCAAGCTGTGTAAAACTAGGATTAAAAATTTACTTAATCTTACATGCTTTCTTTTTGAGGCAGATAACTAATTTCCTCTGGTCTTTGGGAATTTCCTCAGGTAATCAGGAAAAAAACTTCAAAATGAAACACAATTGTCCTCTGTGTCTAATGAATCAAAATGCTACCCTTAGTACACTTAGAAGGACAGAGTCCATCCTTAATTTCCTACTAAAATAACTACTGTTCAGCTAAATAAATACAAGTGAGTTTCAGAGAAGGAATTCATGGCTTCAAAGAAAAAGAATTAAGTTCAAGTTTTAATGAATGTATTAGGCAAGAAGGAAATGTTGTATGATATTAAACATTTGCTTTTAGACAGCTTTCTATATAGTCCTTTAGATGCCTCAAGGAAATCTTTTTTACAGAAGCATTACAGTAATGCTGTTGCTCCCAGGGGCAGTTGCTTCTCTCTGATCGTGGCATGTACTTCCTGCCACACGGACAATCCCCCTCTCTCCCCCTGCCCCCCATCTAAATGTCTTCAGCCAGGACTTAATTCCTGTGCCTTCAAAATGTTAGGGAGTTGCGTGTTTGAAGGGCAGGAGGCAGAAGGGAACAGAAGTTGGGGTTTTTTTTCACAAGAAGTGGCTTTTCAAAAGCATTGTTTGTGCTAAGTTAAAAAAACCAAACACCAAACATTCCTGCTGTTTTCTTTCCCATAGGATTTTCATTCCTCTTTTTTCTGAAGTCAATGCCTTTTCTGTATAGTTTACAAATTTATAATCATAGATTATTTGTTAAGAAATTACTAGGATAACAAAAATATGAACGTAACAATAACAAAGCATGGTGTGCTTACATACATACACACACGCAAACACACACTGCTATTCCAGTTTAAGAATGAACTTAATCCAATATACTTGCTTTCATCCATCAGTGCTGTACTACATGGAATGATGGCTAAATATCCCGAGAGCTAGCTGAGGGAAGCTGGCATCGAATTATTACATTTCTAGATTTATAATTATCTCTGGATGTCACTACCTGAGCCCTAAGAGCACCTCTCTTAAAAGGTTGCATTTTCCAATTTCTGAAGCATGTCAGCCTGACAGTGTGATGCAATGGAGAGGAGAAGGCAACTTGAAGTCAAAACCAGATCCATGGGTCTGGAAATGTGTTCCTGCACTTGAAGAATGCAACATGAGCTGTGAAAGTTACTTAACTTGCAGTGTGGCCATGTAGTCACAGATGGAAAGCAGCAGCTTTAGATTTCAATCCATTAGTTCAGATTCTCTGTTTATCCTAAACAACAACAAAGGTAAGCGGCCTCTCCAGCAGGCAGCGGTGTGCCTGGTTTGTGCCACCACTAACCTTCTGCTAAGTGTGGAACATAGACAGAAGTACCCCAAATGCATGAGGAAGCTAGAAGAGGAAAAATAGAAAGGGAACAAAGCAGGAAGGGGACAAAGCTTGCCCTCACTAACACCTGCTGCATTTGCCAGTAGTGGTGAAATTCACACGCACCTATAAATAGACGTCTGTGGAGAAATCAGCCATCCAAGCGTAGATGCAACATCTAGGATGAAGAGCAGAAGAATCCATGGGTTTTTTTCCTCCAAGATGTGAATACGCACAAGACTTCCAGAAAAGGTCTGGTGAAACCACAGCCTGACTTTAACTTACCCCAAACTTCCCCATCCCCAGGCAGCATTCTAGCATGCAGGTTTGAGATGGGAAATGTAAGAAAGATTTCATTAAATCCACTAGTGACTTTTTTATTGCCATTCCCAGGTGACTACAGTTTGAAAATACTGAGACAGCATAGCGATAAAGGGCAGTACACATTTATAACTGGTTGTACAAGTCAAGCTAAAGTCAGTATGAGAAATTTCACAGATGAGGTTTTCATGATTCTTCTCCCTTGAAAAATAGAGTACTGCCCTGAAAAAGGTGAGGGAAAATCACACCAATTTCATTCCAACTGATCTCAAGATCCAAAACTTTTTCAAGAAAGGCTGGGTTCTATAATTGCATTTGCCTTGCAGCGGACTAAAGCCTTGCCAGCTTCCTAAGTGCACTCATTATGATACAAGCTGAATGCTTCAAGCTGATTCTGCAGCTTATCTACAGCATGGAAGGAATGTGCACTATATCAGGCCATTCAGTGAGTTTGGACTTCTCTGGATTCAAGAGTTGAATGGGAGTCTTGCGGGAATATCATTCAAAATTTATTCTGCCAATTTCTGCTGCAGATAATCAAGACAACAATGTTTTTAGTAATTTTTCTCCAGTAAAAATAATGCTTATGAAATGAGCCCAGGATATGGAATCCTCTGTTTATACACAGAACCTAACAATACCCCCAGCAACTGTTTGTACAGTTTTCTGTTTCACAAAAGCTATTCTGGAAAGGCCATAATCAGGAATTTACAGGATAAACAGTCTTCTGCTTCTTCTACGCTTGACTTCTTTAATGGACTAAGAACGCTGTTTTGCGTGGTGATAATGTACTTGTTTGCTTATTAACAATTAAATTATTCATTATTTCATTCCAAATTATTCAGCCAAGCAGCCATCAAACAATAAAAAGTTTTTGTTACTGTCATCCTACTGAACAGGCAACTTTTGTTTTCAGTTAGGCCTTTAGTTGGACAGACCTTCTGCAATGACAGTTCTTCATTTCCTTCATAGTCTAGAAACAACCTCAAGAGGTCATCTAGCCTCGCCATTTTCACCAGCACAAAATCAACTACGTCAGTGCTATGACTGACACAAGAGATGGTACAGTCCTGACAGAGCTTTAGACATCTACAGAATAGACCTCTAGACCTGAATCGCTTTTCTAGAGCCTTTCACAGCCCCTGAAGAGAAACAGGCACTTCCACTGTGTAACGCCATCTCTTTCCAATATATAATGGAAGTGGGTCAAATGAATCACATGCTGGAAATGCCTGTTTCTCTCCCGTGGGATTCAGCCGTAGGTGAGGTGAATTCCACTCTTGCTGCTTAACCTGTTCGTAAAGACTCAGTGATAGAGAAGCCACAATATCCTTACAAAAACATATCTGAATCCTTTATACTCATATTGCTTGATGGCTTTTCCTATTTAATTTTTCTTCCTGTAGTTAAAGCCTGTTATTTCTTGCTCTCTTTATCACAGAAATGGAAAACAGACCGTTCTCTTTCTTTCTGTAGCAGGTCATATTTTTATGGCCCTTCTGTCTCCTGTAACTATACTCCTACACCCGATCTTCACATCTGTACACTAAACAAGCACAGGTTATGCAACCTTTCTTTATAGGTCCTATTTTCTGGAGCTCTGGTCATTCCCCTTGCCTTCCTGCCAATTCTTGCTGGTTGATATGCATTTGGCCAGTCCAGCACTGCTGAACTTAAAAGTTATACTTTGTATTTCACAGGTTAGATTCCTGTTTGCACAACCCACAATGATTAAAAGTTGTATGTCATCATGGGCACAGATAATCTATAACACGAAAAGGACAGCTCAGCCCTCTTGTTTGTACGTTACAAGCCCAAGAAGGGCGGTACTGCGAAAGCCAAACAGGTAACAAAGCTTTCATCGAATGTATTTCAACTCTGGCAATTAAAGTTAAATTAACTTTAGCATGATCAAATCTTTATTACTTGAATACCTAAACACACATGCACATATATGCATGAATTTTTCAAGTTGCTTCTCTAAGGGGCAGTTTGAATCAAGAGAATTGTTTCCATGATATGAACATGTGAAGTTTGCTAATCTGCATGAAATATTCCTAGACAGAAGGAAGAAGGAAATTAACCTTGAGAATGACCGTCTCGGTCAGAAAAGCCGTGCTAAGTGAACTCATGATAGCTTGAAGACAGCCCCATTTTACTCCTTCAGTAAGCTGGAAAGATGCAGAAGGGCACATAAGGGGAAAAGTACGGGCTGAACTCCCAAAACCCCTACTGTGGATTGCTTAATGTCTGTGTTTAATATCTAAAAGTTCCCTTTCTCCCAAAGGTTACAAGGAAACAGGACAGAGATATATATGCTTACAAAACCAATCTACTGCTGCCAATAATAAAACATTTTTTATTTGACTTTTTTTTAAATGTTCTGAGATATTACTGCTCTGAAGTTCAGAATTTCATTAGTATTAAAGTTCATCTTTGACCTTTCACCTTTTTATGTGAAAGAATTAGTCAGGGAGAAAAACCATTCCTCTTTGCCCTGGCTTGCTTATTATGACTCCCTCAAGAATTTCAGTCTGAGGCCATTTGCCAGAACTATGTTTAGCTCTGAGAGAAGAAAGAACCTCCCCCCACTCCAAAATGCCGCCATCCAAATTTATCTCTTGGCTTTCACTAAAGACTTGGATTTTAAAACGCTCTGGATTAAATTTACCCCAGCAGGGGTAAAAGAGCTTTGCTATACCAGTTGATACCTACTGAGAATAGCTGACCTTCAGAGCTGATTGCTAGTGAACCTTCTTATTCTATAAATTCCTGGTGTTTTAGGAGTGAATCAAGCCAGAAAGATAACCCATAGAAGACCAAATTCTTACTCGTGCTATAAAATGCCAGCCTGTGAAAGCCACATGCTACAGAAGGCCATACTGAGAGTGGCAGGAATTTGAAAAACACTGGAAAACTTGGAGTGGTAACATTTATGTAATATGCAAGCAAAGCAAAGCTTCAAGCATACTCGACTTTTATGCTTGAAGGCACAAATTAATTGCTTGGTGGAAGGAATAATGAAATTCCTCCATGCCATAACATTACAGAATCAACCAGGTGAATTGTAATGGAAAAGGCTACATTCCTCTGACAGCGATGGTGATTGCCAGAGGCAGCCTTCTTGTTTATATTCACTTAGAAAAGTTTCAATGCATTGTGTGTTAATGCATCAGATCATCTTTGGAATAGATTTATCTACCCCTTCTATCAGCCTGTTCATTTTGTAAAATTACAAAACACGTGTATCAGAGAATAGCAGTGTTATTATCAAAGCATTCTGTAGGCAATCCTGCCGTGGCAAAAGGTTCCCTCCCTATCTGCTTGTTATGGCTTTTATCATTAGCCACAATGAAACACAGTCAGAGGTCTAAATGAAATAACAAAACTGGTATGCACACCACCACCGCCCCCCTGCCGTTCTGGCAGTAGGACAATGCCAGTGGTTAAACAGAGCCAACATGAGAGGAGTGTTGTGTGATGCTTCCTCATCAACGTGGCAGCGAAAGGCCCTCAAATTGGACAATACAACATGTAAGGGCCTGCAGCAGCAAGAGGAAACTAATTCACATTATCTGTATGAGGAACCTGAAGGCTAGAACAGCCCGGGGAGTGGTGACCAAACCAAAGCACAAAATCCCTGGCGTACGGAGCAGAGGCAGTAAGCTGGGCTGTAGGTGGCTGGAGGTTTCTTCTCTTGTTCTCTGTTCTCCCACCAGAGGCAAAGAAAGAACATGCAGAATTGAGGGAGAATGATAATAGGGATAACAGAGAAGTACGAGAGACTGGACATCAGGTCAGAAGGATCTGCATAATGAGAAATACAATAGGGCAGGGGAGGTAAGACCAGTTATGGGAAGCAAGAAGAGGCATTGGTTATGAAAAAAGCAAGAAGCAGGGAAAGAAACATAGGTACAAGTAAAGTATGAGGAAGAAACTGAAAAGAGAACAGGAAAATCAAGAGTGAGTCAGAACAAATGAATGCAGAGTTTGCCTCAAGGAGAAAACGCACAGACATAAATGGGCTACGTATAGCCAGAGAACCGCTAGCTGAGGCCAAATGTTACTGTCATTTCCACCTGCCGACATACACTCAAAACTGTACCCCAAGGACAGCTTACAGGATTCCCTTTGTTAGGATGCTGACACTGCTCACAACATTGGATTTAAGCAAGGGAATGGAGATATGAGAACCTGTGTCACAGCATAACATGTACTAAACTGGTCATCGCTTCCAAATCTGCACTGCTGTGAGTGCTCCTCTCACACTCAGGTAAATAGAGCTCTTCATAGTAATGAGAGAAAGCTACTTGACTGAAAGAAAAAATGTTTCAGAGTTGAGTAAAACTGTGCTATCATAACAACTTTCCCTATAAAACTGCAAAATGCATGACATAAAATGTTCTTTCCCCTTTCAATTACCCACAAGAAAAAGCAGTGTTGTATGTCATGTTCATTACTGGTTATATTACAGATGACTACTTATTGGTGTGAGCATAAGATGAAGACAATTCAGTGGTCCTCTGAATTTCCTTCTAGCAAATACATCCATTGTTACTTGAATATGCATTACCCTGAAGTATTCAGAGAATCTTGACTTGGAGTCCTGCATGCTGAGAGCTTCCATGAAATAAGCCAAATGTTTCCAGTTGTGTAACACTGGGAACATCCCACACCACAAGCAGCTTTGGATAGTACAGCAGCTTAAATGATTCTTATAGTTTTAAATTCAATGAAGCCAATTTTCACTTAAACAAAGGCTCCTTTACACTGCCAGAGTAATGACACCGGCCTTCACATCAGTGAGAATCTAGACCAACTATGTCACTGCTTCTTTACTGGCTGAGAAAAGGCTGATGTTCTCACCTTCATTCTTTTTGTATCTAATATTCCAACAGGTTTTTCTTCAACCCTAATTCTGAGATCATCCATATGTTACATCTGTGTGGAACAGTCTTAGCAACACATTGAAAAAGTATTTATCTTTTCTTGAACTTGCTCTGGTAATTTTGAGTCTGGGGACATTGAAACCAAAAGGCCCAGCCCAACAAACTGATCCCAAACCAATAGAAACACTCTAAAAACCCAGAAGGCCGCCTCCTTTCAGTTGTTGAGATCTTACTACAAAATGCATCATTAATCTGACTTGTTTAAGAATTCTACATTCTAGCATAAAACAGAATTTGGCTTTTAACTCATCTGTTCCGTTGAGGATGTCATGATAAGATAATCATCTACAAATGCCAGCTTCGGGAAACATGCAAATGATTGAGACATCATGAAATGTACTTCAGAATCAAAAGCAAGTTCAAAACTGTGGCAAGAGAGATGGAAAATGGTTTTGTATCTTTCTGAACAGCTCTGAATTAGCTTTAGTCTCCTCGTTTACTTTTCCAGGGAGAGAAAATTGCTAAAGTTTCAGATTTTGCCTACATTTTGAACACTTATGGCTTTCAACATCAGGCAATTCCTGTAGGTTTACAATCCCTTCTCAAATTACCTTGGTCACCTCTCTTTTCTAGAAAACTGTTTCCAATTAGATACAGGATTTAAACAGGAAAGTTCATTGCTACTTATAAAAGTTTAGATATAGGATACCCTACTTCTACTCCTTCTTAGTAAAAAACAAAACAAAAAAATGAAGAAAAATATTTAGTTAACATATGCAAAAGAAAGAAAAACCAAACAAACAGCTGTTTTTTCCTATGCCTAATGTGCTTGTCTGTGTCTGTCTTCAAATATGCCATGTTATCCCATACCTAAACTGAAGTATTACCTGGATGGATGGCGGTGGGTTTTGGTAGTCCATGAAGCAGCATGCAAAACGGTGTTTTATACACTCTGGTGTGCTGTGTTTTGATATCTTGGAGGGACTAGAAAAATATGAGTTTTATTTTTTAATTTCCTAAATGAAAGAAAATATTTTATATACTAAAGTCATGAAAGGTGAAAGCTGCAAGCCATAATAAAGTTGTAAGTCAGGCTACCTAACAACCTTCTTTGTTTCTCAACCTATCACCTTCATTTAGAATAAGAAGTTGCTCTTGCCAATTCTGCCATTTTTTTGTTCTCTTCTTTGGCAGATGTACATTCAAGGAAACCTACTCTTTGCCAGCTCTATTTTCAATGGGTACAGCAAGTCAACTACAGACCTTCAAAAACAAATAGTTAAGACAAGGAATGATTATGACATGGGTTACTGTCTTCCAAGTGATTTCAAGTTCAGGTATTTTACTTTCCATCATCATGGTTTTTAATCGCTTCATTCTGCGATCTTTGGCTTCTTTGTTCAGTTTCTTAAGTATAAAGCACCGTGACTCGGCGCAGCAAGTACAGCAGTCTCAATATCAAAGCATTTACACCTTTTTGGTGTGCTTACAAATTCTCCATCTTGTATATTCCTTCCTGTCCCATCCAGCAGTTAGGACTGTCTAACCCTAACTGCTGAGCTACAGAATAGTTTTGAGCCAATCCTGCCAGTTACCGGCAATGAGGAAATAAGACAACAGAGGTGAAGGTCCTGGGCACACCCCCCATTTCTTTTGTGCATGTCTAAGACTTACTTGTTTTACGGGCTATTATATTTACATTTTGGCACTATCCATAAAAATTTAATTGCAATTAAAGGACCGGTTATTTCAGTCACGTGCCCTCTGGCAACTAGCTGCTTCATTTAATTAATAGTTGCAGGGAAGCTTTAGAAGAATAACCTGGAGAAAGAGCAGCAGATGGTCAAATGGTTCACAGCTGCACGCTGAGCATACAGCTCCCGGAGGGAGCAGTCCCAGGAGCTACAGCATATGCTGCAACAGTTAGCTCTCACGTAGAAGTTTCCAAAGCAGAAACAAAGACAGGCAGAAAGGGGAAATAATTGCAACTTTCGCAATGTATTTATTACAGAGCTTTTGGGAACCATATCATTATTTGTAATTTAGTGGTGCTGCAAACCAGCAATCAAACCGGAACTTCCGAGTGCCTGTTATGAATGCAAAGGCCGCTGCAATTCCACTACTGATTTAACCAATACATCTTGCAGGGTGTGATGATGATGATGATGATGATCTATTAAACTACTGACAATAGCTGAGAAGCAGTTGACAGCAGTGATAACAAAGAAGAACAGAGGATATAGCCCAAAATGAAGTGTGCAGTCTTTTGCTGAGCTGCTCTTAGCTACCTTTGAGAGGTCACAGAAAGCCTGTTCCGTTCTTGTATTTATTTTCAGCTTAACAAAACAATGTCTTTCATTTATATTGAACAACAGCCGAAAACAGCACATACTATAGTTGTAGTCCAGTCTTCTCTGAAGGGAAGCTTGTCACTTCCTGAGTACACAAAACAATTACTGGAGTAGTAGAGAAGTCAGGGGTTAAATATGGCAGGTAATTAACAGTAGCATTTTCAAATGCATTAATTACTGGCATACCGTGCTTTCCCTCCAAGTCAGTGGCAAGCTTTCTTGATTGCAGTCAGGACAGATTAGCTTTAGGCTGGGTGTTTTTGCAAATGCTTCTCTGAGTGACTGGAAAGGCTGCGCTGGCCTGTGGAATTCCCTGTGATGGTTCTTCTCTACACTAGAATTTCCTTTAATATTTCCCACTGCAGCATCATCCCTAAATGCCACTTCAGAAACAAATGTATGCAGATGCACAGACGGGCATTTGTCTAACCTAACTCTAAGTATAACCAATGTCACGTGTGGTCAGAGCCAGCATGGTTATTCTACATGTGTGTTTCTGCTCCTTGCTACCGCAGCACCATGACAAGAAATCCTTCAATGCCACCACTGGGACGTTCCACAAGGTTCTTTCATGCACAGGCTGTGACCACATCAGCAGGTGCAACCAGGGGCACAAAACCAGTCTCAATGAAGGAGAGGGTGATGAAGAGTCCGAGAGAAAACCAAGGCTAGGTGGCATAGTTATTTCTATACACACTACTATAATTATATAGGTGGTGCTAAAGATGTGATTAATTTCATCCTTAAGTAAGTGTCTAATTACAGATGAAACAGTAGGTTCTCCAAGAGCGGATGCTCCTGGTATTTTCCCTCTTGACAGCTAATCTGCCAACCTCAAAAATTGCCAAATACTTAACACATAGGTGCATGTGCATGTTCAGTTCACTTTCTTTATTCCAATACCTTGGGTCCACTGTAATGGACTTTCGAACTCTTTCCTCCTGCATACCATGCCGTGGAACAGACAATATTGAGAGTATGGCTGTAGGTCAAGGAAGATCCTGCACTGCTAAATGGGGATTACCATCAGTGAAACACTGAAAATCTCTCTTTTCACTGGGAGGATAAAAGAAGCACTATCATTCCTCTACCTGTTTATGGAGTAATTTCCTGGGAGACGGCATTTTCTTGTTTGTAAGTCAGCTGTTTCTCTAATGGAAGTTTGCAAACAGGTCCTGCCCCAGCATTCTTTTTTTCCTCTTCATCTATCTGGAAGATGAGTTAAGCATGGAGACAGCACAGAGAGCTGACTGAGTTCAGTTGAAAGCCACATTTCTAGAAAAAAGGTGCCCTTAGATTCCTCCTCCAAATCTTTCCTCAAAATTTGCTTCACTCAGGAACACCACAGGTTTCTTAGCATATGTCAGCAGGAACAACCATCCATGAGACTTATGGACTTCATCTCCCAGTATGCTTTTTGTGTCTTGTCCATTTGTTTGTACCACGGGTATCCCATTCTAGGTTTCTTCGTCACTATCTTAGAGAAGTATGGACTATGATGCAAAATAACCCTAGGGAAGCTTAATACAGTAGACCAGTAGTAGCAGTAAAACTGATTACATGTTGGGATCAATGGAACAATGTAATAGAAGTCTGCATGACTGGATTTTTAGGACTGGTCTGGCTCCATCTCAGCCAGACCCGCTACACTAGACCAGGTTACCTGATATGGTGTGAGTATTTCCAATATGAAGCAGCACAGCAGCAGGATGAGAAGAACAGGTTTTAATGAGAGAAAGGAGAATTACAGCAATACAGCTGATACAAAAAAGTACACAATATAACACAAGTGTCTAATAAATTAGCAGAGAACTTGAGAAACAGGAAGAAAGTTTCAGATGGCTGAAGAAAGAGGCTTGCTCAAAAAGATACAATCTTAAGTCTTTGTAGATATATATACATTCTTGGCAGTATAGGAAACGTACAGTTCTTACATAGAAAATATTGACTGTCTGAAGTGGTAGTATCAATTCCTGAAGAATATTTGAATATGGTACATTATGAAGAATACACATAGGCAATTTAGCATTCAAAAAATCTCCAAGTAAAGGAAAACATTACGGACCTCTCTTGGTAGACAGGCTTCTCCTTCTAACAGCAGCAATTGGACCTGTTCAGTATTCCATATGAAAATAAACAAACAAACCTGGAAATAGCAAAGAATAAGCAAGACCTTTTGTACTGCACAACAAATTATGCACTGATTAGGCAGCGAGATTCAATACATAAGAATAAATACTCCTGCCTCACCAAGCTAGCCCTTGCCTTTCAAGATCAAATTATTTCCCTTCTTCCCTAGTCATCTCTAAGCTTTCCTTCCTGGGGATATGAATTAGGTGAGAGTGAGTCAGACCTAAGTGAGAAGAGCGGTCAACAGCTGTTAACCTTAAAACCAATACCAGGAAAGAGGTATGCGTCAGCCACAGCTCTTAACATCAGCAGAACACAGCCTTTGTTCTGATAACAAAGTCTAAGCATTATGAGGGAGCCACAAAGCTTCAGGTAAAAGGAACCAGTCTGTACTGTTGCCACTATTTTGGAACTTTTGAAGCATACAGAGAAAGTCTGTTTCTTAGGAGTCATACAGCTAGACGAGTAGAAGACATCTTCTGCAGCGCACCCAAGCCCAGTTCCTACGTTAAAGATCTACCTGCAACCAGTCTCCTCCACTGACACATTATTCTCTTCATAAAACCCCACCTACCTAGCCGTTTATGTGATAATAAAAGGGATTTTGGTAATAGTTGCCACATGGCTGCACAGCATACAGTTCTCTGAAAGACGATGGGAAGGTGCAACCGGAAGCATAAATCACAGAAAAACATTCTTTCTTCAGTCATCACTTATTTAGACAAGAGTAACCAGTGTTCATTACTAAAGTGCTTGTATTAAGGAGCCAGCAAAATATACTGCAGAAACAAACTATTGCCAAGATTGCTTAAAATTAATTTCATCTTCAGGATGAAAGAGGAATTATAAATAAACTTCTGTATAAAAGATCAAACAAAGTGCTGATACAGCATTTATGCATCCCTGTAAAAGCATTCCCTATTCCACTCAATCATTACTAATTGAAGGATGGATAAGCCACATCCACACCACCTAGGCAGCTGTCAGGGATACACAAGAAGGAGAAAAAGCGATACATGCAGTAACGAGACAGAATTTTACTAGAGATGTTGAAGAAATAATAGCAACCAAAAGACTTTGAAAGTGATTAGCATTACAATTGAGAAAACTACTTCTGAAACTGGGGAAACCCAGCCAAAAATTTTAAAAAACAGCTTTAAAATAATCTTGGTGATGCACATCATGAAACAAGTAAAAAAGACTTTAGGTCCTGACTCCTATCCATGAAAAAAAGGAAGGAGGTAAAGTGGGAAAGTAAGAAAAAGAGAAACAAAAAGGTTTGGGAAAATATCACAGGCAAGAAACCCTATCACAAAGAAAAGGCAGAAACCAGGAATGTCTTCCTGCTACTGCCTTCATCCAGCCCAGAACTTCAGTTCTTGGAGCCTTAAAATAGACAGCCACCAGGCTTCATACCTGATTTAAAGACCTGCTGATCTAAACCTGCTTGAGGCCAATCTAATCAACTGCGCTTAAAGCAGTGTCAGCAACTGGCAGGGTAGGTGCAGAAGAGGCTCCCAGCGGAGCCAAACCACATGGATTTTCAGTGCAGTCGAAGGAAAGAGACTGACATCATACAGAGCTTGAAGGAAGAGATATGGACATTGATTTACCAGCACAGCAGGACTGAGACTTTCTGTGGAAACGACATGTAGATAATATAGAGGGGGTTTTAAGAGCTGCTGAACACTACCAGTCTGATGAACGCTTCCTGTCTCCACACTGAAGAGAAATTGTGGATCCTTCCCAGTGTCTGCAGACTTCAGAGTGTATCGCATGTGATTTCCCTCTATAGCCCTGTCAGAAGTCTCTTGCTGCAGTTTGCTCTTTTAAACATTTCCTCTTATATTTTAGCTCTCATTTATTAACCAATTAAACAGCAGCTTATCAAGGTTGTTTTCTTTCCCTTCCCTGTGGTTTCCTTGGCAATCTATGCTGCCCTTAGGGCTTGTTTTGGGCAACGCTAAGATTTAGCAGGCAGGAAATGCTGAGGAACATGTATTTGTTTACGTGTTTAAGGCAGGGCAGATGGGCATACAGGCACCCACAGCAGCTCAGGTGCAAAGCCTTGATACGAGAAAACAACGTTAAATAGCTTTTCTAATTAAGGGTGTAAAATCAGCATGCATTTTAAATACCTCCACACAGCCTGCCTGGTAGAACAGAATTCTTTTGCCATTGGATAGCAAGAATTAAGTTTTTGCTTACCTTCTGAGTAAGTAACTGGAAAGTTTGATACGAGAAAAAGACAACCTTTTTGCTGGACAAGCCTTTCAATGTGATATCTGGCAATACACACGTACAATATGAAGTGTGCGCTTGTAAATCTGTGTATATATATACATATATGTATATATAACTCACACAAACCCCTGAAATTAAGTAAAGAAACAATCCAATAATGCCGCTCAATAAAAACTCAAAATGGTTCAATTCAGGGGAGATTTAGTAGCAATTGTGTTCTGAAAACACATGCTCTTTGACAGTAGGAAAGGTTTAAGCGCAACTGCTAAGTCCCAGAGCTTCCAGAGCTCAAGGCTAGGCAGCTGTGGGGCCAAAGCACATTGGCATAGCAGCTGGAGAGCATGTTTTCAGCCCCTACTGCAGGAAGAAGCAAGCTTATTTAGGGGAACACAGACTCAGCCATAACTGCGCCACCCTCCTGTTGGAAAGAACAAGTAAAGCTCATGTAATGAGGAACATGTGTTCAAGGATCAGTCTTGCTGGGGAGAGATTACCATCTTATGACCATTAAGGAGGGAGTGCTCTGGAAGTGAATGCTCTGAAGTCCAGGAAGGAAAGTCCTGGTTGAAATGGAGGTCAAAGCTCCCTGGAAGGAAAGTCAGGACAGACAAGTTACCAGCCCTAAGAATCCTTTTGTTTATGAGTTTTTGACAGGGAATAAGCAGCAGCGCCTTAGTGTGGGTTCCCTCTAACCTGTCGTTTCATAAAATTTAGACAATGGGTTCAGCAACGAAGCAGAAAAGTGGCCAAGTTCTTAAAGAGTTGACAGAAGAATGCTGGAGAAGAGCTGAAGACTGGTAAGATGGAAGAGAGATACTACCAGAGGAAAGAACGGACCTAGCAAAAACTGGAGCTTTGAAAGATACCTGCAGAGTCATTGAGCCCAGCTCGGCATCCCCATAGTCGATCACCTCAGTACAACCCTTTCCAGAAGTGGTCAAACCAGAAGAGCTTCTCCAGCCTCTCTGTGCCCACGCCCCTTGTTTTGCAGTGTGGCCACTAATGTTTAAGCTTCTGTTGGAAAAGCATTACCTGGTGCATTATAGGATAGTAACCCAGGCAAGAAACGAACAAAAAAACCACCCCTCCACAATTGGTTTGTATGGTCTATGAAGAGGAAAGCTGAGAAGGAAAAAAGTTTATGAGTGGGACTGCACATGGCATGGATGCTGCAATAGAGGAAGACAGAGACAATAAACCCAAAATCCTTCTGAGGCATCCTGCTCCTGTATTAGTTTCACTCAGCACTGTCCCATGATCTCTGCAAGCTCTGCGGACTTAGGCACACAGGTGCATGCAGACTGTCCGTGAACACTCACGCTAGGACATTAAAAACTTTGAGTACAGTATCATACTGAGCAGTGCAGGAACAGACAGCATGAATTTGTTTAAATTTGACCAGCTGTGGCTTTGGATGAAAGATCTGGAGGACAATTCATAGAATTCTGGCTTTTATCCCATAATCCATTTAAAGCCTTTTATTATTATTTTAGAAACACAGATATCAAACGTTATAAACAGCCCTCATTTATGGTGCTTCTATTGAGATCAAATGTATGATTCTCTGTTAGTAATGACTACTGAAGATATTAAGCACTGACTTTGCTGGTTTTGTTTATTTAGGAATGGACCTCTTTTTAATAGCACAAAGTAACGGAAAGCATTGGTCACTCTCTATTTGGAAATTTGAGATTATTTTCAGTTCTTGTCCATGCAGCTGGAGAAGGTCAGGAAGCAGTCTCTAAATATTAAGATTTGAGCACAAATCAAGCCAACTAATGATACTTATTTTGGGACCTTGTATTAGAATTGCAGTTATTTCTAAAACACAACTAGTGTTTTTCAGTAAGCCAGAATTACTTATAAAAGCCAATATACACCAAAAGGGTGGTATAAATTTGGGCTGCCATACATTATTACTTCTGTTTTGACTGTAGTACTCCCCATTACGGTGTCCACCTTCTGTTTCAGCCCTCAAGTCAACTGGGACAGTCAGTATACATTTCTAGATTTAGTCATTCAGATGGTGAAGATGCAGAAGAATCAAGCTGTGGTACAAATACAGACAAAAAGAATTTATGTATTATTTTAAAATCTGAAACTCTTAAGAGTGGTGGTAAAGGGAGAGGACCGTGGGTGTCACAGGGACCAGAAAAGTGAAAACAGTAAGCAGAAAAAAGACATGCATGATAATTCCAGTTTTACTGGCAGTAAAATAAAAAGCTCTTAGAGACTCTATGGAGTAAGACACAACAGGTCTAGGCCTCAGGAACAAAAAAAAATGGAGGAGTCAAAATGAGTGAGGAAAATACTGAGTGGCATCACCTTCAATCAACAGAAAATACAGAGATGAAGGAAGCAACATATGGAGTTGAGTTTATCTCACTTCAGTACAGACACTAATGATGTCAACTCACAGCACATAAACACTAATTCAAACGGATTTAAATTTGAGCTATGGCATTCCTCCTCATCACCCAGGCATGTATTCCCTCCTGCTCCCCTGAGATGCTACTAGTACTCTTTCAACCACACGATGAATTAGTTGAGGGAGCCAACTGAAAGTTAAAGCAGTGGCGCATTTTCAGCCAGATCCGTGTCCTAAATCACTGAGTGGTTACAAAAGCCAGCCTAAAGGAGGGACTGAGATTGCATGGCCATGGCACGGCCATGGCAGCCTGGACCTGGGTTTGTTTAAGCTGCTGTAGAACTGCATCCACTAAGTAAGACTGTCCGTGAGGCCTTTAAGATTTAAAGCTGAGAAGGTATAAAGGTCAAAAATATGCTGATCATGTGAAAGTATTCAAGTTTTGGTCCTATTCAACCCTTTTAAAATAAGCCACTTTGTAACGGAGAAACAACCCTTTTTTCCTCATCTACTACTATTTCTTCAGAATCCTTCAATTCAGAAAGTATAAAATGGGCTAACAGAGCATTCAAGTTGTTGGGTCAAATTTTATTCTGACAAACCTGCCATTAACTTAAGAGATGGCAGTGTGAAAGGTGAGGCAGAATATCAAGAGCAGTTACATACTGATCTGTAGCTCAAATTATACTGTTGTATCCGTCTACACAGCAAAGTTCACAGTAGGTAGATTTTACCACTACCTATGACCATGTCCTGTTATCACAGTTACGGTACCATTACCACTTAACTGATTACTGCACAAATTTCCAAGCCAAATAAATCAAAGTCTATTTTTTTGCACTTAAAATTCAAGGTGGTAAAATAAAAACATATATATGAGGGAATTAAATATCATGAGAATATGAATAAAGCGCACCTCCAAGCATTTTAAAAATTAGCCACAGAAGCCTTCAGTTTGATCTCTGATATCCATATATTCATATTCTTGTGTGATAATACATTTTGTGATACCTGCTTATTCATCAGAGATCAGAACAGCTCTGAAAAGTCAAGCTGAAATTTAACCAAGTGTTGTTTGGCTTCTCTAGTTTGTGCTAGACCAGGTGGCAGCTGTTGGAAGATAATTTTGATTTAACAACTTTTTGTTTTGTTAGCAAAGAAAAACATTGTCCAGCCAAATCCTGCTGACAGTGAATAAATACTTCTCCTCTATTAGACCAAATATTTTCATTTGTCATCATAATAGCTAGGGGTAAAAGATCTGAAAATATTTTTTCCTATATGGACTCAAATGTATCTGAACGGTTCAGTGATTATTACCCCATACTAAGCACTGGTGAGGTTATACCTGGAGTACTGCAGCACACTTTGATCACTATACTTCAAAAACTGGACAGATTTCTAAAAAGAGCAACCAAAAGGTGGAAAACATGACCTCTGTAGAAGGACTGAGAGAAGTGGGCTTACTCAGTTTAAAAAAAGAAATTGAAAAACATTATTGAGAAATCTAGTTTGTAAAAGACTGTAATAAAGATGAGCACGCATACTGGCATTCGGATTAGTAATAATTGACCAAATGTGAGCTTGAACAAATCTATGGAAGAAGATTCCATTAGGACTTGCTAAGTTGACAGCCACCACCACTGGCTCAAGAAGTCCTTGAGCCACAAATTGTTGCGGATTAGCCTGGGGAAACATCACTACACCTCCCTTTTCTCACACTCTTCCTTCAGCATCTGCTATTAGTCCCTGTCACAGACAAGGTCCCACAGTAGCCTGACCCTTTACGCTGACCAAGTGCCTTTCTCACACTCTGCCTGCTTTTCAGATGAGACAGTATGAAAACCTGTTAATTCTAAAGAGTAATTAGCCCTGGGAACAACCCACTTGCAGAGCAACAGCAGCCCTTCGCTAAATACTTTAAAGAACAAGGGCAGTTTAGTATATTTGACCCCTTGTTTCTGTTAAAAAAAAGAGAAAAAAGGGATAGACTACAGGATTACAAAGTTCAGTGTGGGCCAACAACTCTATGCGGTCCACTATTTACATGGTATTTTACTAGCGAAGAAATTTATAAGACAGTTGCAAATTCTGCACTTCAGATACAGATAAAATTTCCAATCCTGTACACAAACAGTTGGGCCACACACAGACAGGTGTGCTCAGGACAAAGTCTGAAACCTCAGTAAAACTGGCTACTCTACCAGATTTCATCTTGTATTTAGATAACAGTGCAAGATTCAGTGATGTCTAGTAATCCTCTGTCAGAAGTAAAACTGTACCATTACTGCAACTGATAGAAGAAGCCTTCACATTTGCAAATCTTGTTTATACTTGACACCGGCCCATTTGACTCCATTTGAAAGATTCTTGATTATCTGTAATTCTCAAAATTTGCTTCCATTACACCACTGTTTCATTTCTGTCATGAAGACAAACACTTCAAAAAAGAGACACGTAATCTTTTTATCAAAGATCTTTGTCCACATTTAAGCCTTTACCTAGATCTTTAGCTGTAAAGTTAAGTGACATGAAACACGTAGTATTAAATCACAATCCAACCTAAGAAGCAAATACTGCCTTTGGAGTGTCTTCCGGGTAGGTCAGGAAGAAAAGAAATTATTTAACCCAATATAATTACTTGCTTCTTTACAACTTCACAGAATGGCTAATTGGAAACGGAACAGACAAAATGCATTTATTGTTAACTCTGCTCTTTGCAAAGAATTTTGGCTGCTGATATCCTTTGGCATAACCCATTATTTAGTGTTGATTCCTGATTAACATGTTTCAAAGTTACAAAGCTCTAAGTAAATGTTCTGTTTCCACAAAAATCCCTATGTAGGGTAATGAGCCAAAGAACACAGGACAGCTCTCAGACCTTGACATGCTCAATATATTAACACAAGTCTTCAGTGCTAATGCACACTTCAGTGTGTTCATATATATTATTTTAAATGCAACAATAAATTATGATTGCCAAGAAATCTGTCAGGTTCTTGAAGGAATCTACAGCATGTACACATAGTACTTTCAAATGACATAATTATGAGGAAATCTGGATTATAACAGACTATTTACATGTAGATGGAACCTGGTTATCACACGAAGGGAAGCCATGCTTTGTGTGCTGTACACTGGTAGCCATATTTTTCTGCAGGGAAAATATTAAATAAATCAAAATAAATGACCTGATGGCTGTTACATATAGATGTGATGAGTGGCAGAGAAAGCAAGTGAGCCCAGGTGTCATATGTGCAGCTTCTAAGACTGCATTAAGTAATACCATGGAAATCAGTTAAATTGCTTGTAGAAAATCTGTTTGTTCAAAGTAGGATCAGAACTTGCTCCAGAAAGTCATCCTTTGATCATACCCATGTCTAATGTCAAGACTGTAGTTTCACACTACACCATCTTTGCTAACAATGTAAATGTGAGCAATCCTGAGTCTCACACCAGCAACACAGTATGTGCTGATACAGCTGTTTGGAGGTAAATGCTATAAACTGCATCACTGCAATAAGAATGGTGAAAAGTAACCCCTAAAAAGGGTGGATTTTTGACGCAAGTGGGCTCATGAGCTGGTTTATAACATGGCCACAAAAACCTATGTTGACCCAGCTGATGGGTGAAAATGAACAACTAATGATGGATGGAGTTTCTTAGGCCAGTTTCATCACCAAGACTGGAGTATTATAAAACTAGGTCCCAAGTGAGCCGCCAAAGTAGATTCTCCAGGTCTTTCACTAAGGACTGCAGCAAAGGAATAAAGAGCTAGCAACTTTTATAAATGTGAGATCTGAAACCTATTTTAGCAGCAATGCAAAGCACTCAGACTACTACTGACTTAATCCAAAACTGTGAGGACAGCCATAATTCATATCCTAAATATGATCAATTTTCCAGATTGGTATCATAGCCACGTACATTGTAAACTAAGATTTGGATCCCATGGGAAAAGTTCAGGAGTATCGTTTCTGGGATACACAACATCAGATCACGAGATGCTGGTGGATGAGTTCATGGAAAAATATTGATGGAACATACATTTAGGAAGTCAGAACAATTAGCTAGGAACAAAAAATATCTGGGCACTTCGTGAACTCAAGGATCTCAAGTCAAGGATGAGGAAGACTTCTTTTTCAGAAGCATGGACAATGCTTCAAACACAATTTATCCAAAGCAGTTGTTCTAGATTAAAAAAAATTGCTTACCACAGAGATAATGAAACAGTGTTTCATCATCTTAGCCTAACCTTTACAGGTTACAGAAGAATATATTCTACCACTAAGAGGAGGCTTAGCTTCTGAATACACGATGAGAAGCATCTTTTTTTTCTTTTACAAGTTCCCCAAGATATCATCCATTCAGATTCCAGTCACTTACACAAAATTAAGGGCACAGAACGCAGTGTTACGGGTTAATGAATGATGACAAAACATTCTCTTCACAAAATCTCTGTGTGAGGGAGAAGACAGGGCATTATATTGTGAAAGAGCAGTGTAAGTCACATACTCCCTTCTCTATCAATCGATATTTACCTCTATGGTCTGTGAAAAAATCCACGTATTTAATGGTGCTCATACGAAATCACTAGTAGAAGAGAGGGAGGCTGAAAGAAAGCACTTTTCTGACATATGGTCAAGAATTCCACCCTAACCTGCTGACCTTCGTTATCTTCTCCACTTCCCACAAGCGCATCCTAGAAAAGATACTGCTCCGAACCACTTGCATCTAACATACCCTTTATTCTACAGAATCAGCAAGAGGCAATAAATACCCTAAGTAACTGGTGAGGTGTTATGTGACGGGAAATTTATCCAGGTCCAAGTAGAGTATTCCATACAAAGAGGTGGCTCTCTCGCCATCAGAGACATGAGACCTTTACTCCATTTTGTGTCAGAGGGCAAAAGGAAGAGACAGCAGTGAAACCTTAACCAGCTCCTCTGGGAGGTGAGCATCAGTTTGCTGCTCCTCATAACACCACCACAGAGAAAAGAACAACCCACATAACCTCATACCAGACATACAGACTTCGGTGTCAACTAAGTTACAAGATACACCTTAGAAAATACACAATTCTTGTTCTCCCATGGATTCTTAATCACACAGGTTATAGTTGTGATCTAAGGAAAAATGAAAGAACAATAAGGAAAAGCAAGTATGCTGTTTAAACAAAATACCGTATGTTGTTAAGATAAGCACTCAGATAATTTTGCTTTAAGAAAATTACTTTAGGACATAACCAAAAATGTACAATCAATCATTATATCAAATTAAACATTATATTAAGGTTCAATTTACAAAAGGTTAACAAATAATTAATAGCTGTTTTAATAAACAGATACTTCTCATCTATTATCAATCCAACAGATAGCTTCCAGCTGTCTATAGTACTTTCTACTGATGTGCTTATAACCCTCCCTAACATATACTACTCATTTCTCTAACATGAATTACAACATCTAGGAATCATTTATTAACCCTTCATAAAATTCTAAATAAACCTTAATATGAAGCATGACTAACTTTACACTATTTCAGCCCCATACTCCAGGACACATCAAATACTAGCTCTTTCAAGTTTTTATTTAAAATTCTACATTTTAGTTGGGAGCCACATCACTAGCCACAGAATCACAAATGCCTACGGTGGCTTAGCCAACACACTGCAGACACACAAAGTGAAAGGAAAGTGGTGGGGGAAGATCACAGGGAACAGTTCAGGTTCTTCCAAAAGAAATGTCCCAGCTTTTTTNTCCTCATCTCCAAAAGTCTCTTCTTGCATTGTAGTAAAAGCAAAAGACCTGGCAGCAACTTGTGCAGCCAGACCAGATGTGAAGTTTAAATCTGTTGATATGTGGAGCTGGGCCAGCCTATGCTTGATTTTTGAATGTAGTACATCCTTAGAGGGAGACTGTGAAACATCTACTCCATCCATATTGCTCGGCTTGCGTTCTTCAACTTCCCCTTCATGCTGATAACACATTCTTTCTTCAGGCCCTGTAGAAATACCTTCATCAGTAGCACTGACTTTGTTTTTCTCCATCTCAGGATCTTCATACAAATATTCTGTCCTGCTTTTATCAGCAGCATTCACTTTTGGATTAGAGTCTTTTTCTTCCGATTTATCACAACTTTGGCTACAGTCCTGCTTTTCTGTATCTGAATTCATATGTGATTCCAAATTATTTAGTAGCTTCAGCGGTTCTATAGGAGACAAGGGTTTCACTGCAGCTTAAAAAGGGGGGAAAAAAAAAAGATAACTAAAAGCAAGCTGCTATATATAAATAATTTATTTGTGTCTGAAAAGATGCAAGATTGTAAGGGTCAAAATGCCTTAAAAAAAACCCCAAAACAACAGAAACAAAACCCACAATCAAACAAAACTTAAAATAAAAGAGTGTCTTCTAATCACAAAGCTGGAATGAAATGTGACAGCTACTTGTTGTAACTAATCCTTAAAATCTGTGACGTATAGAGACAGCACAAAATGGATGATGTTTAAAACCAATATCAAACACAAATGATGCATTCAATGTTAAAGTAAAAANCATAAAATTCTAAATAAACCTTAATATGAAGCATGACTAACTTTACACTATTTCAGCCCCATACTCCAGGACACATCAAATACTAGCTCTTTCAAGTTTTTATTTAAAATTCTACATTTTAGTTGGGAGCCACATCACTAGCCACAGAATCACAAATGCCTACGGTGGCTTAGCCAACACACTGCAGACACACAAAGTGAAAGGAAAGTGGTGGGGGAAGATCACAGGGAACAGTTCAGGTTCTTCCAAAAGAAATGTCCCAGCTTTTTTGTTAGAACAAACACTGATACCATAACAGAATCAGAGAGAAAAAAATGGAGTCTGTTGTAATTCAAGATATTGTTTTTCCTTCTTTTTAGAAAAAAACCCACCACAATACATTGTAATATAAATAAATAAAACAGAAAACACAAAGGTAAGTTCCAAAACCCACCAGTAGGATCTTAAAAAGGCAACAGCCAACTATTTCTTGGATGCAGCCTAAACTTCTCTTACCTGCAAATTCTCAATATACTCAGAAGTCCTATTTAGCATATCAGACTTAGGGAACAAGACATATTATATTTAGGTCTCCTTTTTTTCCATCCAGTATTTTCATTTTCCACCCCCCACCTTAGTTTTTTCCATCAAATTGCCTGCTTTTGGTTTAATAAAGTTCAGCTCAGACTTATACTTTTCCTTCACTTTCAGAGCCTCTATCTTCATTCTCACAGTCCTCCACAAGGTCTTCACGCTCCTCTGTTTTCTCTTCCTCCTCCTCCTCCTCCTCCTCCTCCT
>VYXH01001473.1:6824-19412 GCA_013397275.1 Burhinus bistriatus | reverse complement strand
TGAGGAAAGGCTGAGGGAGCTGGGACTCTTTAGCCTGGAGAAGAGAAGGCTGAGGGGAGACCTTATTATTGCTTATAAGTATCTACAGGGTGGGTTGAAGGAGGATGGAGCCAGACTCTTTTCAGTGGTTCCCACTGACAGGACAGGGGCAACGGGCACAAGTTGGAACACAGGAAGTTCCATTCAAACACAAGAAAAAACTTCTTTATGGTTCGGGTGACAGCACTGGAACAGGCTGCCCAGGGAGGTTGTGGAGTCCCCTTCTCTGGAGATTTTCAAGACCCGCCTGGATGCAGTCCTGAGTAATGTGCTTTAGGCATTCCTGCGTCAGCAGGGGAGTTGGACTAGATGATCTCTAGAGGTCCCTTCCAACTCTGAAAATTCCATGATTCCGTGATTCCATGATTCCTTGGGGTGGCATCAGCAGCTGGGTAAGAGTTCAGCTGCTTCCCAAGGCTAACGCATAATGATAATGTAAGTCTAGTGCAATTTCTGTACTCGTATTTGAGTTAAACCTTTCTCAAGTACTATTTTAGTTTTCTTCGCGAAAAGAAGAGAAATTATGCTGTTTTTTGTTCTGTAGATTTTACAGTGTCTGAAGTAGCATATGTTAAAAAGAACTCCAAATGATATAAAAACAAGATTTTATACTTCTTTTTCTTGAGTTTTTATTCTAGTATTAGTCTCTAAAAAGAAATTCAGACTACTTTGATCCCTCTGACATCATTGTATATTCTGCAAATATTGCTCTCTGTAAGGTCTAGCAAAAGAAATCTAATAAGACTTCTTTTAACTGTGACAGAGGATAGACCTTACAGTACTGGTGAGGCCAGTCAGTCAGGAAGGTTTCCAAGTGAGCTTTTGGTTTAAAGCAGGACTCTACTTTTGAGGAAATGATGCATGCTGATAATTGTGCAGGTTTTTATTCTCTAAGTAGTGAATAGGTGCACATAGGAAGGGATGGGATAGCTAGCAATTACAGTCATTGTTGTTCTTAGATTATTCTAGCTGGAAAAGAAAAATTATGATACTGCTATAATAACTTTTCTATCATTTTCTTTCTCATACTGGCTATGTAACACCAGCCATTCAACAAGTTAAGAGTCATTGGGAAACCTGGACAAGAAAATAGACAGGGCTTGATCTAAATTGGGATGAAAGTATATTGTGGTTCATGAAAATATGACCAAGAACAGGCTATGAAAGCAGGAAGCAGTTATCTGGCTCCTTGATGTATTTACATTCTCTCTGAAAATTGTGAGAGGTGCATGTGTAGTTTTATTTGGTTTTTACTACATTTTGCATATCTATGTGGTCCCTACATCACACTCTGGAAGTCCTTCTACTATGTTCAACTATTGCAGGTTCATCCTTTTGGTGACGATTTTGTACGGCTGTCACAGGAGCAGAGTCAGAGATCACTCAGACAGATCTGATCTATTAGTTAATTTACTGAGTTCTAATCAGTAAATTTAGGTATCTGAAATATTTAATGAGTACAGATGGATTGGCAGTCAATACTCTACTATTCACAACACTTAGTTAGTATGGGATACAAAGTTTATCACATAAGCTTACTGTATTTATCTTAAATGTTACATGAATGTAAAAAATTTCACTTACCAACCCACTGATGTCAGGGGTCAGGTAAGGGATCTCTTAGCCTTGAGGGGTAACCTTGAGAGTTGTCGCTACTAAAGGGGAGATCACTGCTGCCCACCAGATGCTATGGAGGGAGAGTTCAACGGGCCCTGATGGCTGGAGATATTTGTAGCATAAAGTGGTTGATTTGTAGTCAGATTTCTGCTGTGTTAATGCAGTTTTGGCCACTTCTCAGTCCAGTCTCCAGCCAAGACATTTTTTTTTTGTTTGGTGCTGTATTCTCAGTGATAGCCTCACACAATAGGATTAACTTTGGTTAGGCCTACTTGCTGAGCATCTGCCTGGATGAAAACATCAGTTAGTTCAAACAGGAGGAGTGCATCCGTCACAAGGGTAAAAGGAGTGAACTTACTGACAGGAAGTGAGGGTGTATAAATCTGGCCATGAGCATCCTCAAGGCCCTTGATATACAACTGTAAATGTGCAAAACATACAAGCAGAAGGTGAAAGTAAGAAACCCACATGCCTACATCTTCATTTCTCCTGAAACTTTGCCTTTTCAAAAATTTCCATTTCAAGATCCCTCATGATTTAGTTTACACTTCGTTGTAGCTGGAAGAAAGATAGCCTTTTTCTTGCTACCTTCTCTACTCCCTTTTCCTGGCTTTGTTCAGAGTACCCCAGCTTGCAATCTCTGGGCAGTCTCTGACCCCTTCAAAGCCCTTCCTGTCTCCTCCTGACCAGGCTGTAGATTTGCTCTTCTCTAATGCTTGAGAATCCCTGTGGTCTCTTTCTTAGCATTAAAACTGTGTAGGAAGAACTAACTCTGAAATGTTTCTTCTTTACACAGTGTTTATCTGTTCGTGTGGCTGGGGGTTTTGTTTGTTTGCTTGTCTTTCTTCCTTTCCTGCCTGCTTCCTCTTTCACCACCTTCTATTGGCTCGTTTTGTAGCAAAAAGCCATCATAAAAAAATGTGTGAAGTCTGTAGCATACTCTCTAAAATGGCTGAGTTCAGCATGGCTCAGCACGAGTTTCAAGCATGGTCTTTGTAAATCAACACACAGACATTTTCTGGAGAAGAATCCATGATATTAAATTGCCTGAAAAACAGGGTGAAGGCTGAAAACTCTGCATCTAAGTGCCTCGTGTTTTGGAAAAGTCAGTATCTAACTAGACACTACATCAGCTCCAATTCTGGTTCTTTATATTCCCAATCTGGGAGTAGAGGCAAAAGAGTTACGCTTACAGAGCAAATTGTAATTTTCAAAATTTTTTTGGTAATGAACATGAACTATATAATGTGACTAAAATAATGTATTATAGAAAGTACATTACATGATTAGAGGATATTAATTTTAAATACTTTCTCAGAGAATAGTGTACTGTATTTCTTATGAAAAAAATTGTAAGGTTAAATCTGTGCAGGTAGCTACAGATGTTCAGCTTTAATGTGAAGAGCTTTATTTCTTCTACATGCAAAGCTCCTTTTGAACAATATATAAAGCAGAAGTAAATACATACTGTTGAAGTAAGTGTAAGACAATTTACCCTTTTACATAGTAATTACACCACTTTGTTTCAAGTTCTTTCTTACCCTCTGGCCACTGAATATGTTTTTCCTGATTATTATTCTTCTAGATCTTTCAGATTACAGTAAAATTGCCATAGCAAAAATGAACAGCACAATCCAAAGAGTCTGACCAGTGGCAAGCCTGCTTTAAATTGGTTGTTTTATATCTCCTTTGGGCATCCATGTTTTTATTCACTTTCTTTTTTTCCTCACATCTGTATTTTTCATTAAGCAACTCTCATCACCAGTTCAGCTATGAGCACAGCACTGATACCTTTGGAATTCAAAATGCAGAAATCCCACATCATTCGAAGGCAGAGAAACAGAACTGACAAGGAAAATGGACTAATGTGTCCATTAATGTGAGTGAAGCAGCAGTTTTGAATATTTTAGAACTTCTTGCAGCATGCATCAGTGATAACAGAATTTCCCCTCTTCCTGCAGTAATTAAAATCCTTGATAGGTTTTTACTCTGTTGTGATATGGTTCAAATAGTAAATTGACAACAAATTTTGCTTACAGTACAGAGATACTCAAAAACATCTTATGTGAGGGACTTTCAATTACCCTTATGCACACTAGTTCTAAGTGTTTGCATGGTTTCAGGAATTAATGATAGAATACAAAATGTTCTTTTCAATTACTGGCCTGAATCTAACACAAGTTGAGAGTGAGTAAAGATCATCTGTCTGCATATTTACCTGCGTAGAAAAGAAGATTCCGATATTCTTTTACTTTCTAGTGGACATGTCTCCACAGCACAAGAGCAAATAATACAACTGACAATAACTGATGGTATTTAGAGGACCTCACTTCAAATTCTGGATCCATTTCTGAATTTTCCTATAATTTTTATGAATATTAATTAAGATTGGACTAGATTGATTGAAGTCACTTCTACGTTAACCCTAGAGGTCCTAAGGTAATAAGTACATAGGACACATCATTGTGGACAGTAGCAGTACAATTCTTTATAGACATTTATGCTTATGCCACTTTCTCTCTCTTCTTTGGCATTTTGAACATAAGACTGCAAGCAGTTACCCTGCTACTGTATAGCTCTCCCATCCATTACAGATATAAACCAGTTCATCTGCAATTGCACGTGGAACTGGACAGGATTTTTTATTGCAATTCTTGCAGGAGCATGAATTTTCTCCTACATATAACCAATAGTATAGAGATTTATACTGCACAGTGAGTATTGAATTGAAACTCAAGCTTCATCAAAATTAGTGGATATCTGGATAGCTAGTATTAGTTGTTTGGTTTCAGCATAATACTCTTCATTTCTTATCTCATTTTGTGCTTAATGGAGGAGATAAAACTACAAAAAGAAAATAATTGTGTTTATTAGAGTAACAAAATATGTAGCAGAAATTAATGTCAAGAGGCATTATGAGACTAATGTTGTGGTCACTTTGGATTAACCATATAATCATAGAATCATAGAATGGTTTAGGTTGGAAGGCACCTTAAAGATCACAGAATCACAGAATCACGGAATTTTCAGAGTTGGAAGGGACCTCTAGAGATCATCTAGTCCAACTCCCCTGCTGACGCAGGAATGCCTAAAGCACATTACTCAGGACTGCGTCCAAGCGGGTCTTGAAAATCTCCAGAGAAGGGGACTCCNAGACCTGGTTGCTCAAAGCTCCATCCAACCTGGCCTTGAACACCTCCAGGGATGGGGCCTCCACAACTTCCCTGAGCAACCTGTTCCAGTGCTTCACCGTGTTCATCTCTTGTTGATTTCTATGAACTTCATTAAAAAGATCATGGTATGAAGTAAGTTGCAGTGGACCTCAAAGACCAAGTTAAAAAATTTTAAAGTATGTATGCAGACCACTTAGCCCTGGCTGGAGGCTTACCTAACTAAACAAAACACAAGAAACTACTGTATGTGACAGGAGAAATTGGTAGATTTAATGAATAATCCGAGTGTGAAGCTGGCAAAAGTTCTGTGAGAAATGAGTGGTCTTCCCAGATGGTTATGGGGACTTATTTGAGAACAGTGCAAAATTCACAGATAAGTAGACGTGAGTATTGGGAACCTCTTTGACGATTAGAGTATTGCAAGATAAACACTGCCTAGGTAACTACATCAGTAGCACCAGGGAAGGTTGAGATTACCTAGGTAACTGTATCAGAAACACCAAATTTGAGTATGGTTGTAGCAACACTGGGAACAATAGGAAAAAGCAATGAGAGGTGGGTAGTTTTTTTGATAGGAGACAAGGGAGAAAAGGAAGACTCCTGGTGAGTGGGGGAAAGAGCAATAGAGAGGAGAAGGATAAAAAGGCTGGCTGCATGTAAGTAGGCTGATGTTCAGTATGCCTGTGCCTGGGCTTTGTGCGTTCGTCTCCTTTTTAATTTTTGTATGTGAATGTTATGGCTAAACTCTGTGTGTGAGTGCACATATATGTGAACTTTGAGCTGGACTGCTTGGCAGTAGAAGGACACTAGCATTTGGAAGTACCGAAGATCTGAGCCAGTTAGTACGTAGAAAGTCCATGTCAGTATTTGAGAAACCGGTGAAAATCACTGTGCATGGGAAGTGAGGGAGAGAGGATGCATGTATATAGTGAAGTCAATTCTGATCAACTAGAGACAAGAAGCAGGTTCTGGCTGTCTGTGTTGTTAATGTATGTGTAAATATTGTCAGTGTTTATATGGATGCATATAAGGGTGCTGCTCTCTGTGTTGATCTGTGTGTCCTGCCATATGCATGTTTTGTGTGTGTGTATTTGCACCTTTGGAATTCACGCTCAGCATCCTTACTGGCTGGATCTGTAATCAGGAACAGCAGGAACCTCCATCTAACAGACTAGGAAGGAGAAATCCCTTGGCTCCCAAAGTCCACTGATTTGGCTACACCCTAGACAAAATTAACTTAGTGTTTGGCTACAGTTACCAGGAGTTGCTAATAGCTTGGGCTTCCTTCCTCTCCTTCCTTCCTCCTCCTTCATTTTCAAATAAAACTGCTTTTGAATATAATTTTGTATAGGCATTGGCTGAAATAATACAGATGTCAATATTCTGTGTTGGAAATGTCTTTCAATGTAAAAACATCACAGCTTTTTTTAATGGCTCTGTAATTCACTTTTTAAGTTAGTCCATTCCATAGGTAGTAAATCCTAGACTTTATCTCTCCTAAGGTGAGTGACTGACGACCATCTGCACTGGTTTTATCTACAGAATCAGTAAGCAGCAGGAGCATCCTTTAGGAACAGTCTTTGCAGGAATGACTTTGAGTTGTTTTGTTCATACAAAGAGAGATATCTAGATACCCTAAGATAGGGAATAAATCAAAGCATTATTTCAAGGAAATTTATGTGGAATACTGTTTTGAAGCAAGCAATCTGAGATATCACACTTGCACTAGTTTTGCTGAACTTTAATGATACATTAAGAGACCACTAATATGTCACTGAAGATTTTTTCAGTGCCTAAAATACATTGTTATCAGCTCCTTTTTCAGGAGAAAAGTGCACTCAGAATTATTAGGCCAATGGCATGGCCACCAGAATTCGCAAGGACGAAATTCTCTTCCACGTTAGCAGCTTCTTGGAGTTTATATACTCCTATTCCCTAGTTAAAGGAGGAAGGCTTAAGAATTTAAATCATTAAGGGTTGCCATTAGCTGTCTCTGGTGTTCTGATGTTCAGAACAGTCAACCCAAAATGTACATTAATTAGTGAAATGCTCAAGAATATGAGTGAAAACAAGAAGGTATTAGGAAGTTTAAAAGGTAAAGCCTTTACAGCACTGAGGTTTTCATTGCAAGAGATTCTTGAATTTATAATGGGGTTAAGTAACCTCGTGCTATGGCCTAGCTGTGAGATATTGTTCTGCCAATGACATACACACTGCTGAAAGTGTGGCTGAAAAAAGTCTATAGGATTTCCTTTCATACCTTACCTGGAGGTAGAAATCATCTATAAAGAAGTAGCTGATTAGGAGACAATGATTGGAGGCTAAGCATGTAGTGTATGATTATGCTTCTAAATAAAATAGGGTTGAGGCCAAGTTGGTACAGACTGTGCCCATGCGATACATACCACTTATCTTGGGATTTTTCTGAGCCCTGTATAGTGTTCCTATGGCCCTAAAACAATGATACTATTTCTGGAGAGTGCGTGCATGCTTTTTCATTATTATTTGTTTTTTTGTTTTTTCAGTGCAAACCATGTAAAATGATATAAGAGTTTCTCTGTAGCCCATCACTGTGAACTTAGCAAAGCATAAAACTACTGGTCAGTTTTGAATGCCTGAAATGTGACCTGAGACCATGTGAAGGGCAAATGCTGGAGGGCTGTACATAGTGAAGCTCATGCATTCCTCTCTACACTGTTCACTGGGAGGAGCTCCTGACGCCTGGATTAAAAGTGTGTAAGAAATTGCATTGCTTGTATTGGATCACTATTTTATTTTGACTTCCTTTTGACTCATATTTGCAGTGTAGTTTGGGTCTAGGGAAAAAATAACTTACTGTATTGGTAGTATCAGTGTAACCAAATAATCTCCACTTTTGTGCGATACTGAAAAGGAATCACACCTCTGGCAAAGAATATCACCATGTAACTTGAAAAGAATCATAATTACTTTGCATTTCTCCTGACAGAATTACGACAGTTCTGCATGTTAAAGGACACGTTAAATTTGTATTGGGGATGATGAAGATCAGGAACAAAAAGGCATACAAAAAGTAGAAGCACAGCATAAACTCACAAAGAGAAGAAAAAACTTCTGCTTGCCTTATCTTGCAGTTTTATGAATTCCAACTTTTATGCTGGCTATGAGCTCAGGTTCTCTGACCAGGCTTAGTATTGAATGAGGTGACTGGTTCTTCTGAAGAACCAGGACAACACTTTGGTTACCTACGCGTCTCTGAGATCTTGGGTGACAGAAGAATCACTCTGGAAACAGCCTAATTACAGCACTGTTTAGATTGCACATGGGACCTAGGTGTAGAGACCAGGTTTGTAATCTGGAAATTCCATGGAAATGGCCTCGTCTCTTCAAAACAATGTTATAAGTCCTGTTATCCCATTTCAAGTGATGAAATTAGGTTCCTGTAATAAATTCACTGTGGATACTGCTATTGATCTGCAAATACATACTGTGAAATAACTGATCCTGTAAAAAAATGCTGTTCGTTGCACTGTGCTTGTGGTACTTCAATTAATTGCCCTCTTAATGAACTGCTGACTGAGTTCAGAAAAGAATTCATT
This sequence comes from Burhinus bistriatus, assembly GCA_013397275.1. Taxonomy (NCBI): domain Eukaryota; kingdom Metazoa; phylum Chordata; class Aves; order Charadriiformes; family Burhinidae; genus Burhinus; species Burhinus bistriatus. The sequence goes on along the minus strand of VYXH01001473.1, from coordinate 11,005 downwards.
TTAGATCCAAAAATGCAAGGGTGTATGGGTTAAATAGAGATAATACAGAAAATCCTGAAAGTATGTTGTCACCAGAAGGAAAGAAAGGAAATCTGTGGACTGTATCATTTTAAAAACCAGAGTTTCCAGTCAGTTGAGTATCAAATGACCTTGTAGACTTATTCTAGCTTTTCAGTCAAAGCCACCAGCTTTCCCTAGAAATTACTTTTATAGAGACTGAGGTTTTTGGTGTGGAGGTTTTTTGCTGCTCAAATAGTCATCTGACAATGGGTGAGGAGGGCCATGATGGCTGGAAAATATGGAAAAATCCCTGTTGTACAAAGATGAGTGAGTAGAGTAAGAGGGAAGGGATGAGAAAAATGCATCTTGTAACACTCTAATTTTTAAAATTCTCACTGACCTGATTACACTGTTCACATGTCCTTTAGTCATTGTTTCTTTTGGTTGTTTAAATTCAGTTTTCTACTTCATGTAGGTCAGTCTTTCTAAAGTAATTTTCCTTTAATATATGTATTAACATTTTTTACATCCTGTCTACCACAAGTATCAATTTATAGGTTTCTAAGGCTATCTAAGTCTGGAAGAGATGTTGGTAATCATGTATTGAAAGGAGCATGTCATCCTAAATCTGATCAGTCTCTGTTTACCTTGCATGTACATCAGGTATCTACATTTTTAATCTAGTAGTGGTCCATTGCAACAACATGTTTGTTCATGGTTTAACATTACCTAGATTGTCAGAATAAACTTCTCCATAATATATAGGAAACTGATAGCATTCCTGTTATTTAAGGTGCTTGTCCAGCATGTTTCCTATGTTCCTTTTACATCTATCTTCTCTAATTATTTGTGTGACGTGATCTATCTTTTAAATTACAATCTCTCTTTGTTACTTTTACCATGTATTCCTCCACTAGTGTCTCACAACATGGTCCAGAGTCTTTCTGGACAATCAGCAATATTTAGGAAGTGTACTTAAACCACTGAATCTCCTAGTGTGAACATAACCTGTCCATTGCTTCCAGAACTAAGGCCAGCTCTCTTAGTCTCTGAAACAATTGCCTCATAAATCCCAAATGCCCTCTTGCTCTTAAGTACTCGGACGTCTACTTCGCTATAAATACTCCAAATCCTAACTTTACAGTGACTGAAAAGCAAAGCATAACGTACTTAACAATGGAATGTAACAGTGGTCACTTTTATCAACAAACAGAAAAAAACTCCATCTCAGAATAACATCAATTCAGATTACTATTTTGTAAAATGAAAAAGAAAGATTCCTAAAATGTACCTGTCCTAATTCATGTAGTACTTTGTTGTTGATATCTCGACCTCTTTTCTGTGCTTGAAAAATTCTATTTTTTCCTGTATCCAAGCCAGTCTTATCAATACAATGTTTGATAGCACAGTTGCAAAGAAATGACAGTCCTGTTACTTTCTTCCTCTATTAACATGCCTGTCTTCACACATCTTAAGTGTTGGATAAGAAATCCATTGTTCAGTGGAGATAGTTGAAAGGCAATGAATTATGTCACGGCCCCAAGGTGGTCTTTGATGGTTTTTTAAATATCTCCCTTCGATAATCTGTTAAACATTTAACGGGCTGGAGCTACTACATGGAACCCATTCTGATATGCTGGCATTGGGCAAATTTAGGTAGCTCTTCATCTTAGAATATACAGTTATACAAAATTAAAAAATCTTATCAGTTTGTAGGAAATATTGATTTAACTAAACACTAGCATGCTGGGTAACCTCACAGATTTTGCCAAAACTGTTGGCATTAAATTATTAAAACACTTTGACATGTAACACAGATTGATATAAAAAAAAGACAAAAACAAGAGTTCCAGGTTTTTTTAAACAAAGAATAAGAAATTTCATTTTGTGATTTCAAAAATGTGAATAATTGTGGGATTTCCTACAGGCTGGAAATCTACACTAATTGTAGCTATAGTACCAGTGGGAGTTCACAGTTTAATTCAGGTATTCCCAGTCTGTCCTAAAGCATTCCTTTATAGAGTAAAATATGTATGAAAATAGACATTTTTTAAAAAATATATGTATGGAAAAGAGCTCAGAGAGTACTCTGGGAAGAGCCAAAATAACACATTTGCCATCAGCATCATGGGCTTCTCTTCAGAAAATACAGCTTGCCGGTGGTGAAGAAACGTCCCTCAGCGGTATGCTCTTCAGTTGGTCTGACTGCAGGAGATGCCTCTGTGGGTCTATGTGAAGCAGGCAAGGAACAAAGGGAAGTTTCTTTGGCCTCAGGCTGACCACCTGTGACTAAGGAATGTTTGAAGAATGACTTTGTGGGTGATGGACCCATATCCCACTCTACCAGACAGCTTCAGGGGAACTCTGTGTACCATCTTCTCCCTTGCCCCCATTGCAGAAGTACTTCCAGAAGGACTACACTAACCTATTAAAATCCTCATATAATGCCTGGGATTTTAACTGCTTTTGAAGTTGATGTAAACTCAGTTTCCTACCTCTGTGTTCATTTTGATTATCAATCAAATGTACACTAATTTTTATCCCTATTTACATACATATTTTTTTCTTCAAACAAGGCAATTATTCATTTCAATCCCTTGCTACTTCTCAGTAAACTCATCTCCAGCCAGCAAAACACATCTGAAAAGATAATAAAAACACACCACCAAGCCCTCAAAGCTGAGAAACAGAGTCAAGGGAAGCTCTAGGAAAAGAACAATACAGATTTGAGAGTTCTTGGTGCAAAAAACTTCTCATTTGATCTTGTGGTAGGTTGAACTTGGCTGGCTGCTAGACCCACATCCAGCCACTCTTGCACTCTTGAGCCCCTCCTCAACAGGGCAGCAAGAGAAAATAAGATGGTAAAGCTTGTGGGTTGAGAAAAAGAAAGGGAGATCACTCACCAATTCCTGTCATGAGCAAAACAGACTTAACATGGGGAAAATAATTTTAATTTGTTGTCAACTAAAAATAGAGTAGGATGGTGAGAAACAACAAAGTAAAAACATATCCTTCCTGCTTTTTTCCAAGGTTCAACTTTATTCATAGAACCATAGAATCATTTAGGTTGGAAAAGACCTTTAAGATCATCTAGTCCAACCATTGACCCTACTCTACCAGGGCCACCACTAAACCATGTCTCTAAGCAATTCCTTCATTTCTGACTCTTACTTCCTTCCCACCAAATAGCACAGTGGGTATGGGAAATGGGGGTTGCTGTTAGCCCATAAGAGTCCCTGTCTGCTGCTCCCTCCTCCTCACAATTCTCCCCTGCTCCAGCATGGTGTATCTCCCATAGGAAAAAATCCTTCAGAAACTGCTCCAGCATGGGTACTTCCCACATGTCGCTGTTCTTCAAGAATTGCTCCAGCATGGCTTCTCTCCAAGCAGTACACTCCATCAGGAATGGAATGCTCCAGTGTGGGTGCCCCATGGGTCATAGCTTCTGCCAGAAAACCTCCTCCTGCATGAGCTCTCCATGGGCTGCAGCTTCCTTCATGACACTTCCACTTGCTGCAGCATGGGGTCCTCCACAGCCTGCAGTGCAGATATATGCTCTGGCGTGGTCCTCCATGGACTGCAGGGAAATACCTGCTCCACCATGGTCTTCTCCATGGGCTGCAGAGGAGTCTCTGTTCTGGCAGCTGGACATCTCCTCCCCTTTCTCTTCCTCTTACCTTGGTGTCTGCAGGGTTGTTTCTCACTCATATTTATCACTCTTCTCTCTTCCACTCTGCTGTACATTTTTACTCTTTCTTAAAATTTTCAGAGAAGCACCACCAGCTTCACTGATGGGTTTAGCTGTGCCATGGCAGGTCTTTTGGACCCAGCTGGAACTGGCTCTGTACTGCACAGGGCAGATACTGCCCTCTTCCACCCCTGCAGCCCCCCACCCAGGGTCAAAACCTTGCCTCGTAAACTCAGTACAACCACACACATACATACATTCACAGCCAGATACACACTTTACAGACTTTAATGATGCAATTCCCTCCCCTCACACTCTTAGGCCTCTCGATACTTGCAGCGATTTCCTCCCCACCTGGGCCACATAATAATACAATGACCAGAACAATACATAATGGTCTAACATGAAAGACAGAAATGGTGGAGAGTAATGGACTAGAACACTATGGCAACCCCTCAGTGTATCTGGTTCCCATGGCTCCTACCATTCGAAG
>VYXH01001463.1:45972-80402 GCA_013397275.1 Burhinus bistriatus | reverse complement strand
AAAAAAAAAGCAAACCAAACCAACATGGGAGTATGGCTGGGACAAAGGGGCAAGTCATTTCTAGCAAAGATTTATCAAGTGGGGAAAAACGCAAAATAGTTTCATACCGTGAAGAAGCAGCTCAGACCAGAAAGAAAGAAAGAAAAAGAGAGAGAGGAGCAAAAGCAAGCAATAGAGAGAAAGACAGAGGGAGAAAGAGATGGAGAGAAAGAGAAAGGAAAGAAAAGACAGAAGAAAAGTGCATGAGCAAGAGAGTCAGAAAGAGCAGGAGGGTCAAGGCAGACTAGTAGCACGGCCCTTTATGGCAAGGACGCGTCGTGGAAGGCAAGGGGTGAGCCCAGGCACGTAATTCCATAACTTTACCCGGCAGTCACTGTGGCACAGATGGGAGGTGGGACAGAGGAAAAAGAGAGAGAGAGACAGAAAAAAAGGAAGGGAGAAAAGGGACATGGTCGAAAAGAGGATATCAGAGTCTTACTGCCAAAGAGCTCCCCGAGAGCAGCAGAGGATGCCCAGCCCCAGGTGAGAGGGGTCCCTGCATGGGGAATAACCGGGGGTGTCACCGGCACGTGGGCAGGGGACGGCCGGGGGAATAGCTCTTGGCACTGCAGTGGGCAGGCCGTGTCATGGGACAGGCTAAGGTTGGCAAGATGACATGAAGGAGTAGAGGGACTAGAAAGCTGTGAGACTCCCCCCTCCCCTCCCTCCCTGCTCCCTGTCCACTCAGCACAAACCCACCCAGGCCCGGGGATGACAGCTCAACCCAGGGGTCTCCCACCTCCCAGGGGCTCTGAGGAGCAGAAAGCCCAGCGCTCACCTGGAGGCCGTGAAGATGTGCTTTGAGTTGGTGCAGATGGCGTTGATGGGGCTGTCATGCCCTTTGATCTCCCCAACTGGGGTGAAGGTGTCCACGTTCCAGACTTTGATCACGCCTCCTCGGCAGGCACTCAGCACCATGGGGCGGCCAGGGATGAAGGCCAGGGCACAGACCCAGTCTTTGTGGGCATTGGGGATTTGCTGTAGGTACAAGCACAGAGCAGAGATTATGACCAACCTCATCTGCAGCACCACCAGCAGCCTCATGCCCCCAGCCTGGGAGGCTCAGATGCTCTGTCACCCAGGGGCTGATCTGGCTAGTGATGCAAATGGATTCTAAAGTCAGGGCTTGGTTTGTCCCCTGGGCAGGAGACAACAATCCTGTCTTCAGAGAGGAACACAACACCTGGCGCTGCAATTGATGCTGCAGCCTGTGTGCCAGGAGGAGCTGGCAATCCCAAGTGCCCTACAGCACAAACTTACGGGGGTACAGAGCCACCTCGCACATGCACTGCCAGATTCCCAGGAATGGGAATACCCATTAGCTCAGTGCAGGACCCCAGCAGCAATACTCCTCTGCCCCATGTTACCCCGAGGATCTGTACTGTATGCTCCCCTCCAGACCTGGATAAGTTCCTGCTGCTCCAGATCCCACTTCTTTATGCCATTGTCCCTGGAGCCGCTGAAGAGGATGTCTCCCTGGATGGCCAGGCACTCGATGCCGTCATAGTGAGGGGGCTCAAAGTTGTGAGTGGGGCCAATATTGCCCACCATGCCCTCAGCAATCTCAAACACCTGGGGGAAAAACAGTGGGTGAGAGACCCCAGATGGCCCTGGAAACAGAGTTGGACCTCTCCTGGAGAACTTGGCCATCACCCTCTCTTTTCTAGGCTCAGGGCACCCAGATTGATGCTGGAAAAGGGAGCAGGCATTGGCTAGCAGAGGCTTTTTTGGGGCTGAGGTCTCTCCAGGGGTCCTGCCACCATCAGGGAAGGTCTGCCACGAGAGACAGCTCCCATTCTGCTGCATTTTACTCATGGTGAGCTTTCACACACCTCCATGAGACAAGTTAACAGTTTGCAGGATCCTGCCTCCCTCATCATCTCACCATCCCTCTTCACTCTCCTGGTGCCAGATGCAATTCAATCTGATAAAAACCAGCACAAAACCTAAAAGGGAGGGGCAAGTTCTTGCTGTGCTGGAGCTGTGAAGGAGCAGGTGCAAAACATCTGCATCAGGGAGGAGAAGTGAGCTGCTAATCTGGGTCAGCCATAACGTGCAAGTACCGGCCACAGAGCCCGAGGGATGACAGAGATGCAAATCCATTTCCAAAGGTGCATTTGTACTGTGGACCAAGCAAAAGGCAAGATTTGGGGTGAGGAGATAGCAAAAACCTCACATGCAGATGTGAAAACAGAAATCTGGGCTCAGATTTCAGGAGGAGAGAAGAGACCTTATGGGTTGCCAACATCTGGGCTTCCCTATGGGACACAAGCCTCTGCTCTCCAAGGAGAAGAGTACCTTGACGTAGTGATCTTTGGAGCCTGTCACCACCAGGTCATGGTTGCTTGCCGTCTGGTTTACCGTGAGACACATCACAGGCCCAATGTGGCCACTCAGCTTCCCGACGGGCTGCAACCTGAGTTCAGTAACATTGGTCAGCCAGCCCCTTCCCAGGTGCTGAAGCTCCTCCAAAGGGCTGTCCCAGGCAGAGACCCCCACAGCCCTGGAGCCCCCCAGCAGGGGTTGTTCCCTTTGGGGGACTGTGAGCAGGGACACCCCTCTTCCTAGTGACGCCCGGGGAGGAAGGCAGCTTTGGAGCGTACCAACATGTGGCTACACGTGGGAATCAGCAGCCCAGTGCCCATCTGGCAGGGAGCGGGGTAAAGGCAAAACCTGGGGGGTACTGCTGCTCATCTCATGTGTCCTTCCCCTTCTCCTAAGCTCTGGCCCAGCTCATGGACAAACCCCCGACCCCAAGTAGCTCCATTGCTGCTCATCATCCCTTGAGTCCCATAGCAAAGGGTCCTGAAAGTCTTTATTCCAGACAACTTCCATTGCTAAAAAGGCTTTTGCTTTCCCTGGCAAGAGTCACTTCAGGCCCCTCTGAGCAGACAGTGTCCACTCAGCATCCACAAACTGTCCTGCCCACCCCAGCACTACCCCCTCACCTGCTCAGCTCCCAGATGCGGACGGAATTGCCAGTGGCAGCATACAGCATGGTGCCAGTGGGGTTGAGAGCAATCTGGTTGATCTGGTGCTCCCCCTGCACACTGGTGACAGTGCGGGTGGTGGTCCCAGCACACGCGTCCCCAGAGATCACCTGTCCAGAAGATCTAAGGGAGAGAGAGGTTAAGGGATGAGCAGCGATCGGAGCCACTGAGGCCCCACTGAGGAACCGCACGGGGCTGTTGGCTCCAGGCTGGCACATGTGGGTTCCACATCAGGGAAAGGTCCTAGAGGTATCACCGTCTTTCTGGCTATCGTGGGATCAACAAGACCTCTGTCCCTTAGGTTAGTGCCCTGCTTGCAGAGGGAGCCAAGGATGTCAGGTGTGTGCATGACATGGAGCAGCCTGCCCTGGTTTCCATTCGAGGGCGGCTCTTTTCTCCTCCCATTCCTCTTTGCTTCCTGCAGGAAGAGTTGGCGAGTGCTGGCAGTCAGCACAGGGAGGCAGAGGTATTTGTGCTTTGCACCAGGGGAGAAGCACCTTCAGGCCAAGGTAGATGAGCTGAGGCTGGATGGAGAAGGGAGCTCTGTGCTGGGGCGAGCTGGTAACCCTGACCTGCCATACTCTCCTAACATTTGAGCCCTGCTCCAGACTGGCAGACCACAGCTACAGCCTGTCACATGCCCCTTTCTGGTCCTCAAACTCCTCATAAAGATTTGAGTTTCCCACTGGAAAGCCTGTGATTTACTCAGCCACAACGTTGTTAGGGGCTGTGCCTCCTCTACAGAGCTGATGGCTCCCTTGGCCAGCCCCAGAAGTGGCTGCAAATCTCTTTACCCTGAGCCTTCGCTGCAGAAGCTCCCCACAGATTCCCTAACCCCAAGCTCCCTCTTCCCTAAGGATGCAGCGCCACATACCAGCACTAAAGCAGCGGGTACTTGGCCCCGTCCCCAGCCCCAGTAGGTCCTGGCACTGGCTTCTGCAAAGCCAGAGATGCCCAGAATGCCCAGGGTACCCCACAGCTGCTCCTGCCTGCCACGTACGTGAGGGTGCGGATGCACCGGGCCGAGTCCCGGATGTCCCAAACTTTGATGTAGGATGTGGACACGGTGAACACCAGCCCTGTGTGGCTGCAGTACTTGATGGAAACCACGTTGTTTGGGTGACCCTTCAAGGAAGCAATTTCTTGGCCTGTCACTAGGTTCCACATTTTGCAGCTTCGGTCTGTGGGAGGAAGAACATGCCCGAGAGTGTCAGGCTGGTGGCAATACCCCTTCTGAGCATTCCCCCCCCCCCCCAACAGGGCCAGAGGAAAGGAGCCAGCCAGCCCCAGCACTGGGGCAAGTGCACGGCAAGGTTCAATGCTGAGGACCGGAAAGAGGTCAAGGAGGAACCATCCCCATGGTGCCCGTCACTTCACGTATTCCCCCATGCCAACCTGCTCCCATTGCGTCTGCAGGCCAGCAACCCCCATGTCCTCTCTGTCCATCACGCACCTTTGGACCCAGTGAAAAGCAGCTCGTCGGTGGCATCCAGGCAGAGCACAGGCTTGGTGTGTCCTTCTGCCACAGAGACGCACTGCAGCGGGGCTGTCCGGGCATTCTTGGTGCCACCCACCGGGTTGATGATGCCCCTTGCGTGGGAAAGAAAGAAGCAGCGTGGTGGGGGGGGTGTGTGTGGAAAGGCACCGTGCTACACAGCCCCAGGGCCACGGGCGAGCAAGAGCTGCCTCACCCCAAGCATCTTCCACCACCTGGTGGGTGACGGGCCCCCTCCATCTGAACCCAGCATGCCTGAGCAAAGCTCTTCATGGAAACCCTGGGAATCTCACCAGGAGCAGCCCCTGCCTACTGCCTCTTCCCCAGCAATAAAGATTAGGAAAGGGGGGCTGCCCGGTGGCCTCTGCTTTCCTGCTGAACCTCTCATGCCTGGCCAGCACAGATCCAAGGAGCCAAGAGAGCCAGCTCATCAGTCCTCAGGTCAGTTTGTGACAAACTACACCTTCTCCAGCTTGAAGGTCTGCTGAGATAAGTGTTTCAGGGTACCAATATCCAGCACCCCAGTTCCTTGGAGGCTGTCAGCCTGTGGCTGGTGACATTTACGTGGACCTGTCGGTGTGGGTCCAGACGAGGGCCACAAAGATGATCAGAGGGCCGGAGCCCCTCTGCTGTGAGGACAGGGTGAGAGAGTTGGGGTTGTTCAGCCTGGAGAAGAGAAGGCTCCGGGGAGGCCTGATAGTTCCTTCCAGTCCCTAAAGGGGCTCCAGGAAAGCTGGGGAGGGACTCTGGATCACAGAGTGGAGCCATAGGACAAGGGGGAACAGTTTTAAACTGAAAGAGGGAAGATTTAGCTTAGGAAGAAATTCCTTACCCTGAGGGTGGTAAGGCACTGGCCCAGGTTGCCCAGAGAAGATGTGGATGCCCCATCCCTGGAGGTGTTCAGGGCCAGGCTGGACGGGGCTTTGAGAAACCTGGTCTAGTGGGAGGTGTCCCTGCCCATGGCAGGGGGGTTGGAACTGGATGGTCTTTGAGGACCCTTCCAACTCCCACCGTTCTGTGATTCGGAGACAGGGCCCTGCTCCTTTGCATAAGACCACAAGGATGACAGGACAGCACTGGTATTTGCACCCAGCATCCCTGTTGCAATGGCTGTGGAAGTTCTGCACCCACCACTGGCTCTGGGCAGGAGGACCTGTCCTTGGCAAGTCTTCCTCCAAGGGACACCTGCTGCCTGTCCCTCTGGACACAGCATCTGCCAATGCCCTCCACTTCAGCAGTGCTCAGGGTGTTGAGGACCAACAGCCCTACCCTTCCAGACCCTAATGTGCATGCCCACCAACAACTCTTCCCAGCTGGTGTCCCAAAGCACAGCTCCCCGCCCTGGCCCTGGGCCGTGCTAGTCTCTTCTTATAGGCAGGGAAACTGAGGCACCAGGCTGGAGAAGGGCAGGCCCAAGGCCACATAAGGTTTGTATTAGTCACGAGGACTAAACACAGGCTCATTAATTTGGGTTTGGAAATCACATGCATGTCATCTTTCAGCTGCACTTGCAAAGTCAAATTAAACAGCCCTCCCCTGACCCCTAGTGTTTCTACCAGTCTCGAGGTGACACTGAATCTAAATGGAAATCCCAGCTCCCCAGGGTGAGATGTTTTAGATGGACTTGGTTTGCTGCCTGACTGCAAACTGCCCAAGGTGACGCAGCACAGACATGTCTGGTGCCACCTCCCCAGTGACCGTGGGAACTCAGAGTGTGGACAATATGCGGGGACACCTGGGTGCTGGACGGCTGGTGTTCTTAAAGGATAGGAGAAAGGTGGCCCTCGTGTTGGGAAACCCCTGTAGGCCAAGAGGGTGCAGTGGGACAAGCACAGCAGCACCTTAACCCCAAGGCTGAGCTCTGCACCGCAATCTGACTTGGTTTCTTTGGGAAAAAGATCTACCCGCCCACAACCCAGCACTAGGGAAGCACAACCAGGTGTGGGAAGCACCTGGAGATATTTGCCTGGAAGATGCTTGCAAGAAGGACACACTGGGAGCACCCAGGATTGTTTTCTCCCTTCCCCAGCATCACACCATCCTGCTGGAGAGCTGGGGGACAGGATGGGACATGGTGGGGTCATGCTGATGACAGCCCATCAGAGATGGAGGAGAACATGCTGCCACCTCAAACCAGCCACTGCCCGTAGGTGAGCCCAGTGACAAGTTTCCAAGGGCGGATCAGAGCAGGGAACAGCTCAAACTCGTAACCGAGGGGACGGTGTCAGACACTGCAGGTGGCATGCCAGGAGGTGACAGCACACACAAGCTGGGAGGTGGGGGGAGAGCAGCAAGGTGCAGGTGGAGCATGCAGGGACGAGGGAGAGCAGGCTCATGAGAGAGAGAAGAAGGAGGAGGAGAGGAGGAAGGGATAATAAATAGAAAGTTGTCTATACCTCAGCACCTCCGAGACAGAGGAATCGCTGTCATCAGACCTAGGGGCAGAAAATTAGCAGGATTATGGGAGAGAAAACCCAGACTAGAAGAGGCAGCAGAGGAGTCAGAGATGGAGGATTGTTATTGCATCCAAGCCAGTGCAGGACAGAGAGAAGGAAGAGAGGAGAGAGGGTGAAAGAGAAGCACACACGGAGAACCAGGGGAGAGGGCAGAGGAGCAGAAGGGCATGTGAGGATCAGACAGCAGGTCTCCATCAGGGAACGCCAGCGCTGCTAGCAATGCTCCGAGACGAGGGCAGCTGCCTGACCTGCTGCAGGGGTAGACTGGAACAGCATTGGTGGGTTGGTGCCAGTCCTTCAGCTTCCTGTGAGCCCCCATCCCGCCTCACCCCATCCTGCTCCATAGCCTTTTCCAGTGGTCCAAGTCTGGCACCACCGTGTCTCCAAGTAGGGCTTAGCCAGAGGACAGGACTGTGAGCTCCTGCAAGGGCCAGCTCAGAGGGGACACACAGCAGGCAGGACAGGGCAAGCGTCCAGCATGGCCCTTGCAGAGCATCTGCTCCCTCACAGAGAGGAGCAGGGAGAGAAAATGATAGCAGGATGCTGGCTGGAGCCAACCCAGGTCCTGTACTCCTACACACCACCGTGGGACCCAGTACGTGCCATTTGCTGTTATGGTATGGGTCCCTCTCCCTCAGGCCCCCCCGCCCCACCAGGACTTACTTATCCAAGGCAGACCCCTGGCTCTGGTTGCTTGTGAGACGAGAGAAGACATTGCGGTCATTGCGTGGACGGGTGGGTGGCGATGAGGGAGGTGTGAAGCCAACATCTGGAGGCCTGAGCCAGGAAGGATTGGAGGGACAGATGACTTGGGAATTGCTCACCTGGCAGCTGCCTGGCATACCAGGGCCCGGCAAGAGCTGGCCCAGCCAGCATTTCTCCCTGCTTGCCTGGGCCACCCAGCCTCTCCCTGCCCAGGTGGCCATTTCTCCAGCTCCCAAGCTCACCTGGCAGGTTGCCCACGGTCATAGGATTTCCTCCTTGTCAGCGGTGAAGTGTCTGAGCCACGAGATTGCCTGGGACTAAAGCAAGTGAAACAGAGCACAGTGGGTGCCTGCTCCCCCCGCTGGGATCCCTCCATGCTGAACACCCATGTCATTCCCCAGCAAAGCAAAGAAGTTGGACTGCCCTGGAGTCACAATCACAAGATCAGAGGACACCTCGAGTCATCCCATGAGCGCAGAGGCTTTTGGCAACTCAAGAAGCCTCCAAGAAGGCTGATAACCCACGGCAGCAAGCCAGGAATTCTCGCAGGCCCCCCTTCTTTCCCTCCTCCTGGAGTACCCATCTCTCAATCTGCGCAGGATACCAACATACTCCTAGACACTCCAAGGCCCACTGGAGAAACCTACCACTGCTTGCTGCAGACAAGCCTGGATAGATGCAGAATTGGTCTCACCCTCACCGCTCTGCAACTTCACAGCCAGGGCACAGCTTCCCACCTGCTGACCCATGCCTCCACGAGCCTCCCAATGCCCAGAGACCTCTCACCCCATGCTCACAAGGTGCTTCCTCGTGTGGGCAGGCTGATGGTGCGCGACACCTTCTCCTTGTAATAGGGGTCTCGAATGGAGAAGCTGATACCATCCTCTTTGATCTCCATGAGGGATGCCAAGGACTTGGTGATGTTCTTGGTGGAGACGTCCAGTGTGGGTCCGAGACACTCAGCTGACACTGCCTTCATCTGCCCTGAGAGCTTGGGCTCTCCCTAGAGCAGGGCAGAGGGCTCAGGCACAGGCAGGACGGGGGGAGGACTGCGAGAGCAGCCAGAGAGCTGTGGAGTGAAGCAGCTCGTGCTCTCTGGCCACAGGAGGCTGAGTTGCCCCTAGATCACGCTGGGATGCCCATCACAGTGCTGGCTCTCCATACCCTAAGCAAACGCGTAGAACAACTGCACAGGAACCTCCTTGGTGCCCACTCAAATTTGGAGGGTATTTGCTAGTGTGATAGATGTTTCCCAGGTCTCTGGTGCTTCAGAGGACCACAGGACCAGGAGGCCTGGGTCTTGCCTCGCCTAGAGCTGACCCCACCCAGAGACCAGCTGGGTCATACTGCCTTATGCCAAGCCTGGCTTTCCAAGGCTACAGAGCAGAGGCCTGGAGCATCACTGAACAATATGGCCCTCCATCCCTCCTCCCATTCCCTGTGATGAGGCCACACAGAGAGGCCAACTAACCTTAAACTTGAAGTCATCCTGGCTTGCTGAGCCCTTCATGGTGAAAGACTGGGAGATGCTGCAAGGGGAAGGGAGCAAAGATGGATCTTCAGTGCAAAACCCCTTTCAGAGAGCCTGTTGCCACCAGCCCACCAGACTCCTTGGGTCACCCCCTGCTCCCCAGTACTCTTTCAATAAGGGATGACCTAGTCTTCGCTCCCTGCTGGTGTCTAAGAGACTTCCTGGCTCTCCTCCCCAAGAGCTGGGCACCACACAAAAGCTTAAGTGGGGCTTTGTTCATCCATGTCCATCTGTGAGGTTCCGTGGGTGGCATCGGACATCCCACCCCACCCTTGGCCTCCCCAGCCACCACCAGCTCAGGCAGGGCTGAGCTCTCACCTTCCATCTGAAGCCAGGCTGAACTCTGAGACCTCCTCATCTGTGCTGGTGTAGCCATTCTCTGTGCAAGAGGGAGACAGCACATCAGCAGTGCAGAGGGGACCCCATCGTGCCGAGCCCCATCTGAACCACATGGTGGAGGGGGAAGCCTGAGTAGCTGAAGGGGGGGACAGCTGCTCCTCGTCCCTGTTGCATGGTGGCCCTGTTGTGCAGAGCACATGTCCCTACCCAGCATCGCCCTCATGGGAGCCCTGGGCATGCTGGTCCCAGCCATGGAACCTCCAGGTGCTTCTTGCGGGGCTGGCATGGGTGGGCACCGCACCGCGCCCCACAGGCAGCATACCCGGTATGAGGATGTGCCAGCCCTGGGTCCCACCTTGCTGGACGTTGTGGATCAGGGCCTGCAGCTCAGGGTGTGACTCGGCCTTCTCCCGCAGGGCATCCAGGATGGCGTGGTTCTGCGAGGAGCCAGTCATGTCTGTCTGCCGCAGGCGCCCCTCCAGCAGTCGGATCTGGGCCTCCTTCTGTGCCACCTGCAGCCCCTAGGGAAGGACAGCCATGCCGGGCCTCAGGCAGGTGCTTTGGGTCCCTCCCACCAGGTCCCCACCCTGGCACCCTGCTCCCTTCCCCATCTGCAGGAAACCCCATCACGCATCCAGGTCCCGGCTTGGCCCCGCACCTTGTCAATGGAGGCCTTCAGGAAGTTGTCCAGCAGGAGCCGGGCTTCGGCCAGGGAGCAGGAGCTGATCACCACCGAGGTGTCTGTGGAGTCCAGCTCCTCCTGAAACGTGGAGGGATGGGTGTTGGATGCAGCACAGGAGCTTTGCTGCTGGGCATGGGATGGGCAGAACAGGCACCACGGCCAGCACAGCACCTCCACCGCCCTGCCAGCACTGCCCAGTCCTGACACTCGCTCTCCTCAGTCTGTCCAAGTGGCTGCTGGGGAGATCCAGCCATGGAGATGGCCAACACAACCTGAAGGGCTTCTGTGTTGCTACAGGAATCCTGGTGCCAACACTTAATTAGACACTAATCTGCAGACAACAGCCTCACCTGAATCCACAGCAGATCAGGTCACTGGTCTAAAGGACAGTGTGAATTAACAACAGCCCCTTCTCCCCTGTCAATCTGGGTCACAGCCGGGGGACAAGCCGGGGACAGCACACAGCCTTCAGCCCAGGCTGCAGCCACTAGAGGGGAACCAGGAGCCACACAGCATCTCTGTGGTGTGCCCAGTGTCTAAACTGGACACAAAACCTGCAGGGTTTCTGCTAGAAAAAAAGGCAATCCTCCCCAGGTTGTATCCAGCACATGAAACTCCCATGGGGACAAGTGACCACCAGCCCCACAGGCAGGATGGGGGCCGCAGCTTCCCTACATCCCAGGACAGTGAGGTGCAGGGCACCAGCAGCGGGTTCATGGACATGCAAGGACCTGGCAGCACTCCCCTCCACAATTAACCACCTAATGAGGAGGGACCTTGGGTGAAGCCCCACAAAGCATGTGGCACGGCTCACAGGAGGACTCCAGGATGCCTAGCCTGGCCATGCCAAGGGACACCCTCCCCTCCCAGGGATGCTCCTGCTCTCTCCTGCCAGCTGGGCCCAGTCCAGCCACCCACCTTGGTCTCCTCGATCTGCATGATGGTGGCCTGGCAGTCAGAAATGCTATCATTGATGTAGTCGATGTTGGCCCCCAGCACCTCGATCTCCTCGTTCAGCTCCTGCAGCCCCTTCTGCTCCTTGGGGCTCTCTGCCTGCAGTTTTGCCCTCTTGCCCAGCAATGCCTCCTGCAGCAGTGCCAGCTCCTCACGTTTCTGGGGGAAAAGGGAGGGGGATTGGCACTGTCGGCACACTAACTCCCTGCCCCACACCTACGACCCTGCCCTCTCTGTCCCCAGTGCCACTGTCACCTTGATGAGCCGCTCCATGTCAGCCTCCAGGTTGACAATGGTCATCCTCTGCATGACGATGTCAAAAATGCGCCGCTCCAGTGACTGCCACTTGAGGCGGGCAGCTTTGCTGAAGGTCTGGCTTGCCCCCTTCTTGGGGAACTTCTTCCTACAGCCAGAGGGGAGAAGAGGCACATGGGTGTCTGGCCTGGGAAGCTGCGCTTGCCCCAAAAGGATGCTTGGCCTCTGGCTGGCCAGGAACAGAGGAGGCATCTGCATTGTTTCTGGATTGCCCAGCTTTTCCATTGTCCCTGACCAAAGAGAGGGACAAGACATGAGCCCAGGTCTGTGCTGTGGTGTTCAATGCTCATGGAAGGCCAGCACTGGGCTCAAGCCCAGGAGACCGTCAGTCACACGCTGCCAGCGCAGCGCAGCACACCTCCATCACCATGGGACTCCTGGGATGCCTCATCACCCGTCCACACTGCCCTTGCCCTGACCTGGTGGGCCGAGCCCCATTCACGGAGGATGAGGAGTCTCCCAGGAAGTTGTTGATTTTCCTGTTCCATTGGCGCACGATGCTGGAAACAGAGCGAGCACCGGACTCGGGCTCAGAAGAGGTGGTGCTCGCTGAGACCTCCGCACCCGAGTCCAGCATGGCCGGCTTCTGGCTCGTCCTGCCAGCGACCCGGTCTGACATGGGCTTGGCGAGACGGCGCAGTGCCGAGACCTGCCCAGAGGAGGGGCAGAGGAAGAGGGTGTCAGACAGCCCAAACCTGTCGCCATCACCCCCAAGTCCCCGCAGGATCAGGAGTGGCAGGTCTGGAGACCCGAAGCCCTGGGGCCGTTTGTGCCCCATGGGTTTCCCCCTTCTCCCTCGTGGCCCATCCCCTGCTGCCAGGCTCAGCTGCTCTGGGAAATGGGCAATTCGCTGCTGCCTGCAACCATCTCCCACCTGGTTACAGAGCCATAAAAATCATCCCACCCTTTTGGGAAACCTACTACCACAGCTAGCACTGTCTGGAAGAGGTGGTGTCTCTGAGCCAAGCACTGGGGCCAGGACCCCCATGGGGGCTGGGGGCTATGTGGAGGCAAAACCACTCCCCCTACCCCTCACCTCCTGGGTTTTCCTCCGCAGCACTATTTCCTGCTGCCGCTTCTGAGACTCCAGAGCCCGGATCTGAAACTGTACAAGAGAGAAAGAGTTCTGGGGTCCTGCCCAGACATCCCAGTGATGGTCGCAGTCCTGGGACTCCCACCACCAAAGCCTGGAGCAGTTACTTTTGCATGAACAATCTCACTTTTGATTTTAACAGCGAGCAGGTTTCCAGCCTCGAGGCTGATTCTGATGGCACATTGCCCCTCGAGCATGGCAGGGGGCTCACAGCATCTCCCACAACCACAGTGGGAGCTACGGGAAGCCCTTGGGAGACATTCAGCTGGGGCTGCATGGCCCATCGCAAGGCCATCAGTGCAGCCATGGGCCCCGAGCTTCACCGACTGGTATTTATGAGCACCTCGGAGTGCCAGAGCAGGACAAACATCCACTCCCAGCCAGCCCCCTGCACGGAGGTGCCCAGCAGCACGCGGGCAGGCTGGACTCACCTCCTGCCGACGCTGCTCCTTCTTGAGCTGTGCAATTTCCCGGTTCCTCTTTGTCTCCGCCAGCCGCCTCCGCTGCTGCTCCTCCCGCATCTGCTTCATCAGTGCAACCTGGAATGGGAAGGTACCAGGTGTCAGCGTGGGCATCCAACTGACCCAGGGCACCCACCCATCAGACAGACAGATGTCCTGCACTTGCTACCAGGAGTGGAAGACATCACTTCTGAGCAGGGAGCCAGACTTGACCAGGGGACACCCTCCCTGCCCTGGCATGTTCAGAGATACCTTTGCCTTCTTCATCTCGGCCACCTCTGCCTGCAGCTTCCTCAGCTCCCGCTCGTAGCGAGACTGGTTCTTGAGCAGGCGAGCATGCTCCTTCTGGGCTGCCTGGAGCTTCTGCAGGTCCCGATTCATCTCCTTCAGCCGCTTCTCATAGTCTGCTTTGATCTTGTTGGCTTTCTCCTCTGTATAGCACTCCATGGTGCCTAGGGGAGCAAGAAGGAGGTTTGTGATGACCATGCACCCCAGGCTCCTCCTACACCTACACACCCTGCCCGGAGGCACCGGGTGCTGCTCCCTACCCATCCCTCACCCCTCTGCTCTGGCCCCATCACAGGCTGGGGTCTGTCTAGGGGCACCTGCTGGAAGAGATGGGTTTGGGCTCAGAACAGGGTGGGGACAGTGGGTTACAGCACAGTCGCTGGGCTGAGAGGAGCTGCAGACCTAGACCTACAGACACGTGCCTGGGTGATCCTGCCCTGCTGAGCCTAGAGATCAGCTACACCACTAGGTCTCTGGGGTCTTCATGTGCCCCTCAGCACCTCAGTTTCCCCAAGTATTCCCACATCCCATGAAGCGGTGTTCAAGGCTAGAAGAAGCTTTGCCTTGCCATCCTTCCCAGCCACCTCTCCAGCACCAGTGGGGTCAGGAGCTCTTCAGCTGACTAGTCCTGCTCCCACAGCAAGACAAGCAGAGTCTTGGGAGTTCCAGGGGCTCAAGCAGAGGCAGGGGGATGGCAAAGCTCTACCAGAGCCAGTGTTGCGTGCAGGGGGTGGATGCTTTGGGTCTGAGTCAGCTGGGCAGGAGTGGGGACTGGGGCCCGACGCTGCAGGGATGGGATCCCACAGGCAAGGTGGTTCTCACTGAGGTTCTGTAGGACCCGGTCCCGCTCCAGCTGTGTGTCCCGGATCTTGTTCTGCAGCAGGATCAGCTTCTCCTCATACTGGTGCTTGAGGGTCTGCAGGCGCCGCTGACTGTTCTCTAGCTCATCAATCAGCTTCTGCTTGATCTCTATCTCGCAAGTCAGATCCGCCAGGTCGGCCTGGAAATTCACGGCTGGAGACCAGTGGGGAACAGTCAGGCTGGGCAGCATCACTCCCACGGCCACAGCACAAGGAGAGAGCAGAGGGAGCCGATGGGAACCCACATCGCCGGGGAGCAGCGGCACCCCAAAGACCATTGGAGACTGCCTGCAGCAACGCTGGTGCTTTTCCACGTCCCCCAGAGGAGACGTAGTCGGGCCATTCCAGCAGACTCCCCCTTCCCAGGACCAGAGCTTAGGCCCAGGAGACACCAGCAAATGCACCCCCAAACCCTGGGCTGCATGCACAGCTCTGCACTTTACCCTTCTCCTCTGCATCTGAGTCAGAGTCCACCAGACTCTCTTCGCTGCCTGAGTCCTCATCTTCATCCTCACGCCCATCCTCTTCCTCACAGCCGCTCTCGTCCTGTTCCTCCTCTTCCTAAGAGATGAGTGCCTAACCTCAGCTTGCAGCATGGCCTTGCCCTTCTCTCTGCAGCTCTTCCCTCCTCCAAACCTGAGCTGACCCCACAGCGATGGGCTGCAGCCCCCACAATGGGCCTCAGCCTCCCACACAGGATGCCCAGGGGCTGCAGCACTGTTTCTGGCCCCCAGCGCACATTGTTGAGAAAAGCAGCTCTGTGCCCTATCCATCCCTTGCATCCATCCCCTCCCAGCTGAGCAGAACTGCATCGCCCAATCCCCCTTCACCTATGCTTGTTGAAACCAAGTCCAAAAAGACGTGGACTCCTAGCTCCACAGCGGAGCTGGTTGGGGAGCATCCAGCTCTCCCCTACAAGCATGGAGTCCTTGGCTCCACAACCCCTCCAGCCTGCTTGCAGGGCCAGGATGGGCTTGGACCCTCTCCCACAGGGGGTGGTTACAGTGTTCCACACCCAAACACCCTCATCAGTACAAGCACGAAGCCCACTCACCTCTTCTACCTCATTCTCATCCGTTTCCTCCCCGTTGTCCTGCTGCAGTTTCTGCCGCTTCTTAAATGCTTCCTTCTCCGGGCTGGGGGAGAGCAGAGGGGGGCTGGTGAGTCCCAGCGTGGGGAAGCACAGGGATGCATCCTGCCGGAGTCCCCCTCACCTCCAGCTTTTGGACCCTTTGGGGAAAACAGCCTCAGGGATTGTGTGTTGGGTTACTAAGAGATCAAGGGCAAGGCAGGACTGGGAGGGGAACCCAGGCATTTGGGCTCTGTCTCGGTGCTCTGGCTTTGGGATGGACGGGGGAAGAAGCAGGATGCCCGACCCCACAAGTACAGACAGGGACGAACACGCAGCCTCCCCCTTCCCAACACTGCACAGCAGCTGCCTTCACCTTTTCCTCCGCTGCCTCCTCTCTTTCTTTTTCAGGCGCTCCAGGTCCTGCTTGGCCCGTCGGAGGACATCAGAGGCCTCCGTCTCCACCGGAGCAGCGGGGCTGCACAGGCCAGCCAAGCTGGGCGCTGGGGATGAGCCCATGGAGTAGGGGGGCCGGGCAGAGACACGCGAGAGGCTGCGACGCAGAGACTCATTCATGGACTCACTCTCCAGGAGCTTTGTCCTAGGGAGTGGAGACAGGATGTGGTCAAAGAGGGGACATCCCACTGTCCCTGGAGGAGGGGATCTTGCCTGGTTTTAGGATGGCGTGAGCCAGGGACAGAGTCACCACAAAGCCATTCCCATTCATGTTGCGTTAGAAGGTCAGGAAACTGCAAGACAGGGTCCCAGGATTGCACAAGAGACTGCGATGGACCCAGCTTTGGGACACCAGCAGTCCCTAGGAGACACTAGGCATTCCTGCCAGGATCTCCTCCTCCATCAATGGCCACACAAAGGACAATACTGGCCAAAGCACTACCCAGCACCAAGGCTGGGACTCCCACAGCCCCAGTGGTCTTGGCTGCTACTCCATCAGGGCTGACGACTCACCCCAGTGACGCTAGGGGCATGGAGCTGTGAGGCACACCTGGGCTCAGACCCCACCACAGCACCCGCTGGCCCAGGGACCCAGGTGACTCACCAGCCCCTGTGCCCGGCTCACCTCAGCTCTTCAATCTCCCGGATGTAGTTCTGGATGAGGGCACCAATGGCTTCATTACCATCACCTGGAGGAGCAGAGGTGTTGGTGGATCAAGGCAAGACACGGGCTGTACCACAGCACCCATCCCAGCTACGCTGGCTGGGCTGACCCACCACGCCATGCACTAGCCCAGCCTCACCTGCCTTGGCCAGCATCAGATTGGCCTCCTGGCTCATGAGGTGGGTGACCCTGCTGTTGATAGCATCGATGGCCTCCTGCATGGCCTTCACCCGCATGCGCAGGGCGCTGTTCTCCTTCTGCAGCATGGCGTTCTCACGGAAAAGGTCACTGTACCCCTCCGAGCCATCCTCCCCAATGACCCGCTTGCCCTGTGGGGACAGGAGGGGAGTCCCTGAGCGCAGGGTGAGCCAGGACATGGGGGTCCACCGCTGCATCCCTGGGGGCAGCCCTAGCCACCAAAGCAAGGGCAGGGACAAATCTAAGGACCAGGCAGAGGGTGAGAGATGCTTCAAGGCTCCTCCGTGCTTTGGCATCCCCAAGATGCCCAAGGTCCTGCCTGTGGCAGGGAAGGAGCTAAGCCGTTGTCTCATAAGCCTCCTGACCTCTCCTAGCAATTACCCCTATTAACAGGGACAGAGCATAGTAGGCAGGAGGGTCTTTCCTGCTAAAATCACCCCAATTCAAACATGAGGAGGATGCTTTCTGCTCCTGCCTCCATCCCACCTCT
Organism: Burhinus bistriatus; assembly: GCA_013397275.1. Taxonomy (NCBI): domain Eukaryota; kingdom Metazoa; phylum Chordata; class Aves; order Charadriiformes; family Burhinidae; genus Burhinus; species Burhinus bistriatus. The sequence continues at coordinate 63,317 of VYXH01001463.1, read as the reverse complement.
GCAGGCTCACTCGGCCACTCACCGCCTTGTACTCCATCAGCTCCATCTGCAGGCGGGCGATCTCAGCCCGCAGGGCACTGATCTGCTGACTTGTCTTGTCCTGGTTCACCACCACCTTGTTCTTGATGTTGCGAGCCCGGTTGGCATACTTGAGCGTGTTCAGGGTCTCCATGAAGTCCCGGTCAGATGGGCTCACGCAGGCGATCATGATGGTTTGGCTTGGGGAGGTGAAGGTCAGGGTGAAGAGACGGTTTCCCCCACCCTGCAGCAGCTTTGCACATGGACACATGCCCCCAGACACCCATCCTAGGCCCTTCTGTGTTTTATAACCAAGGTATAAACTGGGTTCAGTCCCTCCCAGAGCCAGAGCACTGGCAAGACCCCATGAGCGACACATCACACAGCACTGAGCAAAGCCAAGCTCCACCAGCCTGCCCACGCATGCCAGGGTTGCTGGGGAAGAACGGGCTCTTCGGCGCAGTACCCCCAAAGCAGGCAGGGAATTCAATCCATCCCACGCTGGGCAACACCACCTGCCAAGTCCCAGATCTGCAAGGGCTCCAGAGTGTTTTGCACCAGCTAATTCTGCTAAAGTTGGCTAATTGTGCCTGGGACTCATGAGGAGCCAAGGTCTTTACATCTGCAAAGTCATGCACCACCTGCCAGGAGGCATCCCCTCCCCACTGGGCAACGCAGGAGGCATTTGAGTCCTGAAATAGCTCCTACAGACCCTTGGCCCTATTTGCAGGGGGACAGTTCCTGCAGTCTTCTCCCAGGCCTTAGCTCCAGCCTGGGATACCCTTACCTGTTGCCCCCAAGGGAATCCTGCAGCAGGCGGGTGAGCTTGGAGTCACGGTAGGGCACGTGCACAACTTTCTTGCTCTGGTCTCCGAGGGCACTAATGACGTTCCCCAAGGCCAGCTACCAACACAAAGGAAAGGCAACCCCCAAGTTCAGCCCCTGCTGAGAATACAGCTGTCACATAGCCAGCACGCCAGGCCTGGGGTGTGTGCTGCTGCGTAGGTTTGGGGTGCAAGAGGTGGAGGCATGGGGCATCTGCCTCCCTTCCCTGGGCTGTGCCTCTCTCCCGTGTACATTGAGGAGCAGCACCAAGCCCTGGAGTTTTTTTCCCAAGCTCAAGTTAGCAGACTTCGACCTTCTGGGGACTTGCACCCTTGTTCTGAGCTCTACCCCTCCCCATAGTCCTGCCCTCAGCAGCAGAGCTGTGCCCTCACCACTGGCATTTTGGATTGCGCACATTCCTTCCTACAGGGCCAGGTAGCATATACCCCAGCAGAGATGGCAGCAACCCCAACAGCCCAGAGCAGCTCCAAGCAGAACCCAAATGTGTCCCAGGTTCCTCTAGGCAGCCCCTGCCTCTCCCCGCCCCTTGCACGCCAGTGCTGGGGGCCATACCAGCCCGCAGTTGATGGAGATGCCTTCCTTCGCTCTCTCGCCAGTAGCACCCGTTCGCTTCAGCCTCTCTGAGCCAGCCAGGTCTACGAAGTGAAACTTGGCCGTGAGGGTCTCATATTCGGTGGTGGGTTGGGTTCCATCCAGGAGACCAGTCACCTCCCCGTTCACCTGTGGCCAGGCACACATGGAGAGGGTCACCACCACGGACCCTGGAGCAGGCAGGAGCTCCCTTGGCTGCACTCAGATGTCAGCAACAGCCTTGAGCATTCACCCTCCACATTCCACCCCTCAAGGACAGGTGAGAGGATCCCAGCAGCAGCTTGCTCTGGGCCATTCCTTGGGCCAGACCATCCCTGCCTTGGCATGGGGCTGCTCCAGGGCAGACCTCAGCTCCCATTTAAATGCTAACGCTGGCTATGACTGGAAAGAAGAACAACAAAGCCCTGGCTCTCTTTGCAAGACTTGAAACCCTCTCCCCTTTCCCCTTTCCGAAGGACCCACACACATTGCCTGGGTATCAGATCCAGGCACAGCCCAGCCATGAGGCAGGAGCACATCTCACCAGCTCTGGGCGGGTGCACACTCTCATCTGGCACAGGTGAATGGTGAAGATGGCATGGGACCGGGAGCTCTGCACGTTCATCTGGGTGCTGGCAGTGGTGCGGGAAAGAGCCCCCTGTTTTAGGCACTGGATCAGCTACAACGACATGGAGCAGGGAAGAACAAAACCTTGAAGCACCCTGCCGCAGCCTAGCAAGCACGTTGACCTCTCCCTGCATCACCCCGGGGGCTGCTCTGTCCCATCCCAGGCGAGATCCCCCCCCTCGCCTGCCTATCCCCACGTAGCACATCCCTGTAGGGTGGGCATCCAGCTGCCATCCCTCCTCCATGTCTGTCCCATCCTGCGCCCACCTCGTCCTGCGAGCTGATGAGGCGCGACGTGACCCCCGTGGTGTAGATGCTCCCGCTGGCATCCTCGTGGATTTTGATGTTGGATTTGCGGTGGCGTGCGTCAGGGTCACGGGCAGTGTCGAACAGGTCCAGGATCTCCTCGTTGTAGAGCTGAGCAGGGTGGAAGCAGGTACGGGGTGAGTAGTAGTAAGCAGGGGGCTGCTAGAGCCTGGCACAGCGCGATCAACAGGATCTGCCCTCTGCGATCCTGCTGCTGCAGTCCTGAGAGCCAGGAGGACAGGCCACACAGCGGGGGGTGTGCGCGTGCTCACACGTATGTCCATATGTGTGTGCTTATGCAAGGCTGAGCAGGAGAGCTGGGGTGCGTGCAAGCGTAGAAGAGAACGCACAGGCACGTGCATGCAGATAGGAGATGATGGACAGGCAAGTTCTGACCTCCATGCACGGGTACCCAGCTAGTGATGGGATGCCCAGAAGGAATGGTGCACGCGTGTGCACAGACGTGCACACATGTGCCTGTCTGCCCCGCGAAGCTCTGAGCTGCCGTCTGGGTTGGTTTCAGCTGCCTGACCCTGGCCTGGCCCTGGCCCACACAAGCAGCTGTGCGGGAACCAGGACGCTTTCAGAGCCCTGTCCCCAGAGCCTGAGCTACGCATCCCCCCGGCCTTCTCTGCTCACCCGGGGAGCCCCCAGCCACACAAGCCAGTGGAGCCCCTCTCCTAGCACAGCTCCCTGAGATCACCTCTGCCAGGTGGAAAGGGGACAAGGGAAGTCCAGAGTGCTGGACAAGCAGGGAAACCCCTGAGGACCCAGAGCTGACAGAGGGTGCCCCCATCTGTATCTGGACCCTGCAGCATCCTCTCTCACCCTGGGGTGGAGGGACACCCCTGCCTATCTGTCCCCCCCGCCACCACCACTCAATGCCACATGTCATCCTCTCGCACTCACATCCCAGTACAGAGCGCAGGGTCACCCGAGGACCTCAGGCTCCTGGCCAGCAGGGTGGATCAGACTAATCCGTCCGTGGCCGTCCCAGGTGCAAACAGGCTCCCCAAAGGTTTAAATCCCACTATGACAACCTGCTCCCAGGAAGAGAGTCACAGGACGGGGATCAACAGGGTCAAATCCTGTACCACTGCCAGGACAGGAGGGTTGGTAACCAGCATCTGATGCAGCCACGTGCCCACGCCGGCACAGGACAGCCATTATACAAAACCCTCTCTGGGTTGCACAGCAGCACAAGAGCTCCTGGTTTGATGTCCATGCCTGCAGGGTGAACCAGTGGGCAAAGCCCTCAACAGGCTCCAATGGCCTTGGTCACCAGGCCATCAGGCAATGGGTTTTTACTCTCCTCGCACGTAACAGAGCTCTTGGAAAGCCTTCAAGCACCCCCAGCTGGCAGATGGCCTCCCATCCTGGAGCTGCCAGTGTCCCACTGGGCACAGCTGGAATGGGGAGCGTGACCATAAGCGGCTTTGAAACACAGCAGAGGAAGCCTTGCTCCCGTCCCCCACTGCAGCCACAGGACAAACATATCTCAGGCTATTTTGAGAGCCAAAACCACCAGGGGTCAGAGGTGGCAAAGAGAGAAAGGCTACAGGAAATCCCCACGGCAGCTGGTGAGACCCCATGCAGGGCCACTACTCCGTCAAGCCCAGGTGCCCCTGGGGTTGCACTGGACCTCTTGGTCTGCAGAGATGCTTCCTAGGATGGCCTGGGACGGAGGCAGCACAGGTGTCCCCTCCCCAGCGTTCATCCTTCACATGTCCCAACCCCAGCTAACAAGTCACCCAGCTCCTTTGGGCAGTGTCAGCTCATCCCAAACTGAGTGGGAGAAACCGAGGCAAGAGAAACTGTAGCTAGACAGCAAAGGATCTCCTCGAGGGCAGATACAGGGGGCTGAGAGGGAAGGGAAAGTGTGTCACATAGGTTGAGGGGACACACTGATACTGGCTGAAGGCCATCATCTGATCCTATAGCTCAGGGAACGCAGGACTATGCCTTGGCCCCAGCAGAGTTAGGGGACACTCCGGCAAGAAGAAAGCCCGACAAGGTTCATCCCACAGAAGGACTTCAGAAAAGGCAGGAAATTGTACCCATTTCCATCCCAGCCCACAGGTTCCCCAGAGCTCAGCCCCATGAGGCCGAAGATGTGTGGGAAGGCAGCCAGGAGCTTGGAGAAGCCGAGTGGTGGGGAGGATGTGGCCGGACACTACAGCACCATGGGAGCTAACAGGGGCTCTGCAGATGGAAAGCTGATTGGGAAGGATTTCTCTGGCAAGGAGGTCAGCCCTCCAGGCTAGGAGGTGAGTTTCAGCACTGCTTCCCCTCTCCAGGCCATTGACATCTGGAGGAATCCAGATCTGATGGCCACCAAAACCACGTAGAGATAAGGTCACAGCATGAGGCCTCTCTCTCTGCCCTGCCTCTCTCCTCTGGGCTGTACCCCAGATCAGCACACCAACCAGATGAAGTTTGTTCAGGAGCTCAGCTTTGCTCAACGCCACTCTGTTTTCTCACCAGGGCCTTAAACCAGTTCCCATCTTGAACTTTTTTGAACTTTCACCCCAGGACCTGCCACAGGGAAACCACTGCAGACTGACAAGGTCCACAGGCTTTCTGGGACAAACTTCTCCAGGCAAAGAAGCAGTTAATAGAAGAGGCTTTTGAGATGGAGAGGCCAAAGCAGAGGCGGGAGAGGATGCGATGAAGCATTCCCAAGGTCAAAGATGCAGCAAAGTACATGGGAAATAACACAGCCCTTCCTCAAATGCCCACAAGAATGGCACGTTTTCCTCTCCTTGTTTCACTGGGAATGCTGGTCCAGCCCCAGGGGAGCAGGTATGCCACTATCCTCAACCTCAAACAGGAGTTAGCGAGCCCAGAGCCCCCTGAACCTCCAGGGCACCAAGGCATAAGCCCCTTCCCCATGAGGGGCACTCCCTGCAGCCAAGAAAGTGCCACCCCAGTTTCTGGCCATCATAAGGTCAACAACATTCAGGTGCTTTGAGTCTCCTCTGCCCAAGCATGCATCCCCGGCCACGTGCCTGCTGTGGGCTCCTGCTCAGCCCAGGAAGCAGCCAGGACATGGAGGACTCAAGGGGCCCAGGACGCGGGAGCTGAGCAAAGGACAGGGCAGGTCCAGAGTGTCACCCAGATGTGCTGTCACCAACCTCCAGGAACTGGGCGCTGACTTTGAACTCGGGTGCCGCCACACCCTGACTCTGTGCCTCCCGCTTGCGCTCCTCGATGCCGCTGAAGAGGTGGCCGATAGCCCGCGGGATGATGCCCTGCTCATCCTCAGAGATGTTCATGTCAAAGCCGGTGCCCATGGTGTATGTCTTCCCTGCGCCAGTCTGCGAAGGGGCAGCGAGGGGGGAGCTGGTGGGTCCCTCCCAGGCTCAGATCTGCCCACTGCGCCCCACACCTCCCCCGGCCACCCCAGGCTCCCCAAACGCCTCTGCTGATCCCCACCACCACACTGGCTCCCATGGTCCCACCCCAGCCCTGCCTCCCTTCTCCTCCCACCCAAGGCCACACCCTGCCCCAGCTGTCACCCAGCCCAGGGACAACTCTCTGTCCCCTCCACACCCAGGAGCTTATACACATCCCACCTTCCCTAACCTCTGCAGGTGCCGTCTCAGCATCCAGCGCTGCAGGAGAGCCCAATGCCCATGCCAGAGCCCAAGGAGCAGGCAGAGAACGTACCTGCCCATATGCCAGCACGGTGGCATTGTAGCCCTCGAAGCAGCCTTCGATGAGCTTGCCCACACACGTCGTGTAGATCTGCTCCTGCCATGTGTCAAGGTCAAAGACAAAGTCGTAGGTGAAGGCCTTGTCCTTCCCCAGCAGCACCTGGGGCTCACCGGGTGTCACCGAGGTGCAGATGTGACATCCCTCTATCTTCTCTTTGGACAGCTGGGGACGGATCCTGTAGGAAGGGAAGTGGGCTGAAGGCAGCCTCAGGGCTCACCCTGGTCCGGGGGGACACTAGCCTGGTCCTGAGGATGCGAGTGTGGCCCATGCTGGAACCATGGCTGCTACGGGCAAGGAGCCAGCAGCACCTCTGCCTGCAACATGCAGCAAACAGTGCAGGGGATGCTTCAACCCCTGCACCCAGTGACAACCTTGATCCGTTTGTGGCTGAGAAAAGAGGTTGGTGCATCCCGGCAATGCCACCAGCCACCTCTGCAGCTGAGGTGACAGGCAGGACTGGGTACCACGGCACAGGCAGACCCGGCAACGACACACAGCCTGCACTTAAAAATGCCCTTGAACCAACAGCTGAATGGGGCCCAGCACGGCCCATACGGGGCCAGCCAGCCTCCCCATGCCTACGCTGGCTCATTCACCACAGTGCCCCCGGCCAGGCAGCGAGCTCTGGGCTGCACGTACACACTGATCAATACATCAAAGCAGCCCTGGCAGGGACTGCCAGGGTACGAGCGGGAAGCCGGGATGCACGGCAGCCAGCCACGCTCGCTTGAGAGGCAGTGAGATCAAGCTGCAGTTACAAAGGCTTGAAATGCAAAAACACGACGAGACAGTCCCAGCGCCAAAACAACCGTCTAAACCAAACCACCGCCCAGCCCCATGGCTGTCCCTAGCCCTGGACTTGGCAGATGGGAAGGGGACATGCGAGGCTGCGTTGGGATCCTGGCTCTGGCAGCATCCACGACCAACCCGCCGCATCCCCACCCACCACCCTCAAACCCACCCCAAGAAATTTGGGTACAGAGCAGCCAGACTCACACAGGCACAGCTCTGCTTTGGCGTGTGTTAGGGCTGCAGCAGCTCTGGCTTTTGGTGGATGTGCCGGCTGCGGAAAGCTGGCTGGTCCTGGGGGACTCAGGGAGAAAGGAGGAGTGCAGAGCCAAGTACCATGGCAAACAGCTCTCATTAGAGCTAATGACTGCACATCTCCCCTCCCTGGGTGCTTCATAAACACAGCTATTAATTCCTCCGAAGCCGCATCGCCAGCAAGCCGGCACAGCGACCGCGGCAGAAGCTTTGCGGACTGGGGCTCTGCATGAGCCACCGCTCCTCACCAACCTGGCTGGCAGCAAGCAAAGCCCAGGAGGGCCAAAGCCCACTGTGTTTGGGGGGACAGGTTGTCACCAGCAGGAGCACCCCGCTCACCCCGCTGGGAGCCTGCGCAGCAGACGTGTGGGAACAGCTATGTGCGTCCGTGGGTATATTTAGCTCAGCAGCCACAATAGAAAGCAGCTTCTGATGTGCTCAGCCCTAGGCTCACTCCTGTCGCCTTCCCAGGCTCCCACCCTCCTCCAGGAAAATTAACCCCAGCTTTAATTACTTTTTGACCAACATAATGTGCTTCCCCCCTTCCCCACCCCAGACGTGCACAACGACAGTGGCCCCGGGGAACGGGCTGAGGAGCAAACTGGAACCACTGTAATTTTGGAAAATTTTTTCCTTGCAAGAAAAATGAGAACAGGGTTTTCAGCAGAAGATTTCTTTCTTTCCCCATCCCTCATGTCCATCCCCCCCTCCCCCCAGGTGACTAAACATGTGCACGTGGGTTTGGAAGAGGGGATGAGCGGCAGTGTTGGAGGGGTGTGCACACATATATTTTCCATAGGGCATTTGGGGATCCACCTCGAGCCTGGCCATGCTGGGCTGTTCCAGCTGTCCACACACCAACATCGATGTCTCCTCCACTCCCGCTCCCCAAACCTCGCTGCCCAGGCAGCTCCGAGCACCCGAGGGACCCCATCACTCGCCCTGGCTCTCACAGCCAGGGCACCTGCGGGGGCTGGAGGGGACCCAGGTACCAGTCCTCAACATGCCTCCCCGTGCCGTTTGTCTCCCCAGGGTGACTGGAGGTGCAGGAAACCCCTGGGAGGGTCCCGCTGTCCAAGCAATTGGCCAAGCATCACCCGGGGATGTCCTTGGGAGCTGCTCCCAGCCGGTATGCGAATACTACAGACCCCCCACTACAAAAGCAGCACAAGCAGAGCAGGAGGGCAGGGACAAGCGCCAGCAGCCACAACCCTGTGTGGGACAGCACAGAGACAGCATCACAGGAGACTTACGTGGCCACCAAGAGACATCACAGAAGGTTTCTCTGGGCCAGTGCAGCTGCTCCTCCTGCTCCCCAGCATCCAACTGTCCCAGCTCTCCCACACCAGGGCAGTCCCATCCCTGCCTCCCAGGCATCACCATGCCAGGCACTGGGCTATGCAAGACCCTGGTCAGGCCAAGTAGGTGTTCACGTGTAGCTCAAGTCATGCCCAGGCACCACAATACCTCCTGTGAACATGGCATAAGCATCTGCAGAGCCAGCATGGGCTCTCTCCTTGGCCCTGTCCTCAACCCCACCAGGTGACACTGGGGGAGCTGGCAGCACTTGCCATGGTCTGCCTCAGTTTCCCTGCTCTGCAACAGATATCAGCAACTTTGGTGGTCATAAAGTCACCATCTGAGTGTATTCTGGCACTCCTTGTCCCTACCTCTACCCAAAAAAGTTGGTGGCCACATCCTGTCTGTCCCCGGGTTCACAAGAACTGGGTGTGATGCTGTCAGGGCCCAACCTGCAGGACAATGGAGCTGCTCCCTCATCTGCATCTGGACACAGCCAGCCAACCTACTCTGCACCTGGTCATGGGCTACCAGCCAGAAGGACAGCTTGTGCCCAGCACCACGACCCATTGCAGAGCCAAACATGGTGGGGTGCCCTGTCCTAAAGGGCTGGGACACCCACAGAGAGCCCGGCTGATCCCCTAGGAGCCCATGGCACAGGCTCCTATGGTTATGTGGCAATGAGGGACTTACCTGCTAAGCAGCAACCAAAATAAACCAGCACTTAAACAGTGGGGTGCTGCCTCACCACCCTCCCAGCTCAGGCAGGAGCAGAGCAGAGCCACAGCTCCACCGGGCAGCCTGCGCCCAGCCATCCCCACGCTGGCACAGGTGATCAAAGCCAGCGTTGGGAGGACACAGGCTGTCCTGGGGCCAGCAGGATGATCAGCACCAGCCTCTTCTCCCTCCCGCCCATGCTGATAAACCAGCCTTGGCACAGGCAACACACCCAGGGAGGAGAGAGCCAGCAGGACCACAGCGGTACCACAAGCCTGGCAACCACCTCGGGCCCCTCCACGCTCAGCTCAGGGCAAAGACATAGTGACAAGGGACCGAGCACCCATGACAGAGCTGCACGGTCCAGGACGAGCGCTCCTGCCAAGCAAACCTGGCTTCTTCTCAACCTCGGGCACCCGACACATAGGGTTAGGAGGCAGACGGACGCACAGACAGAGACAGAGGCGCAGGCAGGGGTGGAGATCACTCCTTCCTGAACCAGCAGCTCTTGCTGGGGTGATGACGGGCAGCGTGGCAGGAGCCTGCCTGCTCCAGCATCAGCATCCAAACCCGGCAGCACAAGCAGGCATGTGTGCCAGGGAGAGCCCGCAGCCAAGCGGGGACACAAAAGGGACCTCAGCTGGGAGCCTCTCCATCGCTCTCCTTCCCTTCCCTGCCAGGCTGGCAGGCTGTGAAAGCCCCGTCTCCACGGCTGGGCTGCCAGGGTGAGCGAGCATCTGGGAGGAAGCGGGGAGTGGGTACCGCACCCCGAGGGGCAGGGAGCTTCGGCGTGCACATGGGCCTGCTTGGCGGCAAGCACAAAGGCCAAGTTGTTCAGCGCTGCTGCCCTATGCCAGCACTTGGCCGCGGATGGGGGAGCTGAGCAAGGCTAGGAGCCAAGCGATGGATGGGCACCACGGGGCAGGCAGCCCTCGGAGCGTTGGCTCCAGGGTCCCTCCATCCTAGCAGGAGTAGTCCCCCATCCCAGCACCTCAAGCCCTGCAACCAGTGGAGAGGATGGGGTTCACCACACCGGGCACAGCCAGTATCCCTGTGTCAGGGCTGGGCCCACCAGCAGACACCACCCGGCTCCCCCTGTGCACCAAAGGGAGGCTGTTTCCTTGCACAGGAAGGCGCAGTTTGGCTGACATGGACCACTGGGTTCATATCCTTGTGTCCCACTGCCTCCTCACCCAACTGCCTCAGTTTCCCCCCCCTCCCAGCCCACCACTCTGGCAACCCCAAGGGGCTCCAGAACATCCTTTGGTCCCCAGCACTTTGCCAAAGCTGTGGCTGCACGCTCCCATAGCTCTCCTGCCCACAGTGAAAGCCATGACACCCCTCCCCACCAAACCGCCTGCACCCACAGCTGGACACACGCTGAGCTCCCCCCAGGGTGCACCACCCTGCCGAGACACAGCCACCCCTGGGGCAGGGCAGCCATCCCACCTGGCACAGCATGGCAGGACAGGATGGGCACGGGGGCAGAGGCGATCCAGCATCCCCCAGACCCATCACCCAACATCATCCACCTCAAAGAGGGGCTCTCCCAGCCCTCGGCACTCCCCAGGGGGGCTGAGTGCGCACCCACTCACCACCATTTCCCAGCACTGGCACAGGGCTGCAAGGCAGCTGCTCCAGTTTGGGGATGCGGGGACGCCCCCGCAGCTGCAGCTGCTTTTTGCTGCCTTTTATAACCTTGCCACTGCAGAGGGGCAGAGCAGCAGGCTCCCCAGCTACCGCAGGGAGCTCCCATCCATCTGAGACTGTTCAGGGAGGTGGCTGCCTGCAGACCCCTGCAAGGAGCCATTCCTCTCCCCTCCCGAGGCCGGAGCCGAGCGGGCTGCCCAGCCAGGCAGGGCTGCTTTCCCAGGGAGCTGAGCCAGAGAGCCGGGTGGAAGACTTCCACAGCATTTCCCTGCTCCATGCCAGGCCCTGGAGGCTCGGAGCCACTTGCTCTGCTCCGCCTCGTCTCCAAGGCTGCCTGCTGCGATGCTGGTGGCCCCAGCACCAGGTGAGGGGCTGGGGCACAGCCCCCTGCCCGGCTGCGGGCACCTCTGCCAGTGTGGGCTGGCAGAGGTTGGAGCTGGCAGACCCCAACCAGCCGCACAGCCTGGCTGCTGTGGATGTGCCTGCCAAGACAGGCAGGCTGGGCAAGCCCAGGCAGCACTTGGATCTGCTCCCCACATTGCCTGCATTCATCCTGCTCCCATCCTCGCTCCCTGCATCACCTGCGTTCACCCCGCTCCCATCCCCGCATCACCCCGCTCCCCACATTGCCTGCGTTCACCCCATTTTCTCTCCCCACATCACCTTGCTTTCACCCCACTCCCATCCCCACATCACCTGCCTTTGCCCTGCTCCCATCCCCACTCCCCCCACTGCCCCATCACCCGTGCTCACCCTGCCTGCGCTCCCTCCAGCCTCCCCAGCATCGGGGGGCAGACATCTGCCAGACAGCCCAGACTCGCCCATAGCCCATCTGCTGGTCTCGCTACCCTCTCTGCTCCCCTCAGGCTTTGCTCTCCCCTGCCCCAAACCTGCCTTCCATGCTTTGCCGCTGCCCCGTTATCCCTCCCAGCAGCACAGGGCAGCCAGGGAGGAGAGCAGCTTTAACATTGTCCTGTGCTCCCCTAGGACATCCTACGGGTCAAGGACACTCTGGGCATTGCAAACCCAACAGGCAAGACAGCGTGTGGCACACAGGGTGCGGCGTGGCGGAGTACAGGGCAAACAGCTCCCCAGGCAGCCGGGTGCTGCCAGCATCACCAGGGTAAGGTCAGAGCAAAGCGCTCCAGGTCTTCCCGTATCTCCAGGCCAGCACAGCAAGCGTGGGGCTACTCACCCTCACCAGCAGCTCAGCCCCGTTCCCCCCTGAGCACAGGGTCCCAGGAGAGGGCTGGCTGCCAAGGGCTGGCTGTTAGCACACAGGTTGCTTTGGACCCAAATCAAGACAAAAGTTAAGCATTTAATTACTGCAGCAGGGAAGCGGCTCAGCAATCAGAGAAAATTGAATCAGGGTCCCCAGGGACTGCCAGGTCTGGTCAGCAAACGCTCCAATTACGAGATATAGCAAGCCACCTCCCAGCAGGAGCGAGCACAACACAGGAAAGGGCCAGGCTCAGCCTGCCCGTGGAGCCACCCAGGCCACGCGATCGCTGCCTGTGCCCCAGCCAAATGGTGCCAAAGCAGAGCGTGCCATGGCTGGGCCAGCACCAGGGGCAAGACGGAGCTCCCTGGCTGCTGGGTCTCCACCCTGCCGCAGCACCGGGCAGCCTGGGGACAGGCAGGTCCCCACAGAGCTTGGGACACGGATGCATGCTGGACACAACTCAGCAAAAGGACACGTTTCCATTCCACATCCATCCCCCCAAGGAAGCGACCCCAGTACAGCTCCTCTGCATGGATGTGCTGGCTGTGCCCAGCTCCCGGCTGCCCAGCCTGCTCCCCTGCAGGGAAAACCCTGCTGCCTTGGAGCCCAGAACCCCCCGGGCCCCCCCTAATCCTCCTGCTCCAGGCTTTCCCAGGCTTAGGAAAACCTTTAAATCAGGCCTTGGCAGCCACCATGTGCTGCTCATTAGCTCTGGCAGGAGCACACCAGCGCTGAGCCGTGCCATCTGCTCTGCACTGAGACCCACCGCAGGCCGGGGATGAGGGACACGCTGCCTGCACAGGGACCCAGCACCCGGGGACACCTGACCCAGGGCAGCGGGCAGAGGCCGGGGGAAGCACGGGATTGTGCTTTACCCAGCCTAGAGGGGAGCAGGAGCGGACCGAGTTTGGGATCCCCTTGGACAACTCCTACACCCCCATAAGTGACTGGCAATGCCATCAGCTCTGTGCTGGAGCTGCCAAGGGAAGAGGCTGGGAAACACCACAAGGATGTTTGCAAACAAGAGACCCAGGACAGTCACCTGCAAAGGGGTGCAGGGTCCCAAAAACCCGGGTGGGGTGGGCAGCGCAAGGAAACACACGTGTGGCAGCACACACGACTCGACACACACACCGGCAGGGGCCCCACTCCCCTCTGACTGTGCAGAACAGCCACAAAACCACCGGCTAAGCATCAGCAATTACTGGAGAGCGATAGGAAACCATCGTTCACCAGGAAACTCTGGGCCTGACGGGCCATCGGCCTGACCTTGCCAGGGACACAGAGATGCCACAGGTCCAATGGAGACAGATGGACACACTCCCCCTCCCAGTTCTGCACCCCGGTTCTGAGGCTCCCATTTCCTCCCAAGCCAGTGGATCACACCCACAGGGTCTGTCCCTATCACAGGTGCCCCTGTGAGGTCCCCATGTCTCAGTCCCACCCCAGTACTGGTGCACCCATACTGGAGACAAGGCTTTCCTGGCCCCCCAAAAGCAGGCACACCTGCAGCCTGCCGGTGCACACTGGGAAAACAACCCGATCTTGGCAGAAGGTGCTGCAACCCCAGAGCCCACAGAGAACATCCGGAGCAACATGCCTGCAAGACAGAACAGTGGGTGACAAAAAAGAGGTGCCGCTCCACACACCCCCCCTCCCCCCCAAATAATCCCAAGCCCTTGGCCAGCAGGACGGGGCATGCTACGAAGCACCCAGGAGCAAAACTGGTCCCACAGCTGGGAAGGCAACAGGCACGTTTGCCCCAACATCCTCCTCGGGCAGGTGCAGCATGAAATAATAGATGAGCAGAGCCCACAGTGACACGGTCCAAGAGACCCCCTGCCCCAACACAGGCAGGGGCTGGGTTGTGCCTCCCAGCCCTGCAACACTGGGCCAAGGAAGCGCCCTGGCTGAGTGCACGAAGGGCAGAGAGGAAGGCAAGGACTAGGAGCCCAGCTCCAGCCTTTCTCCGCCAACACGATGCCCTTCCACCTTCACCAGCATTGCTCATCTCCTCCCAGACCGGTACAGGGATGGAGGCATCCCACTCCTGCCACCCAAGCAGCATGCCCCCAGCACACCCATGTGGCTCTGCCAACGGGTTATTTGGGTTATTATACCCAGCAGCGCAGAAGCTCACACGAAGCTCACGGGACCCTTGCGACTTCTGGGGAAGAGCGTGCCAAACAGACCCAGCACATCCCACCCTGCCCCACTGAGCCTTCTGCCCCCAGCACCTCCACCCCTCTCCCCCGAGCACCCATACCTGGGTCCTTGGTCTCCAGCACTCAGGCGTGCCCCAGGCTGCGGCCAAGGAGGAAGGAAGAGCCCAGGGAAGAACTGGGAGGCAGTTTTGTGCCTGGTGCTAAAGGTCAGGCTGCGCCGCTCTCCAGGAGGGGGCTGAGAGCCTGCAGGCCCCTGGCAGGGCAGCAGAAGGAACTTTATTAAATCTTGCAGTCTTGGGGAGGGAGAGACTGGTGCAGGGATCTTTCAGGCTTGGGTCACCCCTGTGCCAACCTCCAGAGCTTTGTCCTCAGTGCTGGCCCAGAAGTGGGACTGGCAACACTGGGAGAACAGACCCAGAGCTTGGAGGGGGGCTGCTGAGCCACCCCCCCGGGCACCACAGAGGCACCCACCAAGAGGAGCCAGGCACGAGTGGACGGGCAGGGGGGTGTTCACAGCCCCGAGGGGTTACATGGGGTGGGAGACCATGGGACAGAGGAGCTTGGGGCCAGGCTCAGCTACAGCAAGCTGTGACAAGAAACAACCCCCTCCCGCACCACCCCCAGTGTCCTGGCCCCAGGGAGCTGCAGAGGAAGGGAAGGGATTTCACTGGGATCCCTGGGACCTGGAGCTCAGCCCCGAACCCTCACTTGGAAACGGGGACAGCGACCATCTTGTGTCCGCATGGAGTGGGGCAGAGGAGCAGATGCCAAGCAGAATGAGGTTGCCAGCCACCTCTGGCCTCAGAGCACTGCAGAGCCAGCGGGGACACGGGGACACGCCACTAGACCAGCTCCTGGTCTGCCCAGAGGGAAAGGAGTGGCAGGAGGTCGGTCACCTTCCCTCCCACCAAGCCAAAGCAGAAACCCATCAGCATCCAACCAGGGCAGTGAGTCACCCCATGGCATGCCGATCTCCTGCAGCAGAGCCCGGCGGCAGCCGCCCTCACAACCCACCACATCCCAAACCTGCCGGCTGTTTAACCGACGACAGGGACTGTTTTGACAGCCTGTGGCAGGAAACAGCCCCGTGGGACCACCGGGACCAGCGCCCCCACCCCCAGGAACAGCAGGACAGCCACCCGGCCAGGGCTGGCTCCTCAATTAGCACTGGGCTCAGCGAGGATATCGCCTTCCCTCTCCGGGGGCCAGGAGCCATGTTCCCGACAGCTTTGTTTAGGGCTTCATCTCCTGCAATTTCCTCCTGCCCCCAGTTTCACTGCTGGTGCAGGAAAGCCGCAGCTGGCTCCATCCTCTGGCTTAGAGTCGGCCCCAGCCTCCCAAATTCCTGAGACTTCATGGCATTACGTATTTAAATCCCTTGCTGATGGGTGATGGGTGCAGGCACCAAAAGCCTCTTAAAGCTGCTTTGCTCCGAGCGACGCCGCAGGCGATGGCGTGTCTGCGTGGGACCGCAGGGTGCAGCCCTGCTCCCCCCTCACACCAGCACCGGCTCCATCCCCTCTCGAACATTTCCGCTGTAAAAGCCAGCGAGTGCACGTCTGATTGAAGCCAGGCGCAGAAAACCCCCTCGCGCCCACACACCTGGGCTCAGCACTTCCCTCCGAGACCCATCGGGGCCCCCCATCCACCACAGCCCCCGACATCTCTCTCCAGACCGGGGAGGCCAATCTAACCCTGCTTGCTGGGAGCCGAGAGCACGCACACCCCTGCAAAGCGACGGGGCTGGGAAGTCCCCAAGCAGCTCACCCGGGTGGGTTCAGCACAGCAGCGGAACGGCCACGGGACATGCGGGGCCCCCACTGCCAGGGCTGAGCTGCCCTCAGTGGAGGCAGAGGATGGGGAAAGTGGCTGGGGATGCCCGCGCTGGTGCTCTGCCTGCCCAGCAGCCCAAGGCTATAGCAGCCTCCTGAGATATTTCCTTCCTGGGATCAGGGCTGCTCACCAGGGAGCCTCCCAGCCCCCGCAGATGGGAAGTGGGGCACCCCAGGGCTGGGCTGTGCCACCACACCAGGACAGGCTGTCGTCCCCCCGTGACCATGTCAGCCTGGCACATCCCATGCAGTGGAGTGGGTTTGCCTCATCCCTCCCTTGCACGCTGGGCCTTGTGACATCTGAGCAAAATCAGCCCAACACCAGCCAGACCTGGCAGGAGACAGTGTCCCATGAGCCACTCCACAGCGTGCCCTCAGGACCACATAGACGGGGCTCAGAGCTGCAGCAGCACCATGCTGGTGGTGGGCAGCGGGTACCCGGCTGTACCACCCCTCTCCGTGCTGGAGCCCTTGGGTGGCACAGGCACTGGTGTCGCACCAGTTGGGCTCACGCTACCTCTCCATCTGGACCCAAAACTGCCCCGGGAGGAGCTGGTTTGGAAGGGCTACAACCCTGACTCCTCGAGGACCAAGCTCAGCCGGTCCCAGGGCCTTTGGGTTCACAGAAACCATCTCAGCAGGCAGAGGAGCCCCGGCCACGTGGCAGCAAGGTGCCAGGATGCTAGCAGGGCCGGGAGCCCAGCTGATCCTGGCACCTGGCCTTTACCAGCACGCTCCCACTGAGCCAAGGCCCTCCGGGACACATGGCAATGGGTGCATGGGTCTGTCCCATCCTGAGCGGCACATCCCATCCTTCTTCCAGAGGAGGAGGTGGAAGCAGCTCCCTGGGCCAGGAGACAGCCAGAGCCGGGCTGCCTGCACGGAGCGCAGAGCATCACGGCACGAGTGTTTATGAGAGCAGCAGAGCACTGGAGGTTGCAGGGTTTAAATAAACTTGAAATCCAACTCAACTTCCTTCCCCAATTTCACAAGCTCCGTTTCCTGAGTCTCCGCAGCCGGCCAGCCATGCTCGGGTGCCGTGGGCAGCTCTGGCACCGGGGGTGCCACTTTCTCTCCAGCGAGCTGGGCATTTTCAAAGTGCCCTCAGGGAGCGTTTCTGCAGCCAGCCCAGCTTCTCAGACCTCTCCCCACCAAGGAGTTTAATGGCCTCTGGGTCAATACGTGCCATCAGCCCTTCCTGACACAGCAAAACCACCCTTGCGCAGCGGGGCTGGGCTCCACCTCCTGCAACCAGCACGGCGGGTCCCGCTCCCCCCGCTGCAGCCAACAGCACCTGACCGCAAGCTGGGGGGCTGCAGGGAGCGGGGGGGG
>VYXH01001463.1:16396-39971 GCA_013397275.1 Burhinus bistriatus | reverse complement strand
CATCCAATAAAGGGTGGAGATTCTCCCTGGCTCTCTTTTTGTTGTTAATGTATTTGTAAAAACCTTTTTTGTTACCTCTTACGACAGTGGCCAGATTAAGTTCTAGCTGTTCTTTCACCTTTCTGATGTTTTTTCTGCATGACCTAACTAGATCCCTAGACTCTTCTTGCGTTGCCTGCCCCTTCTTCCAAAGGTGGTAAACTCTCCTTTTTTTCCTGAGTCCCAGCAAGAGCTCCCTGTTCAGCCAGGCCGGTCGTCTTCCCTGCCAGTTCATCTTACGACACATGGGGACAGCCTGCTCCTGCACCTCTAAGACTTCCGTCTTGAAGAATGTCCAGCCTTCCTGGACCCCTTTGCCCTTCAGAACTGCCTCCCAAGGGACTCTCCTAACAAGTGTCCTGAACACCCCACCACCTCTCCTTCCCTGCCTATCCCTTCTGAAGAGCTTATAGCCATCCATTGCAGCATTCCAGTCATAAGAGTCATCCCACCATGTTTCTGTGATGGCGACCATATCATAACTATCCTGCTTTAGGCTTCACCTGGTCCCATCCCTGAGCTCTGCGGCGGGGGGGGCATGACACCATCGAGCAGCAGGGGCCAGCGCAGGGCAGCGGTTATCTGGGTGCTCCTGCCAGAGCCACTTGGACTTGTGGGTTGCCGTGGTGAGAGCCCATCCCAAGAGGACAGGGGGTGAGGCTGATGGCATGGGCATGACAGGACAGTGCCCAGGTGCGGACACGGCTCTCCAGCATGGCTGTGGGCACCAAGCAGGAAGCTGGGCACCCATGCAGCAGAGGATGGTGCCCACAGGGCGATTGGCTCCATCCTATGAGCTGCTCTCGGGCAGGTGAGTGAGGGGGACATGTCCAGGGCCCATTAGGGAGCAGGACTGGGGACAAGCAGATGCCAAGGAGCTGAAAAAGCCCTGTTCTGGCTTCCCTGTCACTTGCCTTCCCATTGCTGGGGCTGAAGCAGATGGTCGTGCTGCCCTGTGCTGGCAACGCGGGCAGAGCCTGTGCTGCCCAGGGACACAGGGAGCCTCTGGCTCGGCAGGAAAAACCATCTCCCAGCCTGATGCACGTGTGAGACCTACAGGGGAACCCCAGCTCTGCAGGTCGGTGTTGATATCAGGGTGAACAGCGATGGAGTGTGAGGGAGAACTGAGGCATGCTGAGGTTTACTTGGAGGAGTGTGTCCTGGGAGAGGTTTGCCCATCTGCTCTGGGGTAGCCAAAACATGCCAGCACTGGTAGCTGACAGCTAATGAGTCAGAGCTGTGCCCAGCAACCTGCCCTCTGCTCTGGGGTCTGGATGCCTTCACCTCAAGAGATGGCTCTATTCACCCTGTCTGCTCGGCTCCTCCTCAGTCTCCCAAGGTACCAGGGCCACTTGCCATGTGTGCCCAGGGCTCTGCACCCTGGGGGAGCTGCCTCGGCATCTGCTGGGACGAGTAAGTTGCAGGGCACCTCATGCTGGTTACAGCATCATGGCGATGAGCAGGATACGGCCTGTCTGTTGTCTTGCAAGGATGTGAAGAGCTGGCATTTCTTTTCCTTTGTCCCCAGGGACCATGTTTGCAAGGACATCTAGGCCGGGTGAGCTGCCTGCCTCCCACCCCGAGCTGCCGTTTTTTCTGAGGCTGGACCCTTCCCCACCAAACCTCCAGACAGACAGGGGCAGTGACCGTGCTGTGGCGTTGCTGGCCCTGTCTTCCTACACCCACCCTTGTGCCAGCTGTGTCACAAGCCAGATCTATCCCCCAATTCAGCTAGAAATCAACTCAAGAAAGACCCCCCAGATGCTCCAAATCAGCCCCTGTGCTGCCCCAGACCCCAAGAGAGGGTGCAGAGGCACTGCCCCATCACTGCACTATGTCCCCACCATAGTGTCACTCTTCGTGTTTGGAGTCCCCGGTGAGCACCCACCTGCTGTGGAAAGTGGCACACGCAGTCCCACACCTCACTAAAGGGCTGGGAAGCCATCTCCATTCACCCTGGGACTAAGGAAGCACGTCCTTGACATCCCCCTGGCAGAGCAGATGCCAGAGCCTCATTGGCAACGACCCCGTGCCCCTTCCGCAGGAGCGGGTGGATGTGTTTGTGTGTTTGTGTGTTTGTGTGTGTAAGGGGACCTACGTCCTGCCCCAGGGCAGTGAAGCAACAGCAAGGGATGCAGTGGCTGCCCCTGCGCCATCCCTGCTGATTGCCTGCATCCCCTCGGGGGAAAGCTGTCTTCGCTGCCATGTCCCCTGTAAAAGATGGGCTCTCCGGCACTCAGGCTGCAGCTGGAGCTCAGCAACAGCCATTTCTCTTTTATTAAGTTAACAAATAAATGCCCTGCTGGAGAGCAGGAAAGCTCTATTGATTCAGCACCTCCCCTGGGACCCATCACTTTGCTCCATTTTAATATATATTAGGCAAGGAGGAGCGCTGCGCTGCCCAGTTTGGCTGGGCTGTGGGCCCTCTGGAGCAAGATCCCAGCAAAGAGATGGCCTGGGGAGTCGGGGCTGCTCCCGTGCTTGCTCAGCACCCAGATCCCGCCTGGGGCACTGAGGTCTGTAAAGAGAAACCCCTGGGCAGACCCGTTCCCAGCAAGGAATAACCTCAGCTGCTACTTGGTACCAGGCAGCACTGGGCAGCGCTGGCACCAGCATGCAGCAAGTGCTGCGCTCCCTGTGCTCTCCTGGCTGTGGCATCTCTGGCCTGTCCCCAGCAGAGCAGTGGGGATGTCCGTGGGTTGGATGAGACCCTCCTGCGGGTCGGGCTGCGTGGTGGGTGCCCAAGCCTGAGAGCGGTTTTTAGAGACATCTTAAGTGACAGAAATGACACTGCAGTGGCCAACTCTCCTCTTGCTTAGTCCCAGGGCTGCTGCACTGACCTGGACATGCTCTCATGCCTCTGCCCCATCCCCAGTTTCTTACCCAGCTGGGAGAGCGAGCCAAGAAGCTCCCAGTCCTCACTCTGGTGCAAAGCCTATACCTGCCTGCTGCCCTAGCCCAAGGTAGATCTGCCCAAGCCACTTGTTCTCCTCCCCACAGGACAGGCTTGGCTGCAAGCAGGAGAAATAGGCTTCAGCAGGGACATAAGGACACTGGGTCCAGCTGCTGGGATACCAGGAGACCCCCAGAGCTTGGCACCCTCAAAATGGCTGGTTGAGGCATAAGCCTCAAGGACAGACCTCCCTCAGCATGGGGACTAGGCTGCCACATGAATCACTGTCAGCTCTGGTTAAACATGGTCTTGCACGTGTGGCCTCCTCTCCAGGCTGGGCTAGACAGCGAGCAGCATCGGGCACAGGCTGTGCAGGCAGGGCGGCAGAGGAAGGAGGGGACAGGGGGATCCAAAGACTCACACAGCAGGAACACTTTAATGACCTGTCCAGCTCTTGCAAGACCCTGCTGGCACAGCATTGTCCTGTCCTGCACCAGCATCCTGGAGACCCAGCCCAAACATCCTCCTGCAGTTGGACAGAGCCCACCAAGACGTCAGGCAGAGAGGGGGAGCAGTTCGGCATTGCTCCAGTAACCCCGCTGTCAGCTCCTGAAGGGATTGTGCCTGCTGGGCTGCATTAGAAGGTGGCTCACAGGCGAGTGGCAGCCATGGTCTTTGGGGAGGGGGCTGCACCGAGCCCTGGGGAGCTGGCTGGTGATGCAGCCGAGGTGTTCTGGGGGGCAGAGCCAGTTGTTGTGGCCTGCAGTGTTTCTCTTCCCTTCAGCAGCTCCACAGCTGCTTTCTCCACTTCATCCATCTCCAGCCGGCTGCTGGCCACCATCTCATCCCTGGTCACGGCTACAAAGGAAGCGTCACGAGCCAGAGCCACAAGGCCCCCAGAGATCAGAGCCTGCAGCAGAGGATGGGGTCACAGCTCAATGTATGCTCACTCAGTAGAAGAGTTGCTGGCTGCAGGCAGCCCACCCTCACCTCCTCCTCCCTCTGCGCTTGCTCCTCACCCTCGTAGCTAAGCTTTGCCCTCCAACCTCCCAACATGGCAGGAATATGGCACCCCTGCCAGCCCCGTTCACTTGCTGGCAGCCCTGCCTTTCCCTCTGCCAGGCTGTGCACCTGCCTTACCTCCTGAATGAGGAAGGTGATGGCTGGGGTGGAAGATGTGCTTGGGTCACTGCTTTCACCTTGCTGGTAGGCTGAGCTGGATGCTGTTCCCATCACAGTGCCATCCTCTCTGGGCAGCTGGGCAAGAGGAGCAAAGAGCTGCAGCCTGGGCTTGGGCAATGCCCATGGAAGATCTCTCCCTTGTTAATGCGGGGGCTGCAGGTATTGTCCCCAGCCTGGACACACACTTCCATCCGGCTGGAGCTCCTGGGTCCAGGGCACCATCCACAATGGGACCAGCACAGCCAACTGGGCAGAGAGAGCTGGGAACCAGCCCTTATCTCCTGCCCTGGCACTTGCCAGGCAATGAGACACTGTGGCCAGCCAAGGGCAGCAGGGGAGCGTGGGAGCAAACCTGACACAACCTTTTTCTGCCCTGACTCTGGAGGCAGGCAGGGAGCCAGAGACATGCTGCTCCGAGCTGTCCCAGCTTGGATGAGCACTCTGTGCCCCGGGCTGCTCAGAAAGGAAACCTCCAGCAAAGCTGGTTTCATAACCAGCTCCTCCCCAGCATGGCTGTGACAGCCTTTCCCAGGAGGGGAGGGAGGTTCACCCATGTCCCCCGCATTGTTGCCTCTGGACATACATTGCCCCCTTTACCTCCTGGGGCAGAAGGTGCAGCCCCAACGATGGGTGACCCCCAGAGGCGGCGCCTTGCCTCCTGTTCAGCTTCCGTTGCAGCTTCTCCATGGGTAAGGGGTGGTTGCGCTCTGGGAGAGGGAAAGGTCAAGGAATGTAAGATGGGCACAAGAGCAAGAACACCACTGCCACCCAGAGCTGGGAACAGGTTACCTAGACTGAGGCAACCAAAGGGTTTAGGGGTTCAGGACCAACAAAAGTCCCAGTGCCTGCCCACTGCCCTGTTCTGGCTCCTCACTCCTGATTGGGAAGCAGAAGTCCCGATTCATGGTAACGAACATGGTCTTGTGGCCCTGCTGCCCGGGAGTGGCCAGTCCTCCTCCAGCCCGAGGCACTGGCTGCATGTTCCACCACCCCTGAGGGTGGGAAGGTGGGAAGAGGGACTCCTGGAGCTCCCCAGACAGGTCCCACTGTGTGCAGGGCTCTCAGCTAATCTCCAAGTTTTTGGGGTCTGTGTCTCCTCCTCCTGCCTGCCAACATCACTCCCTGTTGTAGGAGGACTACCCTGGCCCTTGGGCTGGTCTGGATCCCCCAGAAGAGGAACAATGCTGAGACTCACCCCGCGCTGGTCGCCTGCATGCGGCTGGCACCGTCTTTCTCAGCACCTCGTCCTCGTACTCCATCCTGGCAAGGACAGGCAGGTAGGTCAGCCTGAGCAGGGACCACATGCCAAGACCAGCTCTACCCACTGGTGGAGAAGGTGCAGCCCTCCCCACCTTCTCCACCCTGGGGAATGCAGCTGGGGGGCAGAGCAGGAGGGGCACCTGAGATGGATGAACAGGGTGGAGACCCGAAGGAGTAGGATTAAGTACATCCTCTTACATTGGTAACCCCTGTACCTTGTACATGTGCCCAGGCAGTGGCTGGCGGCCCCTACCTGGGCCTTGGCGCTCAGAGATTGGCAGGGAAGGGTCATTCCTGAGATCCCTTGAGCCCTGCTCTCCAGCTCAGTCCTCACGATACCGAGATGGAGTGATGGGAAGAACAAGAGGGGCGTGTAGAAAGTCACACACGTTGATGTGCAGAGCCACGCACCAGCCCTGGAGCTACCCTGCATGTTCTGGGAACATCTCTGGGAGTGCCAGGCTGGGGTGTCTGCCCTTGCTGTCCCCTTGCCTGGGCCCTGTCTCACACCTTGAGGTATGAATTTCTGCACAAAGCTCCTGTGTCCGTGGAGACACTCCACGGCTAGCACTTGATTCCTCCCTGAGTCTGCAGGGACCTTGCTGCTGCAACTCAGCCACGTCTCCAGACCTTACCCACCCATAAAGAGCCCCTGGGCCAGACCGACACGCAGCCAGCTGCCAGCACAGCCCCACTAGGAGCCTCAGGGCACAGCTCAGCTCTGCCCCTCCTCACCTGCCCACTCGAGGCTCACCAGCCCTTACCCCTCCAGCCGGTCACTGCTGTTGGCATTGTTGACGTTGGTGTTGCCTTCCTGGGGGAAGTCATCGAGGAAGACGGGGGAATCAAGGTCCTCACTGCCCACCTCGGTGAACTGCAGGGGCCTCTGGCTGGCCACATGGGGCTGCAGGGGGCTGCTGGGCTCCAGGAAGCTGTCAACCTGGCCAAACAAGCCACCTGTCCTCTGCAACCAACAGGGAGGGCATTAGGGGAGGCCTGGAGCTCTGGGTTGCTCTGGGGCCATTCCCACAGGAGGAGACGTGGGGGTGACCATGGGAACAGCAATCTCTCTTCTCGTTGCTCTGCTCGGGCCTCACAGACTGCATGGTTTCAAAAGCCTCACCGACCCGGTGGGAAAACTGAGGCCCTGGGTGATGGTCACGCAGCAGCACTGGGATGAGAGCCAGCCCTGTGCATGACAAAATCCTGCCATCTCTGTGGGACAGCCTGAGCAGGTGATGCCTCTGGACACAGCAGGAGGTACAACCCTGCAGCACCACAGCTGCCCAGGCTGTCTCAAAGACTCCCAGGGAGTGGCAAATGAATCTGTTCCTGCTCTGGTGATGATGACACCTGAGCTGTCCTGCCTTAGCCTGGCAGAAGGTCTGAATGGGGCCCTCCAAACCTGTGGGTAAACATTCAGCACATCCCCACCAGGCAAATGAGCAGGGTCCTTTTACAGAAGGGAAACTGAGGCAGAGACCAGGTTGCCCAGAATGACTCAACCAGGATGTCCTGATGCTCAGGGAGACAAAAGAAGTGCTGATCCAACCTTGTGGTCCACACTGTCTTTCATGGTCAGGCTCACCTCTGTGGACTGTCCTCCAGCTGCTGGTAGCCATGCTGACCCACCACCAATGCATCGAAATGGGGGCTGGGTGGGACCACCACCACCTGGGGTGCCCTAAGGGCTGCACTCACCCTGTATATCCCTTCCTCCATGGCAGCCTCCACCATTGCTCTCTCCAGCTCCTCCTCAGCAGTCAGGTCCCCAGAAATGGCCCGATGGATTTCAGGAGCAGCTTCTTCTTCAATGCTCCTCAGTCCAGCCTAGTGGGGACAAGAAGGCATGGTTGGATGTGGCCTGGCATCACCACCGCTCTCACTTTGGGCTTTGCAGAGGGAAACATGACGAAGCACGCTCACCTGGTAAGCCAGGCTGCCCTGCCAGGTCTCCTACCAGGGACAGGTCATGGGTCGCCCTGCAACTGGCTGGCTCTGTGCTTGGTGAAACAGCTTCTGGGTTAATGCTATCCCACAAAGGGGTATGCTAAGGGCAGCCTCACAAAGGGTCAAGCTAGTGATGCCCAAGGGGTAGCTGTGCCTTTGTCCCTGATCTGGAGTTATCTGATCTAGGGCCTGGCTCTTTTCCTTGCCTTGCACCTTCGGGGCCTGGTCTTTCATCTCTACAAGTGATTTCCTCCCTATAAGGTCAGGAGAGGCTGGGGACATCCCAGCTGCTCTGGTCAGGCACATAAATCCTCTCCCATCCCACCCTGACAGCATCCTTCAGGGCTGCTGTGCAGGCTTCTCTGACTGCAGAGGTCCTGCTCAAGATCAGGCACATCGGCCCCTCTCCACCTGATGTTGCACTAGGCAAGCAGAGATGATACAGAGAGCATCAGGCACACAGAACTATCTGCAACACCGCTAAGGTGAGGAAAGGGAGAAGGCCCTGGGAATGGAGAAGAGTAGGTGGATAAGGGCCTGGATGAGCAGCATTCGGCCCAGACATTGGTCTGTGGTGGGGGTTTCCAGGTCTTAAAACTGCTTGGTAAGGCATGAGACCCTGCTGAGCCCTCTCCGCATCTGAAGTCAGTGGGTCAGAGTCAAAAATTTCCTTTGCTTCCAGAGTCACCTGCACCCTGAAGACTAAGGTCTCCCTCAGCGGTGGAGTGCTCGTGGCCACTTCAGTGCTGGTTCACTTGTGGTCACCTCATTTCCAGAGCCTGAGGCACAGAGGTCCCCAAGCGTCACTGCAGCTCTTCCTCTCTAAGTCACCCTGGACTTTCCTGAACAGGGGAAGCCTCTTCCCTGATCTGCAGAGCTCCCCACCACAACCTGCCTGCCCCCAAGGAAGGGTCACCCCTCCAACACCACCCACATGCTACCAACCTGGATCTCCACAGGGTTCTTCTTGGGCCGGTACCCGTAATACTCCTCCTGGCGCTTCATGAACTTCCTGAAGTGCTCTTGGATGAGGAAAGTAGCATAGAACTTGCCCACTGTCACCTCATCATCTGCAGGGGAAGATACCAACCTGACAATACTGCCTATCACAAGGTCCCAAGTTGTCGGAGCAGCTGAGACCCTGACCAGGTGTCGCTCTGCCCCTCTGGGAAATACCACCATGTGACATACCTCCAATAGGTGGGATGACCTGGTCCAAAAGCTTCATACTTGTTCGCTTCCAGATTTTTTTGATAATGGCTCTGAGTTCCTCGTTGGCCTGCTCAAAGTTACCTGTGAGAAAAGCGAGCAGGACAGAGCGGTTCACTTCCAGGGGAATGTGAACATTCAACATTCAACAAAATATGTGCAAACCTGGCCAGACTCCTCCACGGTGTGATAGCTCCTCTCCAGCCTCCACACGCAACAAAAGCAAGCTTTGTGAGAATGAGGCTTTGATTTTAGCAAAAAGACTTTAACTATAGAGTGAATCAGACCTAGCAAACAGGTGGAGCGTTAGTGCCACCATCTCTGTTCTGGTGATCAACAACAGATTTTGACCTCCCCTTTGGTGGTCTCACAGGCTTTACCATTCCTGCCCAGTCTGTCCCCACACATGCTCCAAGATCTCCTGTGCTCCTCCCAGGGCTGCGTGCGCTGTGCCCGAGGCCATGTTTGCCACCCCAGTTGGAGAGAAGGCACTCGTGCCACACTGCCAGAAGACGCCAGCCCCAGTGGCCCACCACTGCCCAGCCTCACCTCCTGCCAGAGCCGGCTGTCCTAGCCCAGCCACAGAGCTGCTCGTGTGATACTGCCTAACCCACAGGCATGGAAACAAGCTGGTGTGGCATATTCCCAAAGCAGGGCTTTGCAAACCATGCTGCTGGCAAGGAAGGGGGTGAAAGCAACTCCTCCTCAGCACAGCTAAATTCAAAGAGGATTCATCCCCTTCCATTCCAATCTGAGATTATAAATACATGGGGAAACACAAAACTGGAGCAAGCGGTGCTATGCTGGGGGCAGGGGGAGATCAGACTACACTCAACAGTGCAGGAAGGGAGGTCAGTGGCTGTGCATTGTGGCAGGGACGGGAACTGGGTCGGAATTGCGCCTGAGCTGTTCAGGCTGACGTTACGCAGCTGGGGTGGCACTGGTTCACTTTTCAGGGCTGCAACACCTGTGCCTGCAACTAATACAGTCCTCCAGGCTTGGCCTGAGCAGCCCCATGCATGTGCCCATGGCCTCTGCTCCAATGAGATAATTAATAGCGTGAAGCCAAGGGTTGCACCAGAGGAACTAGCCCCATAGGGAAGTGCCCTGAGGTACCTGCACAGAGTGGGAGAATGGTGTGTAAACAGCACCTTGCAGCACAAAGAGACAGTCCCTTCATCAGGCCGTAGGAGCATCACTTACCTTCTGTCTTGATCTTGAGGGCTGTCCTCACCAGCGCAAAGAGGGTTGCATTGAAGGTGACGGTGCCATCGCTGTTCAAGGGCATGTTCATGCACACTAGACGCTGCACAGCAAACCAACAACTGTGACCCCAGGTGGCAGAGCAGGCTGGCAGCTCCCCGCAAACACACAGCCTGTCCTGGCTGGAGGGCAGCCACGCTAGCTGGGGAAAGGCTCTTCAGCTGAGCCGCCAGCCAAGGAGTCCTCCCAGCTCTACTCGTTCTGCGCGGGCCCACGGGGCTCTGCATCACTGCTTGGCAGCACATGGGCCAGGGGCAGCGACATCACTTGTCCTAACCAGCCACCTAAACCAGACCAAGCTGCGGGGAGAGCCAGGTCAGATCTGTGGAAATAACCCAACCTATGGGGCAGCGGTGCTATGGGAGAAAATCATAGAACTGTAGAATCATTTAGGTTGGAAAAGACCTTTAAGATCATTGAGTCCAACGCAACACTGACAAGTCCATCACTAAATCATGTCCCTAAGCGCCGCATCTACATGTCTTTTAAATACCACTAGGGACGGTGACTCCACCACTTCCCTGGGCAGCCTGTTCCAATGCTTGACAACCCTTTCTGTGAAGAAATTTTTCCTAATATCCAATCTAAACTTCCCCTGGCGCAACTTGAGGCCGTTCCCTCTCGTCCTATCACCTGTCACTTGGGAAAAGTGACCAATACCCATCTCGCTACAGCCTCCTTTTAGGTAGTTGTAGAGAGTGATGAGGTCTCTCCTGAGCCTCCTTTTCTCCAGGCTAAACAACCAGGCAGCAAGAGACACAGCATTGCTCTCAAGGAGATGGGAGTCATTCTGTCTTGCACTCCACCCTCCAGAAAATGCCCCAAGATGCCATGAGGGATCTGAGGATCAAACTTCCTAATGAGTTTGCCCAAGACCCATGAGGGTTTACACCACTGCTGAGCCCCTGCCTATGTGGTTTACACATTAGCCTCACACAAGCCCTGGATTTGTGCAGAATGAGCTAAGCCAGGAAAAGTGTACTTATGCCTACGGAGCTGGTCTTTCCAGCTCCCTCAGTGCTATCAGCCCTTGTAAACAATTCTACAGCCCAGCTGACATGGCCAGGTGCTTAGGCCCAGCATTGTCCTCCTGCACCAGATGCAGATGTGGGGCACCCCAGTGTGGCTTGGGAGTCCCTCTTCACCGAGGGCTCCAGGTTGGGCAGAGACCAGCCCACCGGTGCCATCCCTCTTGGTGTGGGGGTGAGCACAGGCAAATCCTTATCTTCAGGAGCCTGAAACACATCAGCCTCCAGAACACTCCCCCCCATTAAACATGACAGGTCAGATCATGCGTATAAACCATGACACTGGGAAGCTGGCTGGATTGTCACTCTCAGCCTCCCTGGGAAGGATGCAGAGACAGCTTGGGGAAGGTGCCCGTGTGCCCATATACCCTGCCACCCCCTTGGATCTTACCTTACAAGCTACACGGTGTGGGCAGAACTTCCCAAAGCCCAGGGGAGGCTGAATACGTCTCAGCAGAGTCACTACATCCAAGTGTTTGATTCTGCCCCTGTGGAAGCAACAAACTGCATCAGCAGTGTGCTGGCAGACATGGGAGACTGTTTCAGGCAGGGGCTGGGTGGATTCATCCTTGTGGCCTGGCCCACGCTCCTGCGGTGGGCAAATCCCTACACTTCCCTATGCTCCTCTTGGGGAAAGCAGCTGTTCCCCATGGCACCAGAGAGCAGATAAAGGTGTGCGGTGGCATGGGAAGAGTTGGCAGCATCACCAGCATTGGATGAAGAGAGAACTGGAAGTCTCATGTCCCCAAACATCCTGATGGCTTGTATCAGCCCTGGAATATGCTGGCAAATCCACATCCACCTCTAAGATGCTGAGATCTAACTCTTTGACAGTGCCATAGCTCACACTGCCATGTGTGTCTTAGGGCAGCCCACCCCACGGACCATCCCCTCCGTGCCACACACCCCCTGTCACTCACTTGGCCTCGGGGTCGTACTCAGCCCAGATCCGTTTGAACTCGTCCAGGTGATGGGGCCCAAGGATGGACCAGTCGCGTGTGAGGTAGTCAAAGTTGTCCATGATGACGGCCACAAAGAGGTTAATGATCTGAGAGCAGAGCAGTGGGTGTGAACATCGCAATTTAGGGCAGGGCCAAGCATTCAGCAGGTCCCAGGGGAGAGGGAGAGTGAAGTATGGAGCCCTGGCCAAGGCCATGGGAAAACGCAAGCAGATGTGTTCAGGAGAAGGGGCTTGGGTTCCCCTGGAGCCAGGGGATGCTGTGCATCACCCCATGCAGGGATGGGCCTCCCGCCCAAGGAGATCATGTGAAAGGCTGCAGCAGGCACAGGGCATCTCTCCCCTCTCCACCCTTGCAAGAGCCAACACAGACACATCTGCACTTGGGGCCTATGGGAAGGAACTAATGGTGGATCCTGGGCCCCACAGGAGCACAGTTCCAGGTTTACAGCATGGCTGGGTAGGTGGGCTGGGGGATGATGCCCCTAGGAAGAGGGTGCTGTGGGCTCAGTTCCACGAGATGCAAGGCTAACTCAACACCAGGGACTGCCCAGGGCCAGGATCAAGGTGCCAAAGGGAGCCTCGTGGGAGCTGGCATACCAGGAAGGCACAGAGCATGTAGAAGCTGATGAAATAGAAGTAGGCGAAGCCTGTGCCGCAGGTGTACTCCTCGCCCTCGGCAAAGTCTGACTCAGGGTCACACAGCTTGCCGTAGCTGCAGTCCAGCAGGATCTCCTGCCAAGCCTCACCGGTTGCACACCTGGGGAGAGAGCATGCCTGCTGGTCTCTGCCTGTCCTGGACATGAGCTGGGCACACAGGGAGGGCTGTGGTCAGCCCAGTGCACAGGGGAATGGGGAGCCACTGGGAAAGGAGCAGTCAGGATCCTGGGCTTGCTGTGCTGCTGTAGGGAGTCTGTTATTGAAAGCTCCGAAACGAAGTGTTTGGAGTCAAGGAAAGTGTTGGGCTGAGCTCTTGCTTCCCCCTGCTTCACAAATTAAAATCCAGTCTGGGAAGCAGACATTCAGAATAGAAACCCCAAAGTGCCCCTCTCTCCTGCAGCTCAGCCACACCAGGCAAACTGACAGCCACTCCTGAAGTGCTTCCACTGCTGCAAGAGTTTCTTATGGACAGCAAAAAAGAAATCAACTACAGAAATGCTGGTCTCCCTCACTCCAAGCTGGTAGGCTCCCCTGCCGACTCTGAGCCCAGCTCCCTTCTGGAGCTGCTCGCTCACCAAGACAAGACTGACCTGAAGAGCAGCAGCACAGCTTGCGGAAAGGTTTGGAAGTTGTTATTTCGGTTGATCTGTGTCCCGTCCACCATGGCGATCTTCCCAAACATCTGTAGATCACACTGTCAGGTCCCCAGCACGCTTTCTCAGGCATCGACCACCCTCCAGAGCATCCCTGTCCCCGAGTTCCTCTTCCTCTTGTTTACTTGGCTTTGGGTGTCCCCAAAAGAGACTGAGACCAGGGTGTGGGTGCTCTGGGGTTCAGGAGCTCCTTGGACATTCCTGCCTATGCTGAAAATGTCCCTGTCTACACTGCACTGCATCTGGGCCAAGGAGACAAGGTCTTATGAACCAGGTACAAGCACTGGTGACTGTATGTCTAGGTTGTGCCGCTGACTCCAAAAGTGCTATTTGCTGCATGCTTCAGTTGCTCTAGCTGCAGCCAGGAGATGCAGTTTGGGTTAGGGGGAGGCTGCTAGGGCTGTAAGCATCCTGCTAGGGCTGTAAGCATNCTGACTCCAAAAGTGCTATTTGCTGCATGCTTCAGTTGCTCTAGCTGCAGCCAGGAGATGCAGTTTGGGTTAGGGGGAGGCTGCTAGGGCTGTAAGCATCCTGCTAGGGCTGTAAGCATCCTGCTAGGGCTGTAAGCATCCTTGGCGACCAGGGTAAAATGGTCCCACCATGTGCAAAGTCCCAGGGTTGCCTGGCAGAGGACCTAGTCCCTCTCCATCCCATCTCCCCAGATGCTATCAGGCTCAGGGTATCTGTTCAAGACCAAATCCCACCCCTGTGCATCTCACCTGCATCCCGATCACAGCGTAGATGAAAAAAAGCATCACAATCAGCAGGGCTACGTAGGGCAGAGCCTGTGACAAAAGGACCATGTCTTACATGAGACACCAGCCCAGCATCCATGCAACCCAGGGACAGGAGGTTGGGTCTGGAGCTACTGCGTGAGGCCAGCATCCAGGCCTCCATGTGGGGAGGGGACAGTTTACTTTCTGCCTGTTCCTCTAACCACCCTCCCACTAGCCCCACTCTCCAGTTCTCGTGCATGGGAGGCTTGTGCCAACCCCCAAGGGAGCACGGGGTCTCTGCAGCTAGGGTGAAGGCTGAGCACAACCCAGGGATGCCCAGGGCTGAGGGAGCTGCCCAGGCTCAGGGACTGTGTGCTGAGATGCTGCAGCATGCCCTTGAGCTACCCACCTGGCGCAAGCCTTGCTGGGACCAGGGCTGAGGGGCCTGGGCCGGCCCTGCCTGCTTGCTCAGCCCAGCTCTGGCACATGGTGGTGTCAGCCAGGGAGACCCCCCACATCTTCCTACCCATATGGGCAATGTTCTCCTGCACACCACAAGCCCCTGATCAGTCTGAGGCCAGCAGCCTACCAGCACTACCTCCTCTGCCCGGTGAGGACAGACTGCTTGCCCAGCATCAGAGCTTGCTGCCAGCCCAGGGCACATGCCTGTCTGGGATGGGAGCACTGTTCCTCACATACCTGGAAGGACTTGATGAAGGTCCACAGGAGGGTCCTGACACCTTCCCCCCGGCTCAGCAGCTTCACCAGCCGCATCACCCGGAACAGTCGGAAGAAAGTGATGGAGACACGGGAGTTGTCATCAGAGTCCTGCAGGCAGAGCACAACACTTGGAGGGCAGCGGGTGCCGATGCCTCCAGACAGACAAGGGGGTGTCCAGGTCCTGGGCAGGAAGGGTAACAAGAGTTCCCTTCCCAGGCACCAGTCATGGTCCCCACAGCCCTTGCCTGTATGGAGGAACCAGACTGCAAAGGGGATGTGCTGGCACTTTCCCTCCGGCCTTCCTAATGAGTTCATCTCTCCACCCCCATTGTGTCAGACCTCTGCCCTCCGGTCTGCTCGGGATGCCTGGTTATGGGTATGAGAGCAATCCCGTTAGCCAGGGGGATGGGACACTGCAGGGAGAAAGACATGCTGTAACGCAGGCTGGGAGAGCTGTGCTGTTCACTGCACACCAGACAGCAGACAGGGCCACCCAAGGACAGGCTCAGGTCCCTCCCGGCTCTTGCCCAGCATGTACCATATGGGGTACTCCCACCTCAGGGCCTATTTGTAAGGTGAGCTGTAGGCCAGGCACCAGGCGCAGGAAGGGTTAATGATGGCTGTTTAAGCACAGAAAGCTTGGTTTGAGAATGCCCTAGCAGGGCTCTCATGGACCAAAGGAGAGACTGGAGGCAGGGTGGCTCTGGGGGGGTGCTGCCCAGTGTCACTCCTACCTGCAGTGATGCCTACTGTCTTGGGGTGGCTGCAGGCCCCGTCTTGGTGGGGGAAACAGCCATGTCCCAGGGCTGAGGACTCCACTCCTGGGTTCAGGACAGAATGGGCAGGCAGGAGGGGAGCCGGTAGGCACAGCTCCTGGGCTCAAAGGGCCAGGTTTTATCTGGGAGCACCCGGGACATTGGCAGTTGGAGATGCTAGGGGCTCGGTCACCTACTGCCTTGGTTGCTCCAGCATGGCACAGTCTCAGCCCCAGCCTCTGCCACCAGGAAACATGAGCAGACCCTCCTGGCCTCCACCAGGCACTGCCCATCCTCAATTCAGCACCACTTCGGATGCCTTTCCCACCGCCTCCTTGGTCTCCCAGACCTTTACTGCTGCCACTGGATCCCCCTCACTCCCATCATCCAGCCCACCTGCTCCCAGCTATTTCAGGGCAACAAAACTCAGCTGTAAACACCCCTCCCAGCAGCTCTATCTTCCCCAGTCTAGTTTTTCTGAGTTTCCAGGGCTGCACTGGAAAACACCATCTCCTCTCCCCACTCCTCTTTCTTTTGCCTTTTGCTCTCCTCGTGCCTAGCACCTGCCCAGCAAGCACAGTGGTCAGGAACATCTCAACAGCTCCTGTGCACCATGTCCCCAGCAGTGCCCAGCGAAGGCCAGCTTGCCCTCTGCAGTTCCCAGCACCAGGGCCCTGGGATTCCTGGGAAGAGGTTCCAGTGCGTGGGACCCTGCAGCCAGCCTCTCCCCATTTTCAGAGCTCCTATGGGAGCTCCTATGGGTCAACCCAGGGTACCTCCACCCCACTGCACCCCCATGGTGGTCTCAGCTACCAGCCCAGGACTGGGCCCACTCAGCACCCACACACATCAGCCAGCTCCTTGGGGGAAGGCATGGTGCAAGAGTCATCTCTAACCATTCCTCCAGCCAACAGTTTCAGAGGCTGCATTTGTGCAGGCAAATCACTTCAGGCCTTACACAGACAGGGTGACGGTCAGAGGAACCAAGGCCAACTGTCCTGCCCTCAACATCCAGTGACACCTTTGTTAGATGCTCTGTTCAGATCAGATATCGCAGTGCTGGGGGGTGGGATGGTGGAGGGGAGGGCTGGCCAGCAGATTGACCCAGGAGGGCTGGGGAACGGCTGGCACATCTCAGGGTGGGAAGGGGTGTCTGTGTGTGTTGTGTCTCACCCCAAGTCCCTCTCAGTAAGGGGACAGCTAGACCCTGAAGAGAGCAGCTGGGTCTGGTGTGTCTTTGTGACATGCAGGACACATGCAAACACCGGCCACTGGCAGGCTGGCACGGCCGTGGGCAGTGAAGGGAGAGGGGCGCACCGCAAGCACATGCAGCTGATATTTACAATGCCATCACAGCCTCCGCCAAGGCAGTACAATCCGCCACTGGATGCAAGAACAGTCTGTCGAGAGAACAAGAGAGTCAGCAGAAGTGAGGCAGGAATGAGAGGGAGGGAGGGATGGGCGGTTGCAGAAGAAGAAGACACAGACACAGAAGAAATATTAAGACGGAAACTGGGGACAAGAGGAGGAGCATAGGGCAAGGACAGGCAGAGACCCACTGTCACTCGGGCTCACAGAGAAGGCAATGTGATTTTTAAGGGGCAGAGGCAGTAGACGGATGGCTAGGGAAACACACTTACTCACTTCTGTGCCCCACTGCATCTCACCTGCTGTCACATATCCATCTGGGGCAGGGGTGTATGGGCCAGGAAATTGGCCAGACCTCAAGACTGTGTAATTTTGCTGCCTCCCATGGACACCCCCAGGTCAGGCCCAGGGCTGTGGCAGGTGGGATCTGGAGGCAAGCTGACCAGCTCAAGCCAACCCATGGCTCCTCCGCAGCAAGCCGGGCTGCTCTCAGCACAGCTGCTTAGGCACCAACACGAAACTGGTGCCGGTTTGCTGGGAGCGAGCACCGAGACTGGTAGTCCCACATGTCACTGCTTGGCACCGTTCACTCCCTAACCAAGAGGCAGGAACTGCTGGTCTGCATGCACATCGGCATGCGCAGGGCACACACATTCACACACAGGGGAGCACTCGTTCAGACACACACACACGCACACAAACCCTTGAGGCTCCTCAAAGCTAGCTGGAGACACACTCCTCTCTGCAGAGAGCCTAGGACACTCTGGGGTGCGGGGACTCCTTCCCAGTGCAGATACCAACACTTGACCCTCAGTGGGGTGACCCAGCCCCAGCACCCTCTGCACAGAGCAGGCTCATTCCTGGGGGCCCAGCCAGCGACTGCAGGAGGCTCTGGGTAGGCTGGGAGGGTCAGCCCGTGTGAAAGGGGCTAAGCTTCCAGGGCGGGCAGTGGCAGGAGTGACACAGCAGCATGCACACTGCCAGCCCCCTACACCAGAGCTTGGGGTAGCACTGCCAGAGAGGCTCCCATCCCTACTTCCCTCTTGCCACAGACCCCTCAATACCCCCTACAATCTGGGGGAACTCAATGACTGAATAGCTGCGAGGGTCTGCCTAGCAGAGGGCTCCTGACAGCACACAACCCCCCCACCGCCTCACCCTGACAGCCACGCACAGAGACATGAGGGAGGAGAAAAGAGCCAGAATGGAAAGAGAGAGGAGAGGACAGACTTTGCAAACCAGAGTCGCATGCCTGGGTGCCACCAGGAATGGCTTGGCTGCTGTGAGGTGTCACCTGCCACCCCTGCACCACAGTGCAAGCTTGTTTCATGAAAGCCACCCTCCTGTAAACACTGCAGCCCCCAAGGTCTGCCTGCACCGGCAAGGTGATCTATGGTGGGTGCAGTGGTTGCAAACAACTCCTGGGGATCAGAGGTAACAGACGCACCTTGCACTGACCTCTCAGCAGGGAGGAATCTTACTGAAAGGGGAGATGAGGTTACCTCTCTGCCTCCTAATCCCTCTGCACATCACCAGATGGCTGGGAAAAGCTTGGAGATGCTTGGATAGATGTGGGCTGGATGGAGAAGAAAGCACATGGAGGAAGGGTGGGACAGCTATGAGGGGCTCTGCTCTCAGGAGGTGACACAGATGGTCACAGGAGCATGAGACCTGCCAAAGCAGGACTTCCTGTGCCGGAGGGCCCTGAAGAGCTTGGAGGCCTGGGAGGGGAGACCAGCACTTTTTAGTGTCCCAGCACCTGGACCTGGGGGAGAGGACCAGGGAAGCTCAGGCCATACACGACCGTTCTTGAAATCCTGCCTGGTCTTCTGCACAGCCCTGCCACTGCCAACAGTGTCATGGCACACCGAGCAGAGCACCTGGCTCAGTCCCTGCTGGCTCAACCAGAGCACTGGACTCCTCTGAGTGCCTGTGACCTGTGTCCCCCGGCATCCCCACAGACCCATGGCCAAGCACAGCAGTACCTTGGCATCCGTGCCACTGACCTGGTCTCTTGCTCCATAGGGACTGCAAATCTGTGCCCCATGCAGGGCTCTGAGCACCCTTTGAACTTCACTTCTGAGTGACAACAGGATAGGGAAGGAGGTGGCTCACTAGGAAATGATACCCTACAGGCAATGGGAAACCAGGTCACAGGTGCAGAGAGCTGGGGGGACAAGGATGGGGTCCTGGAGGACCCGGTGACGCATACAAGCTGCTGGCACTGGCATGAATCTGGGAGCTCGTCAAGGCTGAGAAGCCCAGAAGCTAGAGGACAGCAGTATCGACCTGCAGGGCTGTGCAGGGATGAACATCTTGTTGTCACAGGGGAGGAAGGTGGATGGTTTTGCTCATCCCACTTCTGTGAGGCCTGGACCACCCTCCAGAGAAGAAAGTGACCACCACCAAGGGCACCTAAACACCCTCTCCTTCCTAGCACAGAGAACAACTGAAGGTCACCCTGCACAGGGGTGGCAGTGGCAGCAGCTCTGCCAGATAAACCCTGCAGTGCACTGGAGCTGGCAAGCCCTGCTCCCAACAGGAGATGGCATGCAAAGTCACTCGAGAGGGTTAATCTATCATCTACCAATCTTACAGCTGCTTCTAGAGTTACCATCAGATCTGCTAAATGCAGCACATGACCTCTTGCTGCAGAGGGGCATTTTCAGTGCTAGACACGGGGTATGGATGTCCCAGTGCTATGAAAGGCAGTGGCGCACTGGCTTCCTAGCACTGCTCTGAAAATGCTGCCAGCAGAGTGCTTAACCATATACCACTGCCTGCAGCCACCCAGCCACACAGTTTACATGGTGTAGAGCTTCTGAAATAGTGTCTAGAGCATACATAAGCACACATATACAGTCAGTATGTGTATATGTATGGATCACTGTATAAAGGGACAGCACACAAAGCAAATGCCTTAAAATTTGAGGTGTCTTATCCTCCCCTGCCATGGGACAGCAGTGTCCTGTGGGTCCAGGGAGCTGTGGGAACCATTTTTCTTCCCACCTGCACTGATCTGAGGTTGGACACGTGGGTGACTGCCTGTCCAGGTGTGTGCACAGGGAAAACAGGCAGGGTGAGTGGGGCAAGGGCTGGCACACATCCTGCTGCTCATGGTCCAGTTCTGAGTGAGTAGACTCTTTTCCACAGGATCCCAGTGCCTACAGATTCAGGGGAAGGGAAGGGAGGTAGCAGTGAGACATGTCAGCCAACTGGGGATGGTCCCCTACATTTAAACAGCGCTTTAAGGTCCACAGGGCCACTCCTGTGATCTCCACACCCACGTGCCATGGGCTGATCCTGGCTTGTCCCTCCTCAGAACCAAGCAGAGCAGGGAGAGAGGAGAGGACACCAATACTCTGCAGAGCTGGGCACCACACCGGCATCTCTGTCTCACCCCAGGGAAGGCACTATGACACAGGCTCAGGTGGGTGCCAGCAGCAGTGCTCTGCAGGGATGCCCTCACGCCCAAGCAGCCTGACACTTACGTCAATCTCGCTGAGGATGACATCAATGATGCTGCCAATCACTATGAGGAAGTCGAAGACATTCCAGGGGTCCCCGAAGTAGCCCTGCCAGGGAAGAGCCAGAGGAGTGAACATCCAAGGGTCAAGTCAAGGAGGAGAGAGTTGCTGAAGCCCAGAGGAAGGAGTGCTGGAAGGATCATCAGTGACCTCTGGCACGTCAGGGAGAGCCAGAGGAAGGGATGATGGTCAGACCTGGTACCCTCTGGTCAGTTGTTTGGTCCTGTCTTGCAGTGGTGTGAAATGAGGAGGGTGGATCGAGGTGGCTAGAGCTATGACCCCCGCAGTGACAGATTACCCTGAAGATGGGAACAATGGCTGGCTGGATTGGGTTGGATTTGGCTAGCAAGGGTAGCCCTGACACAAAGTAGTCCTTCCAGAAATTCACAGCTCCTGTGCATGGGGGTCCCCAAGGGTCTCACAAGGAGTTCTCTGGAGTTGCAGGCCTGAGGGTGCTTGTACTGGAGAGATGCCCAGTGCAGGGTAAATGGACACCCTTGGCCTGGCCTTAGGCCCTCTCCTGCTCTCTGAACCGTGCCCTCCTCTCACCTTGGCTTTAAAGGCCATGAGCTTGAGGATCATCTCCAGGGTGAAGAGGATGGTGAAGGCCACGTTGAGGATATCTGAGATATGGTTCATTTCTGCAGACTGGTTGTAATGCTGAGGAGAAGGTAGGAGGAGCCATGTTAGCCCATGGCAGGTCCAGCTTCTGTTGTGAGCTGAGGTGTGTGCTGGATGCAGACCCCTCTCCCACAGACCTATGGCTCTGCAATGGTCATCAAAAAGGAAATTTGCTCCCTGCAGCCCCTTCTCTGAGCTCCCCACATGCAACCAGTCTCACTTTGCCCCTATCCCCAGGGGTACCAAACACACACCACGACCTTTGCTGTGTAGGAAAGACCTCCTCCGTAGAAGCTCTCTGGGAGGCGGCAGGGCTGAGCTAGCCCACCTGCTGCCATGGACACCCCTCCACCACCCATGGTGGGCACTGTGTCCCTTACCTGCATGCCCAGGCAGATGGTGTTTAGCAGGATCAGGAAGAACATGAGGTACTCAAAGTAGGAGGAGGTGACCACATACCAGATTTGGTACTGGTAGGCGTTCTTGGGGATGTAGCGCCGCAGCGGGCGAGCCTTCAGCGCATACTGCACACACTGGCGCTGGGGAGAGGAGGGCAGGTGTGATCCCACAGAAGGGCACAGGGCAGTGCCAGGGGCACAGGCACAGAGTCAACACCACCAGCAACACTACACACCCCACAGACACAAGTTGGATTGCCCACTTCTCTCTCAGCCCAGCAACATGGGCCAGGGACAGCGATGGTTCAAGCATCTGCTGTGCTTTCTGCAAATACACCCCCAGAGCACCCACATCGGACCAAGTTTCCCAAGCCACCGCTTGTCTCCAAAGATTGCCATGCTGCCCTTGTGCTGATCCCTCCAGTCCTGAGCCTGCCCGGTTATCATGGCACCTTCCCAGGGTCTCTCAGGCCTGGCCAAGAGCAGCCTGAAGACCTCACATGAACCAGGGTGAAGGGGGCACTGAGTTTTTCTCTCTGCACCTGGGAGGTGCTGAGCAGGCTCTTCCCTCCCCAGCTGGCCAGGGCCATCTCTGCTGGGTTCATGTGCAGCTCACATCACCCTCAGCATCCTCAGCTCAAAGTGCACGTGCTGCCTCTGCAGGCTTGCTCAGCACATGAGCATGCCAGCACCTCCTCTGGGCCAGCAGGCATCCCTGTCCAGTTGTCCTCCCCACCATGTCCCATGTCCTCTGCCAATGCCGGTCTTGCTTCTGCTGCTTTCGACCTCGATGTCCCCAAACAGAATCACAGCATGACAGCATCACAGAAGGGCTGACAGTGGAAGCTGCCTCTGGAGATGGTCTAGTCAAAGTTCCCTGCCTCAAGCAGGGCCAACTAGAGCATGTTGCCCAGGACTGTGTCCAGCTGGGTTTTGAATACCTCCAAAGATGGAGACTTCACAACCTCCCTGGGCAACCTGTGCTTGACCACCCTCCCCACTAAAAAGGGGTTTTTCATGTCTAAATTGAATTTCTTGTCTTCTTCAGTTTGTGTACATTGCCTTTTGTCCTGTCACTGGGCACAACTGGGAACAGCCCAAGTCCATCTTCTTTACACCCTCCCATTAGGTATTTATACACATAGGTAAGATCCCTATGAGCTTTCTCTTCTCAGCACCAACCGGACTCAGCTCTCAGCCTCTCCTTGAGAGATGCTCCAGACCCTCAATGATGTCAGTGGCCCTTTGCTGGACTCACTCCAGAACATCCATGTTGCTTTTGTACTGGGGAGCCCAGAACGGGACACAACCCTCTGCTCCAGCTCAGTTTGGGCACCCCACCTGCACCAGAAGGCCTGCTCCCTGGTTCTGGTCCACTCTGCCCTTCCCTTGGAAGGCTTGCATTGTACCAGGCATGGGTCCAGCTGACCCTGCCCCAGCAGCAAACGGACCCAGGGCAGGTTCAACTCATCTGCACCAGCTGTGCCACCACCAAGGGCTGCTCTAAATCAGCCAGCCTCAGCAGTGCCAGATCCTGGGCTGGTCCACCTTGCCCTGTCCCAGCAGTCCTATTACCTGGTTCTTGTCCAGCTCACAGTTCTTGTACTCGCTCTCCCCCTGCTCCTGGAAGGTGACAATGACAAAGCCCACAAAGATATTCATCATGAAGAAGGCAATGAGGATGATGTAGATGATGAAGAACATTGCAATCTCCACCCGGTAGTTGTAGACAGGGCCTGTATCCTCAGCATTAGTGTCAATGGCCATGTATAGCAGCCTACAGAAGGGAAAGCAAGGCAACAGAATTCCTAATTAGGTGGGAAAGACCATCTCTCCTGTTGAAGGTTACGGAGAGCTCTGGGAACGTGCCAAATCCAACAATGGTGGGACAGGGCTGCTGGGATGACCTCATCAGGTCCACAGCCACTGCCACAATGGCTAGCCCTGCCCCTCAGCCTGGGCAGCTCTTGTTTCTTTACCGGCCGGTGGCAGTGACCTGCTCCCAGCACAGACCCATCCCTCAGCAGGCCCTCTGCACGGCCACACTCACTCTGGCCAGCCCTCGAAGGTGGAGACAGTGAAAAGTGACATCATGGCTGAGAAGACGTTGTCGAAGTGGAAGTTGCTGTGCAACCAGACACGCTCCTGTAGCTCAATCTGTGTGGGGTCCCCGTCCACATAGTTGATGAAATAACCCCTGCAACAGAAGGGACGCGGTACTCAGTGGGCAAGGCCCCCTTCAGCCCACCCACTGCGGTGCTGGCCCAGGGCTCTTTGGTCCCTGGCAGGGGAGGATGTCCCTGTGCTTGTTTCTGATTTACTGCAGGGTGAGGGAGAACAGCAAGACACCCCAGCCCCACTTTTTGGATGCAATA
>VYXH01001463.1:0-14435 GCA_013397275.1 Burhinus bistriatus | reverse complement strand
GCCCCCCCCCTCCACCTGGCCACTGCCCTGCTGGGGCTGAGCTGCAGAGAGCTCTTACCTGCACTCTTTCTCTGTCATCTTGGATGGATCTGTGCATCTGTAGAACTTGCCCTGCATTTAACAGAGATGAGGAGAAGCTATGATCTTGCTGTGACTTCAGAAGCCCTGGGGAGTTTTGACTTTTTCACAGCACACAGTCAGTCCCCACCCTACCTCCCTGGTGACTCTGTCCCCTGCCTCACACCACAGCTGGTTTCCCCACTCTGTGTGTCAACACAACCCAGTTCACAGGGGCCTTCAGGAGCCATGGCAGACCCTGGGGTCAATCCCAGGCTGAGATAAGTAAATGTTGCATAGTGATGGAAATACATCTTCCAGGGCCCTGAGCTGAGATGTATCTAGCTCATCCTATCTGGGAGCAAACTATTTGGAAAACAGGGAAGAAAGCAGTAACCATAAAATTAACTAAAAGTTAAGGTATGCTGACAGGTCTGCTCAGTCTGCAGGATTCCTGAAAGCTCTTCCCATGTCAGCTGGGAATTTAAGCTCTATTATTAGAACAAAGCTGAGCTCAGCCAGGGCCATCTCTGCCTTGGAGCAGCCCAGGCCCAGACAGCAAGAGTGGTGCTGTGAAAAAGGAAACACTTTGCATCCAAAGCGCAGCGGAAGTCAGAAGCGCTTGCTGCCTTAGAAAGGGGAAACTGAGGCACTAAGTAGGGTGAGGCAGCTGGTCCCTTTACATAAGCTGTCTGGACCTGACAGTATCCTGGGCATTTCCTGCCCACCTCCTACTGCAGGCTCTTCTGCTGGGAGCTCTGGTGCAGGCAGGTCTTCTTGCAGAGCCTAGAGACTATGGCCTGTGCTGACCTCAACACTGGGAGACACCATCCCCAAGGGCTACGACTAGAAGAGCCTGTCCAGGATGTCCCTGAGCAAAACGTCTCTCCTGCCCATCTGAGACACCTCTCACCTTGAAGAGCTGGACCCCGATGCAGGCAAACATGAACTGCAGCAATGTTGTGACGACCACAATGTTACCGATAGTCTTGATGGCCACGAACACGCACTGGA
Organism: Burhinus bistriatus; assembly: GCA_013397275.1. Lineage (NCBI taxonomy): Eukaryota > Metazoa > Chordata > Aves > Charadriiformes > Burhinidae > Burhinus > Burhinus bistriatus. The sequence goes on along the minus strand of VYXH01001463.1, from coordinate 13,364 downwards.
CCACATGCTGCAGAGGTTGAGAACAGTGCACATATGAGCATGCCTGGGGCAAGCCCCTGCTACGTGTCCCACACCCTCTCACTGCAGGGATGGGCCCCAGGGAGAGCAGGAGCCTGCCGAAAGCAGTGGAAAGGGGCCAACACCTTCCACAGACGGGGAGTGGGAATTGGGTTCCTGGCCCCGCAAACCCCACAGGGCATGAAGCCTGCCACATAACCTCCCATCAGGACTGCCATGGGCTGAGGACCCCAGCCCCAGACTGCCTCTTACCTTTAGCCCCTTCGCCCTGTTAATGGCTCGCAGAGGCCTCAGCACCCTCAGCACCCGGAGGATCTTCACCACTGAGATGGCACTGGATCTAAGCAGGAAGGCAGAGCTGAGACGGGGCGACTCCCCTGGCCAGGCCAGCCTGGCACAGCCCCACCAAGCAGCCAGGGAGGCCAGGCTGGGACCAGGGGTGCGGGGCGAGGGATGGCAGAGACACACGCGGGTCACTAAGCCATCACCCCACGTAAGGCCAGGGGACACCGGCGGCTGGAGAAAGCAGCTCCACATTGAATGCCTTCTCAGATCTTCACCTTTGACATTCAAGCGGTTTGCCTCCCTGCCTCCCAGCTGTCCATACCCTTTCCCCCTAAGCATGACTTTATGCACACTAACACGCGGGCACATGCCCAGCCCTCGGGCTGCCTGCTCCTTCTCCATCCTGCACAGAGAGCTGCAGCAGCCTGGCTGCCCTGCCAGGCTAAACCTGCCAGTGCCCACCCCGCAAAGCATGGAGGTGCTTGCTTGATTGATTCCCATGGAGATGAGGGAGACAGCGACCACCAGCAAGTCAGGATATTGAAAAGTTCCTGCGGAAGGAGCCTTTGTGCGGGAATGCACCATAGGCCGTCATGTGGGGAGCAGAAGGAATTAGGAGAGAGGTCAGGCGGGGCTTGGGGACACGGTCCCTCCACAGCCCTGGGGCGGACAAGGCATGGGGGGCTTCTCACAGCTCCATGGCCTGGGGACCCTATCCTGCTCAGCCCTCTACCTCTGCAGCCAGGTGAGAAGCTGACTTCAGCTGGAAATCCTCTGTAGCGTACAGGCTGGAGACAAAATACTTCCCAGTCATTCAGCAAAGTAAAGAGGAGAAGAGTAAAGAGATTTGGAGTGGGAGCGACATGCAGCAGCTGCTTGGATTACTGTTTTAGTCCACAGATTTCCTTTGCTGTCTCTTTCTCCAAGTTTTTCTTGAGGCCGTGTCAGAATGAAAATGCTGGTGCCGTGGCCCATCTGTCCCTGCGTCACAGCGCAGCTGACTCGGCTGCCTGACCTCACTGGAGGGGACACGTGGCCTCTGAGGCAGGTCACGCACCACCTAGACTGCATGAACTCTGGGGACGTGAGGATCAGCCGGGCAGCTTCTCCTCGCTGGGACCTTGAACTTGTGCCCAAAGAGCATGAGTGCCTGTGACAGTGTGCTCCTCCCCTCTCCAGAGCCAACCTGCTCTTTATCACCTGTAACCCTGCCCAAGCGATAACCACCCCTGGTGGTCATAATGGGTGTATCTAGCCATGATGGTGGCATCTAGGGTTCAGAGGTGGTCTCAGGGAGACAGAAAACAACACAATATCCAAGGGCTAACTTGAGCAATGCGCCCACCTCACCATAATACTGGTCCTGTGGTCAGCCCCATAAATAGTGAACAGCCCAAGAGCCTTTGGAGCTCTCCTGCATGGCAGCAGGCTGCATGCCAGGATCTCCCCTTAAGCAGGGACACCACTCAAGATTACTCCTCGAGGTTCAGAGATTCCTTGCCGCANTTCTTGAGGCCGTGTCAGAACAAAAATGCTGGTGCCGTGGCCCATCTGTCCCTGCGTCACAGCGCAGCTGACTCGGCTGCCTGACCTCACTGGAGGGGACACGTGGCCTCTGGGGCAGGTCACGCACCACCTCGACTGCATGAACTCTGGGGATGTGAGGATCAGCCGGGCAGCTTCTCCTCCCCGGGACCTCGAGCTTGTGCCCACAGAGCATGAGTGCCCATGGCCACAACAGTCTAGACCCATGTGCTGGGTCATGCGCATGGCCAGGACCACAGGGCAGACGCACTCACCTTCAAGACGCTTTCGACTGTGAAGAGAGAGTTGAAACCTATGTCAAAGTATCCGAGAATCTGGGGAGAGAAGCATCAGAAGTGGATGAGATCTGGGTGACCGGGGAAATGCTCCAGTGTGTTCAAACTTCCTGGCATTGTGGTTTCACCTTCCACTCGATGGACTGGGGAACCCATCTAGCTCAACAGAGCCTGTAAACCCAATGCCAAGAAGACTCTCAAACTTCCCTCAGCTTTGCTGATTTTGCCCAGTACATGATGCGACCTGCAGCCTGGGACCAAGCTCTCAGTTTCCAAGTGAGGGAGGCTTGACCTGATTCACCTGAAAGCATCCGATCTCCAAAAGCACCGAGTACCCTGGGAAGCTGTCTCACATGAGACCGCTCCTCCCCCAGTCCCTGCCAGACACCGCATGGGTGCAGACCCATTTGTGCCTCATGTGGCTGGACCTGTGGCTACCGCTGTTCCATGCCAGCAGTATTTCAGGGTGCTGCACGCACCAGTGGTCCCGTTTGCCACGTCACGGGACATCTCTATCCCCAGTAAGCCACCACAGCCTTGAACCAAGGTAATCTCGCACACCCTGTCAGGTGGATCTCTTCATCCAGAAGTAAACGGGGACATGGAGCACTGAAACCTTGTCCCAGCTGTGCCCTGAATGCAGAACACAACCAGCCTCTCCTCCCAAAGGCAGGGATGAAATCACAGCTGCCTGCCCAGGCACAACATCTGGCAGGCAGGTCTCTGCTTAATGGGGAACTGGGGGTCTCCATGAGGTGGACTCCCCGACCCATCCCAACCCTCCACAGCCACATGGGCACCTGGCTGCGGAAGGACTCGGCCTGCATGGGATCCTCGGCTGCCAGCGAGATGCTGCTGAGCAGAATGAAGAGCAGGATGAAGTTGGTGAACCAGGTGGCATTGACAATTCTGTGGCACAGCATCCGAAACCTGCCAGGGACAGAAAGGGCACGAGATGCCGTGAGGGGCCAGAGGGACATCAGACAGGGCCATGGGAGCCTGGAAGAGGGTTATGGCTGAACCTCGAGGACAGGAAGGCCCTAGGCATGAAGGGCTGTCTGTGCCAGCCCTTCCACAGAGAAGACTTTTCCCAGTGAGCTGGCTGCCTTCAGAGCTGGCTGTTACGCACAAGTAGGACCCCATTGGGAAGGGTCAGTGCCAGAGGTACCCATGCCAGGCCTGGCTCCACAAGGCAGGGAAAAGGGTCAGTGCCTACTTGTTGGTTGGGCTGACGATGAAGAAGGAGCTGGCTTCAGGCATGGGCACGGCCTTCTCTTTCAGCTGCAGCTCTGCGAGAGGACGTGGCCTAGGACTCAGGGGGATTTCAGGCTCGTCTTCCTCATCGTCACCTGCAGGGTGGCCATGAGGAGGGAAAAGGAAAAAATCACCCAGAGAGGGAGAGGGAACGTGACCTTATCGACAATCCTCCAATCCTGATTTGGCATCTGTGCCTGAGGCTGGCGGAGGGTCACCACATCCTCTGCTCCTCACACAGCCCAGGTTCTGCCACCATCCCTCTGCAGCACCTCCCCAGCTTTCCTGCTGCCCTGCCAGGGACAGGTCTTACCTGGGAAGTCTGCAGAAGGGTAGGGGTCTTTGATCTCATTGACATTGGATTCAAATTCATCCACTTTTAACTGAAACAAGGGAGAGACAGAGAGGAGGACATGCAGCTGCGTGTGCTAGTATTGCTGCCAAATGTTGCATGTTGGCCAGACCCTATCATCTTGGAAGCCACGTGGGGCAAGCAGTGTCTCTGCATTTGGCCCATACAGCACCAAGCACATGGAGCCCTGGCCCAGGATGGAGCAGGGTGAGGGGAAACACCTCAGGGGTGCTGCAATCTGAGCAAAGAGCAACACCAAGAGGATGGGACAGAGGAATGTGTGCTGGGCAAGAGCCTGGGGCCATGCACCTATACCATGGGTGGAATAAGACACTGGTGACTCCTAGGTGAGTTCCCATGGGGCATCTCTCAAAGTGGATAGGGAAGTAGCTGCTGGCCAGATGCTTATAAGAGGCAGCTCGGCACACAGTCAGCACAACTGACTGGAGGGATTTGCATACAGGGGGTGCTTGTGTGGACATAATGGAGGCCTGGGATGCTGCTGAGTTGCTCTGCTCCCCTCCACACTGGTGTGCCCATCTCAACCACTGACAACTAGCTGTGGCCAAGGAAATGAATCCGAGGAGAAGGATCCCCAGCAATGGACCTGTTTCACCGGGCAACATCCTGCCTGTGCCCAGAGAGGCCCCATCACCAGAGGATGCTAAGGTGAGGAGAAATTCTAGCCCAGGAGAGTCCAGACACAGGCTGGCTCCAAGCCTTTGTCAGTCCTGGCTGGTGGGAGGAGGAGCCTGGTCCCTCATCAGGAGTTCCCCAAGGCCCAGCCCCACCAGTACTGACCTTGGCTGTTGTGGGAATCCCTTCTCCCTTTGCTTTCTGCTCAAGCTTCTTTGCCAGCATCTGCTTCTCATCTTCAGACTTCTCTGGGTAACCTCTGAGGGGGAGGGGAGAGCAGGAACTGAACTCTGGGCAGGGGCATAGGCTGATGCTATTCTGTCCTTTCACACCAAAAGCACCTGGTTTGGGAGTTCCCACTGCCAGGAACTGCAGCACTCACCTGGACATCTTTCGCCGCTTGCGTTCCTCTGCTTTGGCCTTCTGGGCTAAGGTCAGGCTCTCAGCCTCGGCCAGGTTATCAACTGCGATGGCCAGGAAGACATTGAGGAGGATATCTGGAGGGACAGTGCTAAGGATATGAGCTTGGTTCCTGTTTGGAGGAGGTGGCCAGAGCTGCCCATGGTCTCCAGGGTGCCCTGAGAAACCTTCCTGGAGTTCAGCTCTTGAGATAACCCTGGCTGGTGATGCCTAACTCCGCACCCATCCTTGTGAGTACTGAGTTCTGGGCTGGCTGCCCTCTCTCTGCCTTAGCTCAGTCCATCCAGCTCAGTCTTGTTACTGCATTGACTGACGGCTGAATTAATGCCTGCCAGTCATCCAAACCTGCCCTATGGCGTGCTTTCCTCCAGACCCCAGCCACCACCATTGCAATCCCTGAAGCCTGTGATTTGTCCCCCTGCTGTTCAGAACAGAAAAGCTTAAGGCAAGCACTGAAAACCTCAAGGAGTTAATCCTGTGCAGCTGATGCTATGGGGCTGGGTACTGGGAGCCTGGGCCTGGCTTTGCAGGCAGAGGATACAGTTCCCACAGACAAAGAGGATGATGAAGTAGATGCAGACCAGCATGCCAGGAAAGGACGGGCCGCCATAGGCCATGATCCCATCATACATGATTGAATTCCAGTCCTCTCCGGTCAGGATCTGGGAGCAGAGCAGAAACAGGGACTCAAGATCCCCCACAGCAGAGCATGGCAGAACCCCACAGCTCGATCCTACCCTCCTGGCTCCAGCCCTGAATACTCACAGCCTCTACAGTCCCATGGCCAGACCCACCTCCCTGCTCAGCCCTGAACCTGCACTACTGCTCGTGACCCCAGTCACATTTCCCTGCTCCTGCCTCAAAGCCCCATCATCTCCCACAAACCCATCTCTCACTGAGCCAGGAGATCAATGGCGCAGGCGAGACTCCCTGCACCCTGTCCTCCAGCCCCCTGCTGCACTTCCTGCAGCCCCACACCTGGAATACACTGATGAGGGCCTGGGGGAAGTTGTCGAATGTGCTGCGCCGCACCTCCATGTCCTCAAAGTCAAACTTGCCCCCAAAGAGCTGCATGCCCAGCAGTGCAAAGACGATGATGAAGAGGAAGAGGAGGAGGAGCAAAGAGGCAATGGAGCGGACAGAGTTGAGCAGGGAGGCCACCAGGTTGCTCAGGGATGTCCAGTACCTGGGAAGAGGAGAGACAGGAGTGTGCGGGAGGTAAAGCAGTAGGGAAGGCTGTGGGCAGGACCAGACAGGCACAGGGAACAGACCACCTGGCCCAGGGGGATGTGCTGGCAGCCCAGCAAGGGGGGGCTCTGAATCAGCACCACTCACAGGCTGGGCACTGGGACTGCCCCAGGCAGGTCCCAGGAGCTGGAAATGAAGCTCCAGGCATGGTGTGACAGGCAAGACGCCCTGCTGTCTGCACAGGGCACCAGCAGGCAGGATGGGGAAGGGGGATGAACATACAGCGGGCTGGGCCCAGAAAGAAAAGCCAGGAGTCCTGGCCCAAGCATCCCCATTTACAACACCCCAGAACCCAGAGTGAGGGAGGGACCCCAGGAGACTTCCAGCAAGCCCTGCTGTGTCCTACTTGCCACTCCCAGACCATCTCCTGGGGACAGAAATCCCCAGCTTGGCCTTGCTCCTCTAACCAGAAGCTACCAGCCCTGCTCATGCTGCAGCCCTCCCCAGGGACAAGGCCAGTGATGCCTGGGAACCGTGAGCCACCAGCACCTACACAGCTCCCTCCCTGACCTGGTGATCTTGAAGATGCGGAGGAGCCGGATGCAACGCAGCACAGAGATGCCCAGGGGTGACAAGGTGCCGAGCTCCACCAGGATGGTCTCCAAGATACCCGCACACACCACGAAGCAGTCAAAGCGGTTGAAGAGCGACATGAAGTACTGGCGCAGGCCCAGCGCGTACATCTTCAGCAGCATCTCAGCCACAAAGAGTGCTAGCAGCACCCGGTTGGCATTGTCTGGGGTGGGAGATCCAGCCCATCAGAGCATGGACCTCTTAATTTCAGCATGGCACAGCAGGAAGGGAAGGAGGGCAGTGCTGCTCACCTCCCTCCTCTGTCCACCACTGAGCCCTGAGCTGTAGCTGCAGCAAATGCTGTTTTTCAGGGAGCACACAACTGTGTGCTTGTACATGTGAGAGTGCAGCTGAACTGTGCATGTGAGTCCATGCAATGTGTGCACGTGCACTAGGCTGTGAGTGTCTGTACATGTAGCTGAGCTGTGTACGCGTGTGCATAGCTGTACTCCCTGTGTCTGTGTGTGTTCGCGTGTGGGGGGGTGCAGGTAGTGTGACTGCATGCATAAATTCAGGTGGTTGTACTGCACAAGCACACACAACGTGGGTTTGCGCGCACTATGCATGTACAGCTGTAAATGTATACACGCTACGTGTGTTCACCATGCAAACCCATGTCCCTACGAATACATATGCTGTGCACGTATAACTGTATGCGCCATGCTTGTCCAATGTGCAGGTGTGGGAGAGTGCAGTGGGGATGGTGTACACACACTTCTGTGCTGGCTGTGTTTGTGTGCATGAGCAAGTCTGCGTGTGTCTAACAGCCCCAGCGTGGCTGTGCATGCACAGTAAGAGTTCACGCGTATCTCCAGGGCAGCAGGGTGTCCTGGGCCCTCTCTCCCTCATGCTCTTTGCTCACCTTGCACCTGTGTCAGCCATTCTGGCTGGAAGTGGTGCTCAGAGGCGATGGAGAGGGTGTTCAGTGCCACCAGCAGGATGACAAGCCAGTAGAAGAACTTGGACTTCACCACATCCCGGCACTTCCTACGAAACATCCGGTTCCAACGCCTCCACTGACGGCTGGAAAGATGGCCAAAGGGTCAGCAGAGCTGGCCAGCAGGTCTTGCCCAGCCTGGGGCTGTGCCTGCAGACTGCAGAGCAAAGCCCCCCCTGCTCCCTTCTCCAGGGGACTTCCCTGAAAAGGGCTGAGGAACATAACCCTGCCCCTGGCACTTGGTGCATTCAGTCAGGCATTGCACTTCACACAAACATCTCCCGGCTCCTTTTTGGCCTACAGTCACCTCTGGTTGACTGCTACAGACCCAGCTCCTAAGTCACAAGACATGCAGCATGGGCCCGCAGAGGATGCTCGGAGCCTGGTCCCAAAGCAAAGAGGTTGTTCACCTTGATGTGGCTTTTTGCCAGTACAGAGCAAAATTCCATTTGCTGTCCACAATGTTTGCATCTCCTTCTGAGCACACAGCCCCTGGCTCTCCCCCAGAAACCTGTGGCTGACAGCAAGCGAGAGACTGCGCAAGCCCACGTGCAGAGCAGCAGATGGTTCAACAAGTGCATACTTACAAGTAGAGAATCCACTTGTTCATGCCCTCAATTTCATACAAGCTCTCTGTCTCTGACCCTCCTTCATCCGATGGCATCATACCTAAGGAGGGAACGACAACCCAGGCTTTCCTTGGGAAAGGCTCCCACATGGGAGGGAATGTCTCCCAGGAGCACAGCAGGAAGAGCTTCCCCATCGGAAGTGAAATCAAGACATGCCATCCCAGGGAGACAGCAGCGAGAGTTTGGCCAGAAGGTTTTGTGTCAGGTGTAAACCAAATAGGAGGCACCAGGAATATTTGCCCTGCGGTATGAGCAGCAGCAATGCAGAGCGGCAGCCTGAAGAGACAGCAGTGTGTATGTAGGCTCTTCAGCGCGAGACACTCCCAGCATGGAGAAAACCGGGGTCAGTTGTGATCTGAGCAAATGCTGAACAATAGGAGGTTCGTAAGAGCAGTGGCCACAGGTGTAAAAGAGGCATTTTGTCTTTCCCACTGTTTCCCAAGGCTCTTTGCACACAGGTGTTGCTCAGCTTGAGGCATCAAAAGTTACTTCGCTCTATTCTGTAGCATAGCAGATGATAGAGCAGCTCAGTGGCAGAGCTCCCTAGGCCTTGCTGAGCCTTTGGCTAGATGCCTGTATATTCACCTCCTTCCCTGAGCCCCTTCTAATCCCTTAAAATTGTCAAGCAATGGCAAGAAACTCACGCATCTGTTAGTGTGTGAGCTAGTAACCCTGCACTCTGCCCCTGCACACGAAAGTGCACGTGCTCCTCATGGCTTCTCGTGGCAATTTCAAGTACATTTTGCCAAAGGAGACCTGGGCCTTGCCAGTAGTCTGCAAATATCAAATACAGCGGGTGAGGTGGAGATTTACCACAAGGGCCAAGTTATTGCTTGTTGGGGTCAGATTCAATAAAATGATTCAAGAAAGAAAGAAAAAAAAAGGAGGAAGGAAACTGCTCTGCGCAAGTCAAAGCATTTTGTTTCACAGGTTTTCAAGTAAAATGAGTCTTTGTGACTTCTCCAAAGGTCTCTACTCTGCTGCTCTAGGATGGCCAGTTAGGAACCCAACTCTCACACTAAGGGTCTCTGACCAAGCAGAGCTGGTACCTTCTCCTCTGGCTCGGTCACTGTCCATGACCTCAGCGTGGGTGATCCAGTCCATGTAGCCCTTCAGATCCTCTTCCAGCTGCTGCTTCTCCCGCAGCTTCTGAAATGTGCCCCGCGACTTGGCCTTCTCACGCTCTTTGGTGAACTCGCTGGGACAAGGGAAGCGGCAGAGTGAGACTCAGGAGGGGGACGGTGTTGAGGTCAGGTACCAGAGCCCTGTGCCAGGCCAGTCCTTGTAGAAAGAGAAAAGCCTGAAATACCCTACCACCCCGTGCTACCACTAGACTGCTCTGGTGACTTTCCTCTTTCTTGGCCCTGTTCCATGATGCAAGATCATGGGGGGTCATCGCCTGATGCCTGATGATAGGCAGGGTTTCCTCCCCACTGGCTGCTGTTTGGGAGCTCCTTGCTTGCAGGATGCTGTGGTTGGACAGGCCAACTAATGCTAGACGTCGGAGGCTGTGGGAGTTCCCCAGCACTGCTGAAGATTAGAGCAAGTGGGGTCTGGAGGGCATCTGGGGAGCAGAAAGCTGCCCCAGGCTCTCCACCCTGTGAACTAATAGAGATGATGAGCTTGATCCACTTGCACACACTGCGTTGAAACACACAAAAAAGACCCTGAGCCTACACAGACCTGAGGAGAAAGGCATCCCTCACTCCCCAGGACAACACACACTTCCCAGCAACAAAACTGGGATGCTGGCACCTCACCACAGCAACGCATAGTAGGTTGAGTGTCACACCAGAGATATTTTGTGCATAGCAACTTTAACTGCACTACTGTAGGAATTAGCACTAATTGAGTCATTTGGCACAGAAGTGTTATGATCATTGTAACTAGACTGATGATAGCTCGTTGTTGTATTTGGATGAGACTGTTGAAGCATTAATTAGACTAAGAATAATTCTCTTGGATCCTGTGCATTCATATCAAAGGTGTTTTCCTTAGGTTGGCCATGAGGAAATCACGTGTGCTCACAACAGGATGGCAGCACTATGGGTACCAGCGAGGAGTGTCTCAACACACAGCCGTGGGGTAAGGACTGCTGCTTTGAGCTCCCTGCTCAGCTTCTGTTGCTGTGAGTGCTGGCAGATCACACTACAAACACCTAATAGTGTGCTCCGTGGTTGTGTTTGCTGACAACTGCTTGTGCTACAGGGATAAGATTTCTGTGTTAGGTGTTGAGCTAACACAGACAGTCATGGACACTAACACAAAAAGTAACTCAAGGCCCAAGGCTTCTAAGCATGCAAAAAAAAGGGAGAGGAATTGGAGAGGAAAAGGAATAGAAACTTTTCCCGGCTTTCTTCTCGTACAGCTAAAACCAGCCAATGCCCACCCTCTGATCACGCTCACTGATCTGCTGGCAAAGAGAAACGACAGGGTGGCACTTACCCACTGAGCACCCCCAGCACCAGGTTGAGAACAAAGAAGGAGCCAAGTAAGATAAGGCTGACAAAGTAGATCCAGGGCCATTCATTCCCAATGGCATCATTTACCTGGCAAGGAGAGAGGCAGATGAAGCATCTGGAACACACTGTCTGTCTACCATCTGTCTCCCCTTAGGGCCCCCTCAACAGCCTCTGGGAGCTTTGCCCCCTCTGAAGTGAGTGCTTGGCACGGTTAGCAGACAAACCTGACTCTGAGCCCTGGCTCCTTACGACTCTGCATCTGGTTTTAGCGGAGGTTAAAGCCAGATCCAAGCATTTTGGGAGCACATTTAAAGATCTGCCCCACATCTAAGCCTCAGCAAGACAGTCTCCTAAGGACTGCAAAACATGGGGTTTTGCTGGAGAACCTGTCTGGCCTGTACCACTTCACAGAGGTGGGAGCTGGAGCACCCTCCTGTCTACCTGGAGAGCAAGGACAGCTTGGGCAGTGCCTGCAGAGATGCAGAAGACGTGCCTGGTGCATACTGGGATGTGCATCACAGTATGAAGCTCGGTGGGGGCAGGATGTCTTTCACTGGTGGAGAGACCTAGCCCTGCTGTGAGGCAGGACCAGTAGTCACCTCTGCTGAGCTGGGCACAAGGCCCAGGCTGCTGGAGCCTACCCAGTAGAGGACTTCAGTCCAGCCCTCCATGGTGATGCACTGATAGACAGTCAGCATGGCAAAGCCAAAGTTATCGAAGTGAGTGATGCCGTTGTTGGGTCCTGGCCAGCCACTTCGGCACTCAGTGCCATTGATGGTGCAGTGTCGCCCATGGCCAGAGCTGGTGCATGGGGCTGGCTTCTCTAATGCCACCGTGGCAATCACATCTAAGGAGGAAAGACATGTCAGGCCAAGTGCAGGTCCCAGCACCTCCCAGCCTCCTGCGGAAGCTTTTCCCCTTTCACCACCTCCTCCTACCACATAGCATCACCAAGCTGTGTGCTGTAGCAAACATCCTTTGGTCCTGCCACACTCCCAGGCCTGACGCTGGCAAGACCAGACTTTCTGCTACCCACAGAAGCTCTGTGGTCCCCACAGCAGCCACACAGAGACATCTCTGCTGTATCACCCCCCTGCCACAGCCCCACCTGTCCCAAGGTAGTAGCAGGTCTTGTGCATCTTGCCCTTGAAGAGCTCTTGCCCGACAATGGCATAGATGATGATCATGAAGAGGACCAGCAGGGCGATGTGGAGCAGAGGCACCATGGCCTTGATGATGGAGTTCAGGACAACCTGAAGGCCTGCACCAAGGAGAAGGGAGAGCAGGTCAACCACCTCCTAAACAGCTTTGGGTGCACCTTACATTCCTGCCAGCCCCTCTGACAAGCAGCCTCTGAAATGCCCTGTGTCAAGGGAAGAGAGGCAGAGGTGGGTTGGGACTGAGATCTCCTTTCTTCACCCACCGTGTGAGCACATGAAGACCCCAGTAGAGCCAGGCACCAGGCAGTGCTGGAGGCTGCTTCATGCCCCTCCATTTGTTCTGTTGCTCTCATCCTGGCTGCATTCACACGAGTTATGGGAGAAGGAGATCCCTGCCCTGAGAAACTGGAGTGAGGTCCTGGCCCCTTTCACACTGGCCACCCAAAGGTGCTGACACTGAGCCACGGAGGGAGCTACATGTGTGCCCACCTGCAGATCCTCGGTGTTGCCAACTGCAAGCCGTAGGGATGAGCAAGAACCTGTGGCTCCTCCACACCCACTTTGTGGCTGGGCATGACCCAGCAGCAACAAGAAACCTGCCCCACGGCCCCCACCCTGACCAGGCACAGGGGTTCAAACCACCCGCCAGCCCTCCATGCTGGCAGTGCACCTAGCACCCACTCGGCACTCCGGACACCAGGCGCAGGGGTCTCAGCACACGAAACGCTCGCAGAGCCTTCACGTCGAAGCCGCCTTTTCCCCCTGAAGTCCCTCCCTGCTTCGCATTGACTTGCTCCAGGGTCATGGTGATAAGCCTGAAAGAGCCAGGGCACAGAGCAGGGAAGAAAGGGGGAGAAGGAGAAGGAAGGACAGGGAGAAAGAGAAGGGCATGAGGATAGCGACCAAGAAATCTGTGCTAAGGAGTCAGTGCTCTGCAGGCAGGAAAGCAAGGGATGGGACTCTGCCAGCTGTGCTCAGCCTGACCCAGGGAACAGCTCTTGGCTAAGTCCAGCTCCTGGGCGCGCACTCGTGGCTGGGCAACCCTCTGCAGGGGGCCACCTTCACNAACTCCCATTCTCCAGGACAAGGAGACCTAAGAGCCGTTAAGGAGTCAAGACAGGAAGAAACAGGAGTTAGAGAGGATCCCAGGCAATATCAGGGCATGAAAAGGGGCCCATGGGAGAAGGCCATGAACTGAGTCTACGAGTTGCCCCCAAACCCACGGCAGTCACTAGAAAAATCAATGTAGCTGATGGGCTATGGGCCAGGCCTGGCACAAGCTGAGCACCAGCAGCTTCCCCTCCTTGCATTACTCTAGGGACACGACAGAGAAGTTGAGCATGTTCCAGCCATTTCGGAGATATATATCCATGTGGAAAAGAAACCCGTAGGCAATTATCTTGAGCATCGCCTCAATAGCAAAGAAGATCAGGAAGGCGTATTCGATCTTCTCCTGGGGATTGGAAAGGCAAGCAGGAGAGGATGCTCTGTTAGAGCAGACTGTCACCTCCCTTGGCGTCACTGCCATGCACGGCTGCCCTCGGCGTGTCTCTGGATCAGCCCCTGCTGC
>VYXH01001448.1:365444-383973 GCA_013397275.1 Burhinus bistriatus | reverse complement strand
GGGGGGGGGGAAACACCATGAAAAAAAATCAGAAATTTATCCATTTGACAGCAAGGCCACATATATTTTTTTTCTAGACAGCACATTGCTAATACCTGCGCTATTGCTAGCTCCAAAGGTTAAACTCACAAACAAGTGTTTTTCACGCCTCTTTAAACGTTACCATGCTTCTTGATGAGCATTATAAATTCAGCTAAACTGTTTAGAGATTTTTCTTATCAGCAGCAGACCTGAAAATGTGATTTTAAGAATTGAGATCTATTTGTATTTTTGATAAACTGCAATCTCAGTAACAGGCCAGAGCTATTTGGCACAACATAAAAAGAAACCAAGTTGGGGATAATTAGTTTGGGATAGCTCTCCAGGCATAAAAGACCCCAAACAAGGTTGAAGCCATTATCTACAGAAATCTAGCAACACAGTATCTTTTCAGTCCATATAGTACTACAGCCAATGGACAAATGCAGAGCAAGAGTTCCTAGAGCTCATTATTTCCCTAAAACAACCAAAACTGAACTCTCACAACCTTCCTGCAATCAACAAGTATTTCCAAGTTTTATGTTTTAGACTGAAACCCTGCTAGGAACTGGTCATCAGTGGCCAGATGACCACTAGGTACTGCGTTAGCTCAGGATCCAACCCCTACAATCAAACATGGACAGATGTCACAAAATCCATGTGCCCTTTTCCATTTGCCTTCCCCCCCCTTTTTGTTAAGTCTAGGAAAATGCATACAAAGCTACTTCACAGGGACATTAAATTACAACATTAAAAATATTACTACTCTGGAAAGCCCAAGGACTGCTAACATAAAGGTCCTCAGAGCTGAATCCATCTTCTCAGTAGGTTGATCCAGAGAAGGAAAGCCATCAGTTGGGAATACCGCTGTTGGTTAATGGGAAGCATTTGTACTGGGTAGGCTCAGTTCACCATGTACTACAAATAAAGAAGCTGTAACAAGGCAACTTACTCTACTTTCCTCTCTGTATTTCGCCAGTCACATCATTCACAAAATTTGGAATCGCCAGTACAGCCTACTGTGCTACTTGGGGAATATGTTACAGAAACTGAACTTGGACAAAAAGGTCCTATAAACAAGTTTGCTCAGTTAACTTTGCCAAATTAGGACAATTTCTCTTAAGCAAAGACTCCATCAGTACCTCCAACTCAAAAGCCATATAGTAGCTCATCCAATTGCCCATCTGAATATCTGCAGGGAACAAATGGCAGGTTGTTTCAAAGGTACAGACAGCAGCTTGGTGATTAAAGGGATGTTAATATTGGCAATAGAACTTGATCGTTGCAGTTCGTGTGTTGTGTGCAGTTCATATTGTCATTTTTAAAATTTTGTATTTCAGGAAGACAATGCTAAAGACGACGAGTTAACTGTCTCCAGTGCACCTTCCCTTCCAGACCTCCTAGAAAGTCTCTTCCAAGAATCTTCAAAGTGCCCAATATGCATAGCTTACAATTAGAAGACTTACTCTAGCTTTCCTGTACTCTTCAGTGCATTACACTGGGCAATATACACCATGCAGAAATAAGCTTTTATTCACAAACCCAGCATAAAGCATACGCAGAAATTGAAAGAAAGCATTAATATCTTGTAAAAGATATACTGAAACAGTAACAAATGCCATAAAAGCATACCTCTCGCATGGAACTCGGTTAGGAGGGGTCAGTAATCTATTTACTACTTAAGGCTATTCTAGATGGGTTGCAAACATCCTCCACCCCACATTTCACTTTCCTGAACCTCCTTCCAAAGGGAACTCCAAAAACAGATCATCTCAAAGAAAAAAAACGTATGAGACCCTACTTCAGGCAAGCACTAACGGTTTCGTTGCAAGGGACTTTTGTCATTCCCAAATACCAGTTTGTAAATAATGCACAGTACAGCTTTTTAAAGAGTTAAATAAGCAGCATACCCCCCAAAACACAGGTGTAAAACAGCACAGCAACAATGGAACATCAGTTACTAACACACATTTCTGCACTTCTAATTGAAATACTGTGTCTTACCAGGTGCTGAAGAAGCAGAGTCTTTCTAGACTCATGCCCAATAACTCTTTTACAATGAAACTGAACAAAGAAATTACTTGTACACTTTTTTCCATCCTTAGTTTTGTAGTGTTTTTACTTCTGGAGTTCAAGCTTTGAAAGTTACTTATTTGAAATAATACATCAAAACAGGTAATCATCCTTATGAAAGGTTTTTTTGCCCCCCCTGCCCCAGCCCCCCTTTTCTTTTTCTCCTACCTGTGTAACCAGAGGCTCAAGCAGTCTTTCAACTGCCAGTGTTCTTATCTCCAAGCTTTTGGGGTCCCATTTGAAGTTAACATTGCCTGCAGTAACGGCAGTCATTTCTAGAAGAAGAAAAGAGCTACATGAATACAACTTGTTTTTTAAATTGTTAATGCTGTTGGAATGTATTTTAAAATTAAATTAAAATGGAGGCTATTAAACACATAACACATCCATTCGGTGTAAGTTAAGGTTATACTGTCTCCGGAAATATCAGTTTTAGTTGAACCGGTGATAGTTCAAAAAATTGCTTGTTATGACAATATACACACAGTGCCTGCATGTTTTGGTTAGAAAATAAAAACAAAAACAAACAAGCAAACCCACACCAAAACCTATGCAAAAGCCACAGTATTTTATCAGAGAGATGACAAGACAGGCAATGTTTGCTCTACTCATCAGTGGTCCCCAAGCAATGAAATAGGACCTCACAGGTAATGGGGGCACTTTACCCACAAAGCTGGAGGTTAAGCAAATAACCCCTTCCAAATTTCTGCTGCCTCCCTCCAGGACTGGCTGTCCCAGACTGGCTTTGAGACACAGCCCAAGGTCCTGGGGGAGCAGAAAGGAACACCTCAACTTCAAGAGCAGCAGAAAGCTGCCAGTTTGCTCAGCTCCACCATGAGCCACCACCCCAAACGCTTTGTCAAACCAGGAGCCAGGTTCTAACTCAACTCATTCAACCTACCTGTTCATCCAATCCACCTTTTGTAACTACAAAGGTAAAATAGTGAGTATAAGCCAGAAAACCAAGTTGGTTCACATTTAACAGCTTACATATCTACTACACTTCCCCTTAACATTTACATAGGAGGGAAAAGCAGATTTGCATGGTGAGATCTGTTAAAAGCTGTCACTGAGCTGTTCCTTCCCATTACAGTTTCATATCGACATCCCAATGGAACAGCAAGTATGGTTATG
This sequence comes from Burhinus bistriatus, assembly GCA_013397275.1. Taxonomy (NCBI): domain Eukaryota; kingdom Metazoa; phylum Chordata; class Aves; order Charadriiformes; family Burhinidae; genus Burhinus; species Burhinus bistriatus. The sequence continues at coordinate 380,748 of VYXH01001448.1, read as the reverse complement.
GGAAAAGTTTAGTGAAACTACCAAAATAATTCTGCTTCCGAAACCAGTAGTCTAAAAAAAAAAAAATTAACTACAACAGATCACTACATTAACACTGTGATGCTGTACAGCACAAAGGAATAACCAGAACCATAATTTCAGGAAAAAATAGATTTAAAGTATTTACAGGTCCATAAAACCAGTTCATACCACTCCAGACTTAATAGATTCCAGTTCTTCCTGCTTTGGGTTGCTCTCACAATTCAAGATTAGACTAAACCCAGGTTTGTAGCTTTATATTTTTAAAGAAGTCATGAAGAGAAATACATTTATAAAGTCTCCTTCCATCCTTTTTCCTAAGCAACTACTGTCAAAGTGGTTTTAAAAGCTTATTAGCTGATATTTTTAAATCGTGCTCTGGACAGGGCACTGCCTTCATAGCATCTCAGCAGATAGATTGCTCTGACAGCACCAGATGTCCCCAAGCTGCCAGACGAGCACAACATCCCATTATCTTTAAGAAGCAGGAGGCAAGGCACTAATTTTGGTAACCAACTATGTTTACAACACATACCAACAACTAACCGTTTTATACTGACACTGACAGTTAAAGATGCAAAAACAGCACAGACGTGGCTGCTTGCTTGCCATTGAAGAATAAACTCTCTCAGGCACTTGAGCAGCTCTGCCTGAGAGGGCGTAAGAAGTCAGGGCTTAGCATCACCCAGCTTCAGTCAACAGCACCTTCACGGCATGCTGAGCCCACGACATTACCTCGGCTTTCTCACACCATGGATACAATACAATAGATTAAGTAGTCGCTACACTACTGAAAACACATCTCTGCCCTGAAAAGCCTACACGCTGTCATACACCAAAGTACAGCTTTGCAAGGTGCAAAGCAGGAATATTCACCTAACCTGCATTCAGCTTTCCACTTACACCCACGCTCCAAGTGCCCACACTGCTGGAAAGCAAGAAAACTTAAAAAGCTGAAAGCTTAGAAACAAAAAAAATAATAGTAAGAGGCAAATCCATGCTAGCATACATATAACATTTCTGACAGTTTTGAATCAAAAAGCTTGAAGGTGCAGATGAATGGTCCCATCATCTGCAGCAGAAGACATGCCAGGCTGCAGCTCAAGACCCCCAGTGAGCTGACCGCAGGAAGGTGGAGGATGGCCATCCTCCTCTTCCTTGGCCTACCTCTAATACTTATCACCAAGTCCTGTGAAATCACTAGCTATCCTTCTCTCCCAGTCACCTCCCCTTTTTTTTTTTTTTTGCTGGTCCAGCTTTGCACCAGCTTATGCCACAGCCCAGACACTGGCACAGGGCAAGCTGTGAAAGGCCCTTCAGCCCCATCAAGTAACATCCTACCCTCAACAAGGAATTTCACTGGGTTATTCCTTCCTGATCAGCTTGGCATGAATGCTTCCCACATAAGAAGCCAAGAAAAATAAGCTGAAAGCCTTTATGGTTTCTGAGAAACACCCAGGGCTCTGGAAAGCCCATTAGGTTTCTAGGTAAAAGCTGTTTCTATATATTTAATGCTGTTATGCTTCTCGTGCAGGATGAGGCAACCGTGAGAAGATCCATTAATTGTATTAGTAGAATAATGAAATCAATTCATCTGAAAAAACATTAATATGATAGCTCATGAACTGGCCAAAAGTAATGGTCCATAAAACCACTTAGTATGAAATTTATTGACATTTATCTAAAAAGTATAGGTTGATATCAAATACACTGTTTGGTATCAATGACTTGGGTTATCATTTGCACATTGTAGTAGGTATGTTTAGTCAATTAAACACTTGTGAAGAATACAGGAACAGGCTATAGCTTACAAACGCGTGTGTGAATGGCATGGGTTCAGGGGATAAACAGACAACTGCCAGGGCCGCATTAAAGAGGAGCTGCACTCCTGCCATGAGAATGCTCTAATTCTCTGGAACCTGTCCTGTTCCCTCTGACTGCTCAAGCTCTTGCCTCACTGAATTCAAATATGGTAACAGGTAGTAAACCAAGTCAGAGGATATTGTAGAGGAGTGCTTAATTGTTGGCTCTTTGAGAGCACACAATGATTCCCACAATGCCTGCAATAACCGCAACACCTCATAAAGAAAGAGGATATCCTCTGGAAGACAGACCCAACCTCAGGCCAGCCTAGCGCTGGTTTCAGACAGCTGAGATGACCCAACTGATACGGAAACAGGTTCTCCACGCCACAGACCTACCATGCATAGGACATGCAGCAGCACAGGCACTCCAAGAAGGAATTTCAAGGACAAAGCAGCACACATCACACAGCAGAAAAGAGCAAGCATCACAGAATCCGAAGTGCTGGAATATATAGAAAGACACCACTGCACAAGGAGCTGCGGTGCCCAGCCTGTGGTTTCATAAGCAGCAGAAAAGCTGCTTAAAAACCAGTGTTCATCCTCCCACACTCCTCTAGGAACTCATTCCCATCCCATCTTCACATCACACCCCCTCTGTACTGGCACAGCTTTCCCCATGGCTGAGTGATTAACCAGATGGGGAAGAACTGATTTGGCGAGAGGGAGAGAAATCCATTTTTGCAGGGTGGGCTGAAATCCCCATCTGGTTCACCATGCCACCACAGATACTGCTGTAAGCAGAACCAGCAATGGCAAGAGGAGATGGCTACGTCAGCTGGCACTGTCGGCAAGTGGAAACTTGGGGCAAAGTTGGATGTCACAGCCGAGTTGAACCAGGTGCCACTGAAAACACAGCATCAAGCGGAGCCGCTGCAGAGAGTGGGAACGCCCTCCCCAGCACATCTCATGCTCAGACACATAAAGCCCCAACCTTAAACCATGCTCACAGCCCAGCAGGTTAACTGTAAACCCTTCACAATATTACATTGGTCATGATGGTGCTCATTATTGCCATAGATGGTTAAAGAGTAATGCAATTATATCTTAATAGGGTTTAGTGCACTTGCAAGGAGACAAGGGTGGAGGATGAATAAGAGTTTAAAGAAGCCACTTCTAAAGTTCCTGTTCCAGTCAATGAGCAGCTCTGCAAGCAGAGCCATCCCAGGCCAACTTGCCCCTGCTTTCTAGAAAGCACCGAGATCTCATCAACCACTAAAGCTTAGGAACAGGTTTCCATTCTGCTTCATACTACTTCAAGCAAATGCTGCTGCAGTCCTACTGCTCCTTTCCCTGCCACAAACCTGCCTCTAACGGGCACGCACGCTGGCACACACCCGATGCAGTGAGCCACTTCAGGGAGCTAAAATGGTCTCAGAGTGAGCCAGGAACTACAAAAATTACCCTGTCCGAAAGAGGAGGTGAGACTGCACAGGGAAGACAACAGGACTGCAGCAGCACTGAGATGAGCTCCGCTGCTGAACTGCACCCCAGGGCAGGTCCCAGCCCTGCTAGCGAGAGGCAAGGGCACAGATGTGAGCAGAATGACGCACTGAACTGCTGGGGCTGCATTTACATTACCACATTGAATAATTGGCCTGCTGTGAATGCACTAAAGGCGTAAGCATACAGTGCTCTTTCCAAAAGCCACAACTAAAGGTGGTGATGTTTTCAAAAACTGGTAATTCAAGGTTTTAAGAATAACTTCAGATACCTACTTCCAGAATACTGGCATGCAAATAATTTCTAGACTTTGGCAAGCATAGGAATGCAGCTCTGCAGCTTCTTAGCAGAATTCTCCTGAAGGCACTTCAGGCTTTTCAAAAAGCCCATGAAGGAGCACTATTTCAATAGCAAGCTCTGCACACCGACCGAATCACGGAAAGGCCTAGTGCTTACGGTCCTGTATTTCCAGGTTGCACTCCCACACACACCCGAAGACAGTGCTGGCTGTATCTCAGGCACTACTGAGCTAGCAATGTTCAACCTGCTCTGTACCAGGAGATCCTGCAGCCTCCCGACCTGTGGACCAGGGCAAATCTCTTTTGGTTATACAGTGGAAGATCTAACTGCCCGTATCCTGTGCTGCAACTTAAGTCCCACCACCTTGTGTGACCTGAAGAGTCTTTTACATGCCATCTTCTAACTGTTCAAATCTTAACTATCCTGACAGGCTGCTTTCTAGAAGCTTTTAGCGACACTCGCCATTCCTCTTTTGGTTTTTCTTAGGGAAGATGGTATTCAAACAGTGGTCTCACTAGCACAGCAGGGGGCTAACCTGCACACCAAGCACAATAGACCACATGCTGAATTCATGCATTATGCTATCCAAAAAACCTAACAAAAGAGTACAGTACAAGAACATTTTATACCTGGGAAGACATTCTCCATTTTAACGCCCTTTCTGCTACCCACCTAGTTGTTCCCCATTTTGTGCAGCTGATTGTGCCCAGGCACAGTAATACATACTTGATTGCATTATTTTGCAGCTTATTTCTTTCTCTCATATTTCTTTACATAGTCACAGTTATTTTGAATGATAATCCTGTCCTCTACCATGCTTACAGACTGTCTTTGGATATTCAGTGCAGTGAAGTGAGAATGACCCTTATTCCACCACCCAAGTCATGAGCATGGAACATGGTGGGATTCATAACAACGACCCACCTTCATTTTCCAGCCAAAAAGTGAATCAGGTTCCCTGTTCCCAAGGGAAACTTTTTGGTTTTGTTTGGTTTGTTACCCAACTACTTAATCCATCTGATAACCAGCAGAGATCCTTTACCCCTGCTGAAGGTGGAGGAAAAGGCAGAGCAGATAAAGATCTGTGGGAACTGGATATCTAACATACACTGTTAACACAAATCTTATGAACATTTTCGGTTTGAAAGAGGTTAAGGAACGCTTCATATTAAACCCAGCTCACATGCAAGGGTTTCATCATGCCCCACGGACAGTTCAAAACTGTTTTCCATATAACTAAGAGTATCCAGAAAAAGAGAAAAATGTCTCATTCTTTCCTTTTTCCCCTCACAGTCTCCAAAGGAATGTGTCTGCCCCATTCCACAAATAAAGCACTACTCCTCTCAGTGGCTGAATAGCTGCTAGGCAAGGACGTTTGGTATATGTGACGCTTTAATCAGGTTTGATTTAAGCTGTTTTTATTTAACGCCAAGTATACACAACTAAAAGCAGAGAGACATCCTCTTCCAATATAGCCTTCAATCTTAAATTTCGTCTGCTCAGCTACCAAATCTTTTCCTCCACCATAAACGCCACGAATGTACTACCTCCTTAGAAATCCTTACTACTACAATTTCACAATCTGAAATACAAATACAAACTCAGATGTTGCATTAACTATATTCTTTGATTATCAAAACATTTCTGTCATTTGAGTGTATTCAACTTTGCTACACATTTTTTTTCCCACAGACTGTAGTAACCAGCCAAGGAAAAAAAAGAAATTCTGGTTCAGATGAGCCTATTTCTCACCAGTACCATTCCAGATCCAGCTCTCGTAACCTGTTTTCATGTTTTTTTTCTGTCTGTTGCTCTTGTGGAGAAGGCCTATCTATAGAGGCATCTGAAACCACTCATCGGAAAGCCTTGCACAGCCAGTAACAAACAAATGCTTCTCTACTACTCCATTTATTTAGCAAATCTTTAGACCTTGCTACTGAGTTAAGAGATGCAACCTAATCTGGTGTCCCTACAAAAAACAATGCCGTTTATAACTCTGTTTTCTCTTCTACATGGGTGTTATCTCCTGCCTGCTGCCTTGTTACCAGAGCCAGCAGCATGCCATAGACAGCCCGACACCTTTTGCCCTCTGGAAGCATAGCACACCCTATACTATGCACCCTCACATGAAAGCAGGCATGGGGTGTATCGCTAGACTAAGATGCAACACACTTGCCAAAGCAGTATGTGCTGTCTCCTAACAGCTTCCCAACTGTTATAGTACCGTGGATTCAAGTAACTTATTTTCATTCCAGAAACAGGAATGCACTCTGTAACAACAGGTTTTCACACCTTCATTTTGGTCTAGCTACCATTAAGAGGATGGAAGGCATGCTCTATGCAAGCAGCTTCATTGGGGTGTTCCTGGGACCACCACGGTGATTTCACAACTACAAATAAACCGTTTGTTAGCACTGGCGTCTCCAACAACAGCCTCTTGCCTTCAGTTACATCAGTGTTAGGCTCTGATCATTTTATTTTTGCCAGGATTGTTTTGCCTCAAAGGAGCTAGAAAGGAGGTGTATGGCAAGCCAAATCACAGCAGGTATGGGCAATTAGTGGCTTATTTATGTCACACTAAGGCTTCAGTTCATGGATGACATCCTTAAAGCATGCAAGAACCAAACTCATGCTTATACACATTTAACTGTCCAGATTGATATCCTGGTATGTCCTAACAAGCGTCCAATTTATTTCTGCACAGTTTTCAAAACTTAAGCAGGATTTCAACTACATAAGGAAAACTGATGGGGTATCAAGACACTGCTTTAGAAGACACACATGCTTTTTCTAAAATCAAAAAAACAACTACACACACACCCCAAAAAAATGAAAAAACAACAAAACAATAATAAAAAAGAGACTCATATATAACTAACATTAATTTTAACACTCTAGCTGCAAAACCTTTAAATTTGGGAAAGGGAGAGGCGGTGTCATGAGCAGTAAGCTATAACTACTAATAATAAATCCACTCAGTCTTCACAATAATGTTGGTGCATTTTATGCTGAATACCAGCAACATTAACACCAGGAAAGATAACTTCCAACTTCATAACAAGTAATCACTAGTTTTTTAACTGCTGTATTTTAGCTGCCTGCTTTTTGGATCAGGACTGCAACATTCTGGCCATGCAGAAGGGCAACATATTTTAAGCAGAAAGCAACAACTTTCAACTCACTTATCCCTGCAGCAATGGTAACTTCAAACTCCCAAACCCCAGTCCTCTCTCAGCCACATTTCTCACATTTAAGCCTATACGGATAGCACTGTCAAAGAAAACAAGGGGACTCAGCCTGGAGAGAGAGATGGTAGATCCCAGGTGAAACTTATATGTCTGCTGGACCACTTTGATTCAACTACTGAGAGCCTTTCCAACCTCACAGTGTCTTTTCCCCACCCTCGAGGCAGAAAACTGTGTAAAGCTTCCCTAAAATCACCAGGAAAGAATGGAAAAAACAGCTTACCACGACTCTCAGAACCACAGTATGCATTTCAGACCCTAGGGATACACAGTCAGTGAAGGTATAATAACTAGACTGTGGCTACAGAGCACTGCTCTTCGAACCCCAAACTATGCTAGCACAGGTTCCAATTACCAACCTTTAGTTAGCAATGAGTACAAGAAGGGGCAACCTTTTAACAAATTAATTTTTGCCACAAGTAGTCTTCAAATAAGAAAAAGTTTGTTATAAATTAGCCTACTTTATCAGCTGGCACAAGAATTTGCCACTGCTGCAAAATTAATTCTTGCTTAGCTTGCAAAAAAACACTGATGGCTGGCAATAAAAGGAAAAGAAAACCTGGGTATTTTTGTTCTGATCTTCTTCAGTGCTCAATCTGCAATAAAAAGTGCCGTTTAAGCTACAGAGTCAGAAATAACCAGAATCTGACCCCACTCAAACTGCATTTTCATTCCTAAATTGATGTTGTTATGCAATACCCTTCAGTGCTTTTAGCTGACCACGTCTTCTAAATCTAGACCTTCATTAACAATTTTAAAACAGAAGTATACAAATACTGGAGTTGTTTGAGCTGACATGCATGTTTTGAAAAAATGAGACTCCTATAATTAGAGGTTTGATAAGAGACAATTTGCTTAAACATGGAGGAAATGGACAGTCTTGCATTAACAGAGACTAAATACCATATTCTTTCTCAATTGCATGCCCAGCATAGTAGCAACTAAAGACTATGTAACCAAAATTCATAGCGTTATAAGAGTGAAAAGTGTTCCACAGTCTTCTCCATTTGCAAAAGCTACTAAAAGAAAAGCACCCACTGAAGCAAAGGAGAACATGAGCATAAAGATTCTTCAAAGTAAAATGTTTTCTAAAGTTCCTAGAAAAAGTTGTTCAGAATTCCTTTTTCAGTCCCTCACTTTGATTCAGGAACACTGTCAGTCTTATCTAAAAATTACAAAGCAATTATTTTTTAAAGAAAAAAGAAATAACAAAGCCCACAAGTGATAAGGCTGAGAATTTCACTTTATGCTCATGGCAACCTTCAACAACATCTCTTAGCTATAAACAATGAATCAGTTTCACGGGAAGAAGAATTGCACCATCACTGCAGCCCCCAGACAACTTTCAACTTGCTGCTACACCAACACACTCTGCGAGTTAAGAAGGGGGGGGGGGAACCCAAACCCAAAAACCCCAGGAAGAAGAGCGAACATGAATGTAATGCAAAAGCGTTGTTTGGATGGGTTAAGCATCTTCTAAATGACTGCGGTTATCTGGAAGAACAGTTAAGGTAGGATGCTCTAACACACACCATTCTCCTCTCCACACAAACTGTCAACAAGGCTGCAGACACTGAGAACACAGAGGGCATTGACTGATGAGAACTCTGCAGTTTCTCCAGAAGAGCAAAGCAAGTAATAAAAATACACTGGTGCAATTAATTTTTGGATGTTTACCAGAGTTACCTACAAAGCCATAACCACCTTCTGTCAATTACACACTTTCTAAGGCTGCACAGTGGCGCACAAGAATTGGAACGAACCTGGACAGGAATCCTTTCGAGTCACTGCCTTCACATATGGCTGACCAATTAAAGCAATTTCTGGTTTGGTTTTTTCTTTTTTTTTAAAAAAAAAAGACACCCAAATGTCACTGACCCACCCACATTTCATAAAAGCAACAGGAAGGAACCGGAAGGTTTGAGAGGAAGGAGTCATTGCCTGGCTGGTCTTGCTGGAAAAAGAAGGGATTTTAAGCTAGTAACACAGCCATTTACTGAGTGGAAACCAACTTATATCTGATTAAAGCCACATTTTCTCTCTCCACCCCTTCTCCTCACCCCCAGGAACAGGAAACAAGACAAAGCTACCAAACAAAAAACAGATGAGCTAAGAAATCCTGTTACGTTGGCTCTGCACCAGCACTTTGCCTCTGCTTCTGCTGAACACTGCGTCTTTCACCAATAATCACTGACTTTTCCCTAGGCCCATCAAATTGTCTTAACCAATTCCTGCAAACTAAGTAAAACAGCTTAAAACACCTGATGCTAAAATACCGATGCATACGGACCACAAATTAATTTCTGTTTACTTGAGCTTTTAACCCTGCACAACTGATTTGCATTATTCTGTTTTGCTACAAATAAGCCTCTTAGCTTTTTTTTTTTTTTTTTTTTTTTTTTTTTTTTTTATTTCCTCTTNTTTTTTTTTTTTTTTGCTACTGTTCATTGCATCTTATGGCATTATTTTTTTCTCCCTAACCCCAGCTAGGAGAGGGGGAAAAACCCCACCCACTCTATTGTATTGCACTCTTCACTGTAACAGTACAAAGTAAGAGTGTTGTGATTGAGGACTTCACCTGCAGCGGAAGTGCCGTGGAGTAACAAATAAGGGATATGCTGACTTTCCTAAAAGCCTTCCCCAAATCTCTGCTTTCAGGATGCATTGTTTCATGTTAGTTAGGAAATAAGTTTCCAGCTGTAACGACAGTGGTTTGTAATTAAACAAATCTTCCAAAAAGCGGAAGCGGCAGTAACTACGAAGCCACATTTTGTACAGAAATTTAAACCACTCCAGAGCTTTTCATACAGCCAAACCAGATCCTTGCTTTTTACCCTCTCAAAAAATGTGTCGTGTCTTTCATTTTACTTGTACCTTGTATGAAGCCTTTCAGTTCTCAAGCAGACTTCTAAATTTAAAAGAAATTAAGTCATTGAACTGAGCCCGCTGAATACAATGAAGGGAGCTCAAGCGGGACAGGGAACTACTGGAGAGAGTCCAGCGTAGGGCAACAAAGATGACTGGGGGATTGGAGCACCTCCCTTATGAGGAAAGGCTGAGAGAGCTGGGACTCTTTAGCCTGGAGAAGAGAAGGCTGAGGGGAGACCTTATTCTTGCTTATAAGTATCTAAAGGGTGGATTGGAGGAGGATGGAGGCAGACTCTTTTCAGTGGTTCCCAGTGACAGGATGAGGGGCAACAGGCACAAGTTGGAACACAGGAAGTTCCATTCAAACATAAGAAAAAACTTCTTTACGGTGAGGGTGACAGAGCACTGGAACAGGCTGCCCAGGGAGGTTGCGGAGTCCCCTTCTCCGGAGATTTTCAAGACCCGCCTGGATGCAGTCCTGAGTAATGTGCTCTAGGCATTCCTGCGTCAGCAGGGGAGTTGGACTAGATGATGTGTGGAGGTCCCTTCCAACTCTGAAAAATTCCGTGATTCTGTGACAGACTGTCTGCACCTGCAGAGGAACCCACCAGCATCAGAAGCCGAGCAGTACTGCCGCCAGTGCTGGCCACCAGCCACGAGAGCCGCTGGACAAATCTGCAGAACAGAAGTCAGCCTGGGCTCAAACTCCTGGCTCAGCAAGCTCCTCCACGGCAGGAGCTTGGCACAGCACCTTGAGGAAGCAGTGCTACTCAACTGCCCTTTTCTCATTTATTGCTTGGTTTTTTGCTTGCCTGTTGCTTTCACTTTTAGGGATAGCTTTAAACACTGCCATCACCCAAGAAAAAGGTGGGGGGAGAATACAGGCAAGGGAAGCCAAATGATTGTAGAGGGTCAATACAAATAACAGTGGCAAGGGCCAAAAATTATGATCAGGGAACCAGAGGGGGACACCAGACACTGCCCAAGAGCATCCATCACTCCTCAAAGGCATCAAAGGAACCAGAGGATATTGCTCAGTGTGATAACCTGTGGGAATGGGAACAACTCCCAGAGTTCCTGTCTTACTCCCTCCTTCTGGTGGTGTTAACAGCCAGCTTGGCCAAGGCCAGGCAAAATGCTTGTAGTTGAGGACCTCAGACAAGGGCTAGACTAATAAAAAGTTGATGGGACCAGTACAACCAAAAATCTGACAGCAAGGGTGACAGAGGCAGGATACTAACCTGGATAGACCTCTCAGCTATACTAATCAGACCATATCAAGTCCCCCACTTCTGACTTCCGGTTCAATGTTGTGACTTCTCATCCTTTAAATGATTAAGTAATGTAAGTCTTAAGATGCTTAGACTCTGAAACACCTGGACAGGAGGTACTGGTTGAAATTAACTTTATGCTAAATCGTACGTGAAGCTTGTATGGAACTTGTCACTTGCATACATGTCCACAGTACGTCACGAATTAGCCAAGACCTTGAGCAACTCTTCAACGTCGAGCAATGAGACTTGCTAGGTCTTTTAAGCCATGCTAAAGGAAATTAGTTTCACAAGTATACATTACAAGGACATACTTGTAAGAAAGTGGGTAAAGAACAGGTACCTTGTACGTGTTGATTAGTTGCATGTACACAGAGGAACACCCACTTGCACCTTCTTGCTTGTCACTCAGCATACCACCAGTTCTGTCCACTGCTATTCAACAATGCTTGTTTTGAATTTGTTATTCTAGTCAATTAAAATTTAAAAAAAAAAAAAAAAACAAAACCAAAAAAAAACCCCAAACATTTACCCATCTACGGCTTCAGCTGAAGACCTCAAGAGCACTTTGCAAAGATGAATACTGACCTGCTCAGTGTTATATAGGTTAAACACTGTTTTATAGGCATACAGCTCAGCCTTGTTTACATGAAAAATTAAACTGACCCTTTTGGCTATGTAAAGCTACATTGCTAGTTCAGCTCTTCTGCAGACCATTTAAATGGACCTTCTGAGCTCTGCTTGTATCGTCCAAAAAAAAAGATATGGAAAGAAGAATCCCCTCCTTAAAGCCTTAGATCTGCACAGATATCACCTACAAAAGTACCCAGAATAACGCAGTAAATGAAAACTCTCTGAACCCTTGGGGGAGTGGGAAAGGTGGTAGAAGAGGGAGGGGGAAAAAAGTCACACATGCCATCAAGGCCACATGTTCGAGAGCATTAATTCTTATTGAATTCTTATTAACTGAAAAGAAGCAAATTTAGTATTTACCTAAATGCCCTCTTGATCTTGTCCTGAACAACAGAGGTGTCTGTCCTATGCTCTCTCTTCGTTTCCTTCAGTTAATCTCCAGGAAAAGAAAAATTCAAAAAAATCTTTTTCTCCTGATCCTTCATCAGCTATCCACAAGCTCACTAGTTTCAGTCTCTCTTAAACTAGCTGTTGAAGGCTACTCCAAACAAGGTGCACTAATGGGCTTCCAGCCTCTTCTAACAGCTCATTTGCTCCCTGACATCAGCTCCACACAGAAATTCTTCTGAAGTATACAAAGTCATAAACGTATCTGTTCCATAACAGGGCAGAGACAGCTTAGAAAACTGTGTGTTGTTGGGCAAAAAGGTGCACCATGAGCTTAAGTTGTTACGTCATATTACCAACAGTGAAATCCTACCTGCCACACTGCTGCTAGCTTCTTAGCTTATTTGCTCTCAGCCCCCTCACTGCCTCGGAAACACTACAGGAGTTTAACTCACTCAGATTGTAACGTACATCAAGACTCCTCCTTCCTTGTGTCAGTCAATGTATTAAAACAGATCTACTGGGAAACTGACTGGCATCCAGCTTGGTTTCATGTTCTCAGTACTGTTCCACACTCTACCTTGGTAACTGTTATCCCTTTAGCCATAGCTGGCCTCAAATTCGCTTTTTCCATCCATAGGTGCCTGAACTCGAAGCCTTTCAAAATAGATTCTCATGAGTCTAAATGATTAATCAAGTAGAAGCCTCATAAGTTAGAAAAATTATAACAGAAGGGAATGTCAATAGATTGGGGGAAAATTTCCCTTTGCAAACTGCATTAGTTTAGATCTGCGTATTTAATAATTTCTATCATTTATAAAGCATAGTACATCTAGTATTAATGAACAAACATATGTAATCATGTTTAGAGAAAAGGTAGCTGACTCTTTAAATAAAAAAAAAGTCAAGAAGGAATTATGAATCATATTTAAGTATCAGATTTGCCAATAGAAGAGACTATACTAACCCACTGCACACCAGAAGCCGGAGTTAACACCCATTCTCACGCTGACTGGAAGACAACAAGTCTCAGTCATTCAAGAAGAAAGATCCCACTTACAGGTGCAGTGACTGCATTCCTCCTGTGATTCCTTTACCTCAATAAATCTATTCATACCCAGTTCTGCTTTGCAGCACAGCAGGTCACTCTCAATCCTCGTCTTTTCAGCGTAGCTACTCCGGTAAGGGTGCTGGTGTACAATTTTGTGGGTAGGCTCTATTTTAAGTCTCATATGCTGGATTAAAATAGTACGGAGTTAAAAGTAGTAATTATCAAACATCTGCACTTTCTCTAAAACTGCAACTCTGTTTAACCAACGCATGTGCTATAAACTCACTGAATAGAGCTATTCCAGATTAGCTATAAAACTAAATTAGGGTGAATTCCCAGAGTTAGTAAAGGATCCAAAACTTCAAGGTTATATATATTAAAGTTCCACAGCACAAGAATTTGAGTGATTTCCAGTTAAGGCAGCACAATAGCAGAAAACAACAACAGGCATTCATCACCATGTTGGATGACTGTCACAATATGGCACTGTCCTAGAAAAATAATACTCAGTCCTCTTATTTATCAAGTTTCCTTTAGTGTCCAGCAAAGCCCAGAGATGCCAGTAAAACTGAACACAGCAAGTCCTTTAACACAAATATCACGGCCACGTAGCTACTCACTCTACACTAGCCTTACTATCCATCTGTGATGAGTAGATTGATATTGCCACTAAATATTTTTGTGAGCTTAACTAATTCTCTGCATGAGAAAGGTAATTTAGAAATCAAATAGTAACAGTAGATAAAATTTCAAGGCAAGGCTGAAGTCCCACTACAGTGTATTTCCAGCTCAAACATTTTTACTAATGTGGATTCCTTTGTAAGATCAGGTTCTCGATCTTACAGCTGCAGAAGGAAGATATTCATGCTGCTGAAAAAACACAAATTACGTTTCTATTACATGTTTCAGCTAACTTTATCAGACCAATGAAAGCCCTATAAAGAAGCTGCACATTAACATCTGCCATTACATATGTCAGCATAGAAATGCTGATGTTTCACAAAGCTTGAAAATTCATTGTGAGGTAAATATGTATGTCAGTATTTTAAATCATCAGTTTGGGTGCAGGATTTCTAATCTCTGCCCGCTGTGCTCCCCCCTGCCACCTTGCGTAAACTTTTAATCTCCGATGCAGAGGCTTATTATTAGAGCTGGCTGAAAAAATACCCCAAAGACCGAAGGCGTGTTGTTTATTAAGGAAAAGGTTAGGGTAAAGCCTTTTTAAAACAAAAACTAATAAGCCTTTGTCTGTTCCTCCCTTGATGTTTTAAAAACTGCTTCTCTGCAAATAAAAAAACAGTGACTTAACATAAAATTATGCCCTTTTTCAACAAAAAGTTTCAATTCAGCAGGGAGAAACAAATCCTACTAAACACTTAACATGGCCCTAGCACCCCAAGACAGACCAAAGGGTACCTAAAGTAAGTAAAGTAAGGTAGGCTTCACCTCCATTTAAACACAAACCTGTCTACAAACCAACGCAGGAGCTGAAAAAAAAACCAAACCAAACCACAGCTTTTAGCTGGGCTTCAAAGTACTTTTCTAAGGCCGGTGTAGCCAGTGGGACTGAGGATGAGCATTAGCACAAGAGTGCAGCTAACAGAGCTGCTCCCACCTCCCCCACTTCCCCACTCACAGTGGGGGGAAAAACGCAGGAAACAAGGAACTCAAGTGCCAAGAATACCTTTCACACAACCCTCATCTCAAAAAATAAAAGACAAAGGGAAAAAAAAAAAAAGCGGGGGGGGGAGCAGCAAAGAGCTCCCAGAGTAGTTCAATACAGATAACCCAGACGTGCCTTGAGTCATAATTCTGAAAGCTGGAAGGACATGATCATGGAGGCTCATACTTCAGTTTGGGCGAGTGAGTGATCGACCGCCCTCGCCAGCAGACACCCATCACTTCCTGGGCAGGGCAGACGGGCAGGGAAATGCTCCTTGGCCACAACCCCATTCTTCACTAAACATGAGGTTTGAACTAGTATGAGTGTGAACAAGAGTCAGCTGATACACACTGCCCAGCAAGCCCATGACCACAGGGACAAGGGTCACATAAACCAGTGGCTGAGAGTTGATGCACTCTCCCTACTTTTTGGCTGTAAAAAGTAGCAGGAAACTTCTCCTCAGCGAAGGAGAAGCCTTACTGCACACCAGCAAATTAGAGGCGGGTGTCAAAAAACGTGGCAGAGCCAAGCTAGGGAGGGGGGGGTCTTCCCAGCGAAGAGAG
>VYXH01001448.1:261906-364907 GCA_013397275.1 Burhinus bistriatus | reverse complement strand
GGAGAGCCACGGCGGGCCGGCTCTGGCCGCTCGGGCGGGTTTCCCCTGAAACCCCCCTCAGCTCAGGCTCTCTAGGCCGGGGTGGACATCGTGTTTTGGGGGCAGAGTCAAAAAATTTTAGGAATCGTGAAATTCTGGAGTGTGTCCAGAGAAGGGCAATAAAGCTGGCGAGGGGTCTGGAGCACAAGTCTTACGAGGAGCCGCTGAGGGAACTGGGGTTGTTCAGCCTGGAGGAAAGGACGCTGAGGGGAGACCTTCTCGCTCTCTGCAACTACCTGAAAGGAGGGTGTAGCCAGGTGGGGATCAGTCTCTTCTCCCAAGTAACAAGTGATAGGACAAGAGGAAATGGCCTCAAGTTGCACCAGGGGAGGTTTAGATTGGATAGTAGGAAAAATTTCATCACTGAAAGGGTTATCAAGCATTGGAACAGGCTGTCCAGGGAAGTGGTGGAATCACCAACTCAGGAGGTATTTAACAGACGGGCAGATGTGGTGCTGAGGGACATGGTTTAGTGGTGGGTTTGGCAGTGTTATGTTGATGGTTGGACTTGGTGATCTTTAAAAGTCCCTTCCAACCTAGATGATTCTATGATTCTATAACCTAGCTTCATCTACCTGAGGTAGCATGGGACACAAAAGGTCTGTGGAGAAGTGGGAGGTGACGGATGCTGGATTTTGAAGGAGATGGAGGAAAGTTACAGCTTGGTTCCTCTTGGGTTTTGTAAACTGGTGTTTTGTTTTGAAAACCTGATGTATATTAACCTTCTTGAGAGCTGTTGCTTTTAGGAAAAAATCTCATTTTCATGCCAATGTCTCTAGTGGACACTTCAGATGGGAGAGCCACCCTGCAGGAGACCTGGATAGGCTGGAAGAGTGGCCTAACAAAAGCCTTATGAAGTTCAACAAGGACAAGGGAAAACAATCCAGGAGTGCAGCACAGGCTGGGATCTACCCGGCTGAGGAGCAGCCCTGTGGAAAGGGACCTGGGGTTCCTGGTGGACAAGCAGCTCAAGATGAGTGAACAGTGTCCTGCTGCGGCAAAGCAAGCCTATAGGATGCTGGGTTGCATCTACAAGAGCATCACCAGCAGAGTTAAAGAAGGCTTTATCCCACTCTACTCAGTGCTTGTCAGGCCACACCTGAAATACTGTCTTCACTTTTGGTCCCCACTATGCAAAAAAGATGTGGACAGGCTGGAGACGGTCCAGAGAAGGACTGCAAAGATGATCCAAGGACTGGGAAGCCTGCTGTATGAGGAAAGGCTGAGAGAATTAGGTTTGTTCAGCCTTGAGAAAAGAAAGCTTAGGGGAGACCTTATCACCACCTTCCAGTATTTAAAGGATGGCTACAAAGAAGATGGAGACACCCTTTTTACAAGGAGTCACACAGAAAAAATGAGGGGTGATGGGTACAAGCCNTCAACAAGGACAAGGGAAAACAATCCAGGAGTGCAGCACAGGCTGGGATCTACCCGGCTGAGGAGCAGCCCTGTGGAAAGGGACCTGGGGTTCCTGGTGGACAAGCAGCTCAAGATGAGTGAACAGTGTCCTGCTGCGGCAAAGCAAGCCTATAGGATGCTGGGTTGCATCTACAAGAGCATCACCAGCAGAGTTAAAGAAGGCTTTATCCCACTCTACTCAGTGCTTGTCAGGCCACACCTGAAATACTGTCTTCACTTTTGGTCCCCACTATGCAAAAAAGATGTGGACAGGCTGGAGACGGTCCAGAGAAGGACTGCAAAGATGATCCAAGGACTGGGAAGCCTGCTGTATGAGGAAAGGCTGAGAGAATTAGGTTTGTTCAGCCTTGAGAAAAGAAAGCTTAGGGGAGACCTTATCACCACCTTCCAGTATTTAAAGGATGGCTACAAAGAAGATGGAGACACCCTTTTTACAAGGAGTCACACAGAAAAAATGAGGGGTGATGGGTACAAGCCACTCCTGGGGAGATTCCGATTGGATGCAAGAGGAAATTTTTTCACAATAAGAACAGCCATTGGAATAATCTCCCCAGGGAAGTGGTAGATTCCCCAACATTGGACACTTTTAAGATTCATCTGGACAGGGTGCTGGGCCATCTTGTCTAGACCATGCTCTTGCCAAGAAAGGTAGGACCAGATGATCCTTGAAGTCCCTTCCAATCTGGTATTCTATGATTCTATGAATAACAAGAATACAGGGAAGAAGGGACACGGGAAATCCCTGAGGTACAAGCAGGGCCACCAGAGCCCCTCTCAGAAGAGAAGGAGGTTTTAGGAACCCAACCTCAATCTAGAGAGGCAGGTTTGCAGATGAGGAGAGTTGTCTTTAAGCGGTAATTTGTTTCAAAGGTTTCTTTGAAAAGTCCCAGTGAGCCTCTTCTGTGAGAGTGACCATTTTTATGCTACGACAAATTACTCTGGGATTTTTCGTGGTGTGTTTTGAGATGGTTTTTAATACAAATGTCTCTACAGAACTTACACTTTTATTGGATTGTAAAAACAATGGAATAAATTTAGTACATTTCATGACTCATTTGCCAGCACTTCTGAGATACCTGAATCTATTTACTCCATCCTTTGATATTAAGCAAAATATAGAGAGATTGGGCAACCTACCAGGGAGGTAGGTTCTGTCAAGGTATGTAATTTAGATGAGGGAGACAGGCAGCCCGTGTGGATTCCCGAGGGGGCCAGCCCCCAGGACAGTGTCATGGCAAAGCCGCACCATGGTTCAGGACGGTGACTTTCCTCCGGGTCCTGGTTCAATGGCATTAGCAGGACCATGTTTCCTATTTTTGACATACTCCTACAGGCTTTTCCTGCAGGAAGACAGACGGTCTCCTGCAGCGATTTAGATTGCATTTTTCCATCCTGCAGGTTTTATCCAAGAAAGGGATCCAAGACAAGGCAATAAATGGAGTGCCATTGTTTTACAGTCCGGAAAGAAAGTAGGGATCAAGAGTCCAACCTTGTTGGTGAGTGAAACAAGGCGAGATCTGCAATTATGATATTGACTGAGATACACATTATTTAAAATAATATAGGGTCTTCAGTGCCTTAACGAACAGGCTCCCCTCTGGAAACACAGAGAAAATAGATTTTTTAAGCTCTTTGTATTTCCTGCTTGTACCAAACCATTAATATTTTGGTGTCAGTTGCACCAGGGATTCAAACTACTCATTTCTGATCTGTAGCATACTCTCAGTAAAATTGAGTTTACACTTCAATAGCTTGCTTTCTTTCATTACTCCTTTTAATATAATGTCTTGGCCTCCTGTGGTGGCTTCCACATTTGGCAGTTCTGCACGTCTCTCATCCTTTCAGGACAAAATGTCAGATTTAAAAAAAAATCCCTTTTAAAACTACAAACTCAAAGGTAGAAGGCCTGGAGTTGTGGAGAATCACACTTTCTGTACCACACCACTGAAAAGCAAAGGAAAAAGTAGGAGATCAGCTGGCAGCTCCGTTGGTTTGTGGAGCGAGTTAAAAGACTCCGCAAACAAAAAATAAAATTATGTAAAAATAGAGCCAGCTAGGTTGAGATTGGACTTTGCCTCTTAATTAACAGCTCTCTCTGGAACATGGTGGCAGGCTCATCAACGAGACTAAGATACAGGGTGTTGTTTAGACAGGCACCCAGGAACAATAGCTAACACTTCCCATCCAGTAAATGTCATTAACACAGCATCAGGCTGTGCCAGCAGTTTGAAATCTAATCCATTTTCTGAAATGAGTTAGAAGTTTTCTGCTTGACCCCAAATCTCCCTTTTAACAGCATTTGTGGTTTTGTAATCCCATTTTCCTCGGGTTTTTTAGATGTTTCTCTCGCCCCTTCTCACTAGGTGAAAAAAGAAATGTAAGCCAGGGGAGACGACAGGTGAGGAGGAGAGGCTGCCACAGCAATACTGTGGATAGGTTGTTCAGTGCGTTAAACAAACACTTTCGGTCTCGCCTCTGTTAGGGCAATTCGAGGTGTAGCACGTAAGAGCAGACCATGGTTGGCATTTGTGCGCTGCTGGCAGCGTGTCTGCATTAGTCAGATGTGTGCACAAGGGCAATCCCTGACTAGAGCCATCTGAAGACACCCATGTGGACGTAGTCACAGCAGGAAATCCTGGGGTAGGTTTGTGTGCTGAGTGGGGTCCTATTTATTTAGCACCTAGTGTAACTACGCTGTCTGCTAGTCCCAGCATACGTTGGGTCTGAATTATATGCTTCAGCTGGAACTGGATTTTCTGTTTCTGTGACAACATTGCTCCCTGTGTCCATTCATGCCCATTTCAAATGTCTGATCTTTGTGTTTTTTAAAAAGAGTGGTTTAGTTTTGTTGTTTGTGAGAAGTGAGTGTTGAAAGAGAAGTGAGGGGTGCAAAGACAGGACTGCTGGAGTGGGAGATGGTAATGGGGGACTTCAGAGGGAATGAGAAAGGGAAGGAAACAAAAGGAAAGAGGAAAGTGGAAAAGATGTAGCGCAATGTAATGATGGGCCGAAGCTGCTGCAATAGAGGCTGAATAGGCAGTGGCCAAGCAATAGAAAGAGGAAAAACTAAAAATATGATAAAAGAATCTCAGGGTCCAAATACCAGAGGGTTGAGGTTATCTGCAAGCTGATGTCATGCTGTGTGAGGACAGCCCCAGGGCAGCTGTGCACTGACTGCAGAGGAGCAGTCACAAGGTGCAGCCTTGTCACCTCTGCTGTCTCTGCAGAGGTGCCTGTCCCTGCGAGGGGGCCAGGAGCAGGGTAGGGACCTCGCAGCTGGGTGAGCTTCACTATGGGGGTTACCCCAAAAATGCAGCATTCCCTGAGGACTGATGGCTCTGATGAAGCCAGCAAAGTGACAAAATTGAGAGTTGGGCACAAATATAATCTCATGCATGCTATGGCATCGAGTCCTGGGGGCTCCCCACTATTGATCTCAGTGTTCCCATGCAGCTGGAAGGCATCACCAATCCTCTTCAGGGCTCAGATACATCAAAAATTAAGATTGTCTCCCAGGATCCAGTTAGGAGTCAACATCCACAGAGCCAGGAAGCAAATCCCAATGTCCCGGGGCCATGCATGCCTCAGGAGTGCAGTTACCAGGGTAGAAACGCTTGTAGGTAGTGCTTTTGGCTTTTGGTGCTTTTTGGCTCTTTCTCCAGAAAGAGAAACCCAGAAGCGATCCGTGACACCAGCGTGACCGCTAGCACAGGGGCTGCTGGCACCGAGCAGCATCCCCCTAAGCACACACACTACAGCATAGGTGTCCTGAACAGAATGGGCAGTGCTCATAATGAGGAAAAATTATGCTGTCCCAAAAAGCTCAGATGAACTGGGTTCACTGGTTGCTGCTTTGCCAACCAAGGAACAGCCTAGCCGGGGTGGTTTGCATTCACCTCCGGTTCACACAGCCTTTGTGCAATAAACTCTTATAGCCCCAGAGAAGGGAACATTCAAAAAAGCGCCCTGAGGCAATGCGTAGCAGAAGCCTGAGAATCCTACTTCATGAGTCACTGACCTCCACACACTGAATCTATTTCAGCCTTTAATTAATAAAGTTTTACATTTCTATGGCACTTTCCATCTGGAAAGATCCTAAAATGCTGTGAAGGCTAAGGGTGTACAGCACCATTTAAATGTGGTTCCCAGAGAGGTGGGACTGTGCAGGGAAGGGAAGCTTAGCCAAGGGCACTGGGGAAAAAAATTCTTAATTTTAAATGGAGCCTCTGTTACATCACTGAGTATTTCATATCCATGGAGAACAGACAATAAGATTTTAGTTTCTAAGCCACCACTTGGATAAATAGGCATCGTATATTGCTTTCTTTATCCAGGGGGGATGCAGTGCAAAACAAGTACCAGGTGATTATAATTTAGGATGTTAAAGGACCACAACTTAAGATACAAATTTAAACCATCATTGGATCAAGGCTTTCCTCCCTCCCGATGAGTAAGTTATTCCCAAATGCTAGACACAAAGCAGAAGCCAGTGGAGGAAACAAATCCCATACTGACAGCACCTGACCCTACACCTGGAGCATCAAACTCTCTTTCAGGCTCCCTGGAAGCTCAGCAGTGTCACGTGAGGCTTCAGCAAGGTAAAAGCTGGCCCCAAGCACCAAGGAGGGCAATTGAGAAAACCACATGGAAACAGTCCTCCTGTCCCAAGGCTGATGCGACCCCCGGAGGGAGCTAGGATTTTGCTAAATGGGCACAAATCCCTTTGTTTCTGTTTCAAAAGATTAAACTAGAATCGCTCTGCATGGCTGACTTCCCTGGCAGACACTTATTTCTGCTGATGAGCAGGGCCTGGTTTGCGCTGAACCGATGGAGACTGAAATGACTGTCAGCCACAGCTAGCATCCCTCTTACTAAGTACTTGGCCAAAATAGGCTGGGAGCACTTGGCCACAAAGAGTTTTCAAGAGAATGTCAAAATTCTCTTTTTCTCAGTGCAATTCCAACCTATTTTTATCTGCCACTGTCTGGAAGAGATACAGGGGCATTGCCACGGCTAGTTGTAAACTTTCATTGCTTCCTGAGGAGAAATTGCAGGCAAATTACAGACTAGCGCGCTCTTTTTATGTTTCTCCTGCTCGGGGCATGTCAGCACTGCTGCATTCCCTTCTACCCAGGACACATTCCTCCTTGCTGCATCCTCTTTGTGCTTACTGAAGGACATTAATGACCTTCCTCCATAATTAACCCATCCAGCACCACATCCAGTGTGAGGCAAGCACTTCGTGCAATGTCAATGAGAGGCTGGAGAAATGCACATCCCGTGTGCACCAAGTGGGATCACTCCTGACTTCCACCTCCACCCAAGCGTCTCTCTTGGCCACGCTGCAGTTGAGCTCCACCTGCCAGGTTAACCCAGAGCCAGGGCAGGGCTGTGTGGTTACATTAAGCCTGTGGTTGCACCATATCTGATATTCCCTCCCCTGTGTGCTCCTGCTAAGTTGCATATGCCGTGTGAAGCTCCACATCGCTCCTCTAGGCACACAAAGAGGTGATGTCCTCACCCCTTGCGCTGCAGGCTGGTGTGGAGAAGCACCCTCCATCCTTCATGTTTCAGCATTTTCAAGAGGAAGATATTACTAGCAGTTATTAATTATCCCTCTCCCATGAAGAGAGAAATATATATGAGCAGTTTTTATACAGTTGTAGTGGCAGGGAAACTGAGGCAGAGTGAGTTAATGTTTGTATCCCTGCAGCTCCTGCCCTAAGCTCCTATCCCCGCCATTCCCAGCCCTGAGTCCAAGCCCAGGACCATGCTACCTGCACTGCACCAGAAGGCCCTGAGGCTGGAATTTCCATGACCATGTGGCTCTTTAGGCATCGAAATTTCATCCAAAGGGAGAAATCCTGTCAAGGTGAAAAGCATTGCTACTGAAACGTGATCAAAGAGAGAGTTATCAATGTAAGTGTACTCAGGAGTTTCTGTTCCAGACAAGAGAATTATCAACGAGAAACCAATCTTACAAGGTAGCTGCTATTGACAGGGAAATAAAAGGAATACAGTCCTTACCAGACAGACCTAAGTTGCTCCAAATTGCTGTCAGCTTGAAATATCTTGCTGGTAATTTGTTTTCAAATTCTTTCTCCCTAAATTTGATTTGTTGCTGTACAGTGGATGATCTATTCTGCACAGCGTCTCAAAGAGCATTCCCGTTGTCCTCTTGCTGATTGTTTGTGAGCTATCACTTCTGGGAGTTGGCAGCATTTATTGTAAAAAGGGCCATCATCACTTGAACAGCAGATTTTGTCTGAGGATGTGGTATCTGCTGCCGTTACAAATAGCAGCTAAGATTACTGGGAGGAAAGTCATCAGGGAAAAAATCCCATTTCCTCCCCATCTTTGAGCTTGTCTGCATGGGCAAGTGGCCATGCTGCGTGTCTGTAACCCGGGGTGGAGGAAGAATGGGGCAGCATTTTCTAACAAGACTTGAATAAATCCTTTTACCAGGATCTTTTTTAACCAGGAGAAAAATTAGCAGGGTTTCCCACCTCCTGTGGTATTGTAGCAAGAGGATAAGCATCACACCCAGCAATTTTTTCTGCTGATCTCTGCTCTTTCTTATGTGAAGGAGGAAAAAGTAACACTGACTTACGGAGCACCCTGCTGGGTTCAATGATGGCTCCTGTGTGGTATGTCTGGGGCTTTCCCATGCTCCAAGCTCTCCAGAAACTTGGTCACTGCATAGGATATGTTTCTTCACACAGAGGTAGAAATACAAAGCTCATGTCTCACCTATCCATCTGGATCCATCCAGCCCGTGTGCAGTTGAGAAGAGCAGTATCCTTGTCCTGGCTTTCTCATCCAAGAACATACACATTTCTTCTCCTGTCCTTGCCCTACTTATCTCAACCCACTTTGTCCAATGGTTAATTCAGAGAAATTCTAGTTTTGGGACAAAGAGCTACCTTGGGTTAGTTACATGGCTTTAAAACATGGGCATAATGGATGGACTCGCCTGAGTCTGGCTTGCGGGGCATGAGGTGCCAAAGGGCTGTCTGTGCAGCTTCCCAGAAAATAAAGGGTCTCGCCCATCTTGTGTGTATAACTGTATTAGATTGAAAAAAAAAAAAAAAAGAGATAGTGTATATAAAGGTACTTGCTCATTTCTGGATCTTTCCAGGGAAGTATTGGCAACTTTAGCATATTTCTGCTCACTAGCTTGTTGGCAGTACCCGTAGGTGACGTTGCTGTGGAGAGGGCACTGCAGGCACGATGTCAGGCACTTCAAATCACTCCAAGAGCTGGCACTGCACTTTGGACAGGTCTTGGTGCCATCCAGAGCATGGAGAGAACTGGAGAGCTGGAGGCTGGTGGAAGGATCACACTCCACTTGCTTAGGCACACGAAGGCTAATAATTGTTGCAAATGCTCTAGAACAGCAGAAAACACAGCGCTAATTCAGCTGGCTGTAATTTTGCCACACAGTTTACCCTGACATCACGTCAGGGAAAGCTCCACTTAAGCAATTGTAACATCACTGAAAAGATCGAATTAAGAAAAAAGAGAAGGAACATAAACCTCCCACTATTGTTATTTTCAGAAAGCAACAGCAGGAACAGCCAGTTAAAAGGCCTTGAGGCCCCATGCTGTTATTCCTCCCTGGACATCAGCCACATAAGACACAGAAACACCCTGGACCATGGAGGAGGCCTGTTCCCATGGGCAGGTTCCTGCAGAGGGCTGCCTCGCTGCCCTGGCTTTGGCTGTCCGCAACATTTGCTTTGCTGTGCCATAGGATGTCCACAGCTTGATGCTGTGCCCTGTCCGGAGCAGCAAATCCCCCAGGTGCCACTGCCAGGGCTTGGGACACCGCTGTGTCCCCAAGCACAAGTATTGCAGTGGAGCTGCTTGGGAGCCAGCAATTTTTCCTCTCTGCAGGAGCAGGCTAAGCCTTTCGGAGGTGACCAAATGCAGGTGTCAGCTAGGCTGGAGCAGCACAAATCAATCTCTCACTGCTTAAAAATATATCTGTATATCAGATCCAAACCCTTTCCTCTAGAGTCTTGTGGCAGAAATAGAGTTTTAAAATGCTCTATTATTTATAGCTGAAATGCTGGGAAAAAAAAAGCCAACCTCATTTGTCCTGCTGGAGCAGAGTGTGCCAGTCCCCATCACCCACTGCTTGCCCAAGAGTAACGAGATCTGGACGGGGTAACGAGGAGAAAGGAGTAGTGCCCAAAAGCAGGGTGCAAGCACCCCCAAAGCAGAGCCAGTTCACACAGGCACGTGGTCAAACCCAAATTATCACAACCCTGAGGTGTGCCAACTGTTGCTTTCATGCCTGAATGTTAATTATCACCAATTAGGTGGGGTGGGTGGTTCCTTAAGTACAGGCTTCTTCTGGCAGATCAGGGAGAAAGGACAGGTTTTGCAGACCCACAGATGTTGTGTCAAAGGGATGCTTTGGAGATTTAACAGCTTTTAGGAGGGAACCTGTGGGAGTTCCTCCAGAGGAGGATTGCCTGCCTTTTAGGTTTTTTTTTTCCCCTGTGTTTTGGAAGAGCTGCCACTTGCCAAGGGCCCAGCACAGGGAGCAGGCGTCATGGGTCTCTGCCCAGTGAAGGAAGGGACTGTAATCCACGTGACATGAGGAGCAACAAGAAGAGATGAAAGGGAGAGCAAAGATGAGAGAGCAGAGAAGGGAAAGACAGCAAGCATCACATGGCTGCTAGGCAGGGGCTGGAAGAATTT
Source organism: Burhinus bistriatus (assembly GCA_013397275.1). Classification (NCBI taxonomy): domain Eukaryota; kingdom Metazoa; phylum Chordata; class Aves; order Charadriiformes; family Burhinidae; genus Burhinus; species Burhinus bistriatus. The sequence goes on along the minus strand of VYXH01001448.1, from coordinate 354,740 downwards.
TGCATGGCTTCTGAACATAAATTAATAACGATGGCTGTGCAGTCTCTCTCCCTTACCGAGTTCCCCACTGTTTTTGCCTACTGCTCATGGACAGGTAGTGGCATGGGGAGAACGATGTGGAGGGATGGTTTGAAGCCAAGTGAAATACCTTCACTTGCCTAGCTTAGGCCAAAAGAAGAGAACCTCCAAATGAGATCCCCTTCTCCCTACTCCTTCCTGGGGAACAGACTCGGTCCTCCCTGTCCTGGGAAGACATGGAGAACCTGGAACACAGGCATCGAGATGGGTCTGAAATCCTAGCGCCTTTTGCTCAGCTGCTTTGTGGTGCATCGCCCTGAGCAGTGGGTACAAACCCCAAGGATGATGAGGAAAGTGCTTGTAACCATGGCAATCCTCTGCAGCTGCATCCTTCCCTGCTGCAGCCCCAGCGCCAGCAAACACGAGGGCCACCCCTTGCCCCATAGCAAGTGGGAACTGGTCCTGCCACCTGCATTTTCCAGGGAAAAAGGTGCAATCCGAAGGGAACACTCACCCCGGGTAACTTGGAGGTGGTCCCAGGGGTTAGGGACAACCGTGCTGTTACAGAATCTGCTCAGTGCAAATGCTAGCAAGAAGCCCTTTTGGTCCAGTTCTGAGACAAGCATCACCCTATCCCCAGGGTACATCGCCCTGCTCCAGCTCCGCAGCATCCATCCTTCTTTCACAGCGTGATGCTTAGGCACTCAGGAGTAGATTGAACACATCCTCCAGTGAAACCGGTAGGGTTACAGCATTTGGCAGCTGAGAAACTGGTGGTTTGGCTTTCTATTAGGATAAAGCTGTTTAATTCCTTCCCACCTCAGCACTGCCTTCCTGCACAGCTCTGTTAGCGAGGTCTGGACACAGAATATTAGGGATTAATAAAGCAGGTGATTAAACGCACTTCTGCTTAAATTCAATCCCAAGCGGATGGATGTGGAACTGCCTTACTGTGAATTAAGCAATAAAGTGAGAGAAAGTGGAAAACATGGCAGGGAAGTGGCTCTGTTTCATTAGCACTCTTGTGCCTAACGATCTCAGCGCCTCCGCCCACTTAAGATGCGATTGCAACATGATTTTTGTAAACCTGTGCAGATTGTGGTCTCGGCTTGCCACTTGTTGCCCTGGCTGCACTGTGGCTCGGCCAAAGCCTGGCACAAGTGCTCATGGGAGGGCTGGCAATGAATGCAGTCAGGAGGGGAGAAAAAGGGCAAAACACAACTTTTTATTGCTACTACTCTGTTTAAAAATCTCATCCGTGCCACACATTCACCTCCAGCACCTCCTCTAAACCACTGTAGCTGTATCAGCTTAGCAGTTACTACTGGGCATGGATGCGGCTCTGGGGGATAGTGCAAGGGGTACTTTGTGGTACAGAGCAGCAGCACAGATCTTTAGGGCAGGCAGAGCCCCGCACTATCTCCTTACATTTACAGAAGCCATCTGGAACCCTGTGCAAGTCTAGAAGTAGAGGAATTGGGAAGAGCGATTGTAAACCCCTTCCAGTGAGAGCACCTCAAACCCATGGCTCTTGAAGGGCTCAGCAGCAGCGGCCAGCACCATTATCCCCTCCTTACAGATGGGGAAACCAAGGACATGATTTGCCCCGTGTAATGCAGGAAACCTGGGAATGCAGCAAGATCCCAGATTAGGGAAACCTGAGTCCTTGGACCATAAATGAGTCATCAGATCTCAGCATCAAAGGATAAAAAATCCGAGCCCTGCTGCCCAGCTGGCCTGTACGGTTGGGGATGTCTTAATGCCAGCAGGTCCAGGATGCAGTCGAGGCTGCCCAGCCCCATGACCTCTGCTAGCAGCTTTGGTTTCCTTCCAAGATACTGGGATAAAAGCTTCCCATGAGCATCGTTAAAATCATTGGGAGTGGATAACTCCAAACCATCCATCTGCTTGCAAGTCTCCTCTGACCGATAGCCACGAGAGCATGCACAGACCGAGCTCTTGCCGTTCAGGAGTAGCAGTGCGATGCCCACTAAAACACCTGGGTTTATGCTCTTCTAAACCTCGTGTCCGGGTGAAACGGTCCCTTGTGCTGATCAGAAAAAGGCAGATTCTTGATTGCAGTCACTGGGGTTCAAATCCCCATTTTCTCCCCAACTGCCTGACACCAGGGCATTTTATGCACGCCCTGGCTCCTGCTGCCAGCTATAACACAGGTATAGAGGACTATTCAGCTGCTTGGGAGCAGAGCAGCCTGCTTGTAAACTTAATATTACTTGAGGTTTGCTCAGAGTTCATGCGCCAGGTTGCAGTTTGATGGAGTGAACCAGTCCCGAGTGCTTCTGATGGATATGAAAAGGATACGCAATCAGACGTGCACTTAAGCAAGTATATTACCACGTTAAATGACTTCAGTTTCACTAAGCTAATTAAAAAGGGAACAATGCAATGATCAGATTAAGGTCATAATTAATAACTCTGTAGGTTCAAATTATCCAGTCACCAAATAAATACCGCATGTAATCAGAGGAAGCTGTGGCTGATAACTAGAGGGAATTAGTGTCCTGCTCAGAGGTCTTTGGGAGGCAAGAGCTACCTTTTGAGCAGTGACCTCTGCTCACTGAGACAGCATGTTAACCTTGCTATAGAGGAGACCCTCTTCCTAAGGCTTGAGTGTCTATATGAGCCCATGTTGTTCCTCTAAAGGCAATCAAGTGGACTCAGGATGAGTGAGACCCCCTTGATCCCCACCTGCCAGGTAATCAGGGCAAGAGCCACCACCCACCAGCAGAGATCTGTCCCTCTTCTCTTTCCATGCAGTCATTCCTCCTTTTTGGCCATTTTAATGCCTTGAAAATGTCTTAAAATATCCCAAGTTGTGAGATGGTTGTTGATTTTGGGGTTTTTTTAACACCAAGAAAGAATCAGGCAATAAAATATGGGCTTCTAAAGTGTTCCAATAGCTTTTAACCTAAAATATAAAAGCTGATTGCCTCTTTAGGAGCCTAAAGTTAATGAAAAGTTTCCCAGGCCAGTTCATACTTGCTGTGTGTGGTGCTGGAGCACGACACTGCTCCAGCAGGCTGGTGGGACCCTGCTGCACCGTGCACAGTCAGGAAGGTCAGGATCCAGCAGGGTTGCTCTGCCACACATCCATCACCCAGACCAGCAGAGCATCCTTAAAACAGCACCTGAAGCAGACACCTTAGGTAGGCAAGGACAGGACAGTGATTTTCACAGTGCTCTAATCACTTCTGGCTTGTACCACAACAAGCACCAGCAGCTTCAGCTGCGTGGTGGAGCCAGGGTGTAATTCCCAGCTGCTTGCACGCCTTCGGCCGCCGCAGCACTTGTGGGGAGGCCAGCACGTCTCAGCTGCAGGCTGGGCTTAGCCTGCGCTGGGCGAGGCAGAGACCCCAGCACAGCAGCTTTCATCTCATCTTGGCTGGCTTCTGCCACCTTTCACTCTGCTTTCTGCTATAAAGCTGTTTGCGGGGTTTTGCTTTGATGCAGAAGAGCAAGAAACACGGTTGTCACTTGGCTCGCAAGAAAGGGTTTTGGCTTTGGCAGAGCTTTCGGGGAAGCTGCGGTGGGAGGATAAGCACAAGGGATTTTTAGTGTAAGGAGGGGCTGTGAAATACAGACCTTTTGTGGGGGAAAACCTTCCCCTTCCACTCAAGCAACCAAACCATCAAGGAGGGGGGGGGGTTGTGAGCAAAAGAAGGACCTTTTCCAAGTACTGCCAAATTGTGGACCTCATGGCTGCAAAATCTCTGGAAGCCAAAACCCATCAGTGGGCTGAGAAGGGATTAGACAAATTCAGGGAAAGAAAAACTTCGTTAATGCTCACTGAGAACAGGGCTCCAGTCGCAGCCCCAGCTCTAGAAACCTTCAGCCCCTTGCTTATAGATGGTAGAGACCCTTGATTGTTCCCTCAGCCCCGCCAGGGGCTGCCATGCTGTGAGGGGCTTTGGCCTGACACCACGTCCTTTACATCAGAATTGCATCCAGATTTAAATAAAAAGAGCGTAAAATCCTTCATAAAACCTGCAATTGTTCACAACTGCCTCTGTGATGCTGGTAGGCTGGCACAGGCCAGAAGGTGTGAGTGACTGCCCGCGCAGGCAGCTGCCTGCCCCTCCCCGGGACTCTCCCGTCTCTCCCGGCAGATGGAGAACCAACACAACCATGGAGGCACACCTGGAGGACCCGTATGCCTGGCAGGCCTTTCCCATGAACTTTTTCTTTACTGATTTTTTAATTTTATATTATTAACAACAACAACAAAAGATAAATCTGTTGTAAAACTAGCGTTTAGCTGCTCGCGCCGATGGAGGGACAGGCATAGCGTGGGGATGCACAAGAGGGCCTGGCAGGCAGCAGGTCGCTTTGTCAGGTACCGCGGCTGCAGAACTCAGCTCTGCACCGATATCCATTGCCAACACTCAGGGAGCCATCATGGCTCAGGGGACCGTGTCCCCTCCTCCCCAAAACAGGCTTTCTGCCTTTGGGAAGATGCTCCTAAGCTATGTCAGCAGTGCCCTGAGCAATACGATAAACCACAAATTGATGCCATGAAAAGCCACAACAGTCAGGTCTCTGAGCAAAAAGATGCAGAAACCCGCATCACCGAGCATCTTGGCTCACACAAACCTGCATCCCCCAAGCAGCCCAAATCCTGCCACCCCTGGCACCGATGAGCAGCGGGGACATGGCCACCTCGCCTGCGGAGGAGCTGCTTTGCCTGCAGACTCGCCTGGGTCACTGTCATGGCGATGGCCAGGAGATGATATATTTTTTCCCCAGGCCAGCTCTTTTCTTTCCAGCTTGGCAGCCTAGAGGGAGGACAGCACTGACATGCTTACAGTGGCTTTGCAGCATCCTCAGGCTTCTTAATTAGAGCAGATGTAAATGCCTTTGACACAGGTTGTGAGGTTTCTGTCCTGTTACCAAAGCACTAAACAAACAGGCTTCAAAAGGAGAGGTAATAGCTCAGCCAGAGCTTGCTGATGTGCTCACCCTGCGCGCACAGCTGCAGCTCATGCAAACCTCACCAGCTCTTTCAGCTCCCCTTGTGCCCATCCCATCCCATCCCATCCACCTCCTGACAGCCCACGGCCACGCTAGGCTGAGCTGTGGAGGGGATGGACACTTCGCAACACCCCGGTATGGAGGGCGGACAGGCAGGAGCACAGCTACAGCATCCTACACCACCATCTCCCTTGATATAGCACTGTTTTGCTGGCTGCAAGCAGGGTGTTAGAGCCGGGCAAGCAAAGTATGTGCTCCCCTTGCCTGGGAGCATAAACCACTCCACTCTGTGTCTTTACTGTGGGCTGGGTGCTCCCTCTCTGAGCCATTTGTAGCTGAGCAAGTGCAGGGGGTTTCTCACCATAGCCACCAGCTGGGGACAATGACCAGCTCTGCCACCCCCTCCACCTCAACAAGGGGCAGCTGCTTTTGGTCCCTTAAAATACCATGTGGTGAACATCAGATGTGGGTGAGCAGCACCTAGGGATAACCTCTGCCTGGAGTTAACCTCCACCTGGGGATAACCTCCTCCTGCTACTGAGCAGCTGCTCAAAAAGATGCATTATCTGGATTTTATCTCACCATGGGCAGACCAGCAGCCCCAGGCTGGGGCTGGGGAGGTATCTGTGCTTCCCGTGGAGATGCAGTTCTTCCTGCCAGCAGGGCCTGTCCATGGATCTGAATATGGCTGCCCATCCTCTTCTGCACCTCTGCACTGTGGCCAGGTTCTAGCAGCTGGCTGGGGATGCTCCAGAGGGGCCAGTGAGGGGCTGTGTTCTCCTGCATGGCTGAGGCCAGGGGCCGATCTGTCTGGCAAAGCCTGGAGCTTACAATCTCCATGCAAAAAGCAATTTATTTTGACAAATAAAAAGGGGAAGTGATGCTGTTAGAGGCAACAAAGCTCTTCTGGGTGCCCAACAGTAGAAAAATGCCCATCACTTGTCCCGGCTTCAGCAACCCAGGGAGAGAATAAGCTTAATTGCTTTTGTAAATTAAATGTACAGGTGATTTGGTCGTGGCAAGTGTTAATCTTGCCCTTCGGTATTGAAAGGAAGTTCCCCTTTCTGCTGTTGAAGGCATTTGATAGATGCATACCGGGCACAGGCATGGAAGAAACCCCTCGTTCAAAGCTCAAACCCAGCCAGGCTGAAAAATCCCCCCAGGAGCAGTTTGCAGAGCCGGGGGCAGCTAGCCCATACCTGCTCAGCCCTCCCCGCCCTTTCCCATTCCTGAGATGGGGAAATCTCACCTTAAAAACATAAAGAACTGCAGGCTGCTTCACCTGCAGTGTTACTGCTCTTTTAAGAGCTTGGGTCACTAGGTGTAAGGCAGGGACCCCGCACAACGGCAGTTTCTCCCTACTGCCGTGACTATCCACCCTGCCAGGCCATGGGCTGGGAACTGCCAGCCAATTTCCTAAAACTGAATTCAATTTTACATTCAATTGAAGTACATTCAATTTCCTAAAAATGGACAAAACCATGCCTCGATCCCCTCCCCAATACACGATTTGAAAATTAGCAACGATTTAAATCCCTCAGCTACTCTACAAAGACAAGCAGGGATGGAGCATCCTGACTTTTATTATTATTTTATTGTTGCTGGTACCTGTGTAACCCGCCCCACCTTCATACCCCCACCTACACAGAGGCTGAAGCAGCCCAGAGTGATCATAGTTTCTTTCTGAAACCCCCGTTTCTTGCTGAATCAAACCCATAGAGCCAAGCAGATGCTTTTGAAGTGCCACAGGAGTCCTGCCTCCAGCCTGAGTCACCCAAAAGCTGCCCTGAGCCCTGGGGGTGACTCCCTGCCCCTTCATGTGCCAGCATTGTTGTTGGGCACACCATGAAATCTCTCCAGCTTTTACCGAAGCAGAGACATCTCACCCCACAAATGCATCTTACTATGGTTTCTCTCCAGTTTTAAGCATGGCTGGAGCCTTTTGCAAAGAGCCCAATGTTGGGTTTGTTATATTTACAGTCAGGGATTTTATGACCCTCTTCTTGGTTGCTCTCCAAGCAGTTGAGCTCCAGTGTCCCCCTACCAGCTGATGCCAAGCCCCTTGGGTACCCAGCTGCCCGACATCTCCCCTAACCTGACTCTGCTCCTCCTCATTAGTTCTCTGAAATGCCCGGGGTGCTGGGTCTCCATGCTGGGATTTGGGGTATTTGTATTCTAAATATGCAGGATTTGGCCAAGTTAGTGCTTTAAGAGGATTGTTGGAATGGTCTGCTAATGTGTATGGGATGGGTTTGTCCTCTTGCTGCTCAGGGCCTGGAGCAGCTGTAAAAGAGGAGCCAAGAGCAGGAGGGTTTGCCAATTACATGATCCTATTGTTAATTATCTTAATTATGAAGGATACCCTGCTAGGTAACTTCTCCATCGGAGATCTGCACTGCAGTATGCAGGTCCCAAATCCCCGAGGCTGCGCACGCAGACTTGTCTGGACCCTTTTCAGGGTTCCCAGGCAATGGCAGTTGAGCCCCGAGCGGTGCAGGGAGGACCCCATAGCCCAAAGAGCTCCCCAAAGTGGGAGGGAAAGAGGTGGGAGATGGAGGTGCTGGAGGTGCTGGGGGCATCCCTGGACTCAGCTGCGGGGAGGCCCAGCACAGAGGTGCCCCCAGCATCCCCCAGGGAGTGCCCCTGCATCATCCCCATTCTCAGGGATGCTGTGGGGGATTTATGGAGAAATTTGAAATGTCCCTTCTGGTTCCCCTCCGCCCGCAGCCCTCAGGCAGCTCCGGCTGGTTCGCTCCCCTCCCAGACAGTTTCATACCCTGAAGTCACTGTTTATGAAAAGCAAATGTTTTACTGTTAGCTAATCCAGCTTGTTTGCAAAAGCCCTGAAGGCTCATTTTAATTGCAAGTAAATGATTCTTAACGATATAAATCAGAGTCAGCGGAGGCTGGGACTGTTTGTGATATCTTGCACTGTAACCAGGAGTCAAGAAATGAATTAGTCTCAAATTGAAAAGGGGAAGGTTTCCATCTGAAATTGGGCAAATATGAGACTTCATCAAGGAAAGATAATCACTTTACAGGATAATAATGAGGCTTCAGCTTATCAGTTTTGCATGGAGAATCCTTAATATGCCTGTAGCAGATTTCACTGCCGTGAACGGTGCAAGAGACAACTCAATAAAAGAGCTAATGGAGAGAGAAGAGATGCGGCAGCCCCAGCCCCGGCTCTTCCCCAGCCCAGAGGCTCAAACCCACCTGGCTTTGGAGAAAAAAGTCAGGAAAATAAAACTAAATCATATAGATTACAAAGTGTCTGGCGGGGGGTGAAGGCTCGGCTTTGGTGGATCCCCACCTTGCTCTGCCAGCACCTCCCATGTCTTACTGCGGGGGGTAAAGGCGTTCATCCCCAAACAGGATTCCTGACTGGCTTTCTACTACTCTGCCCAGGGTCCCAACCTGCCCAGCTGCAATCAGCAGGAGTTTTTCACTTAGTTGTAATGCCAGCTGCATTAGTCCCAGAGAGGATAAAAACCTCACTGTGGCTGTGTGAAGGGACAGGGAGATGAAACAGCCAAGGCCTGGCATGTTTAGGGTGCTGCTCCCTGTCCCACTCCTCTCATCTGGGGGGTTCCCCAAGCACAAGGGAGGGATTCAGGCTTGCAGGCACTCAGCATCTCCTTCCCTCACCTTTGCAGGTGAGGAAGCCTTCACCAGGGCGTCGCAGGGCTATTTGGGAAGCAGCAGGTATGGCCAAAGCTGCGGGCTGTCCCCAGGGGGGATGGTGGTCCCCAAAGTCCCCCAAAGTCCTGCTTAGCAGGAGCCAGGGCTGGCTCCTGTGCCCATACACCCCCTGCTCCAGACAAGGACCCATCTTCAACCCAGGAACTCAGCTGTAATTACTTTATAGTCCTGCTGATTTCCAATGAAATTAGGCGAAAGCTTAGATTTGAGCCCAGGACTTTGTTTTGTCAGGAGAAAAATGGAAAAGGAAAAGGGGAACCTGGAACGTTTGATTTAGTTTAGCATTCAGGGAAACTTTCTTTTCCCAGACTCAGGCTGAAAACGACTCAGTATTTTTCTCCCCAAATAGCTCCCATTTTTTGTATTGATTTCCACTTGCTGATGCATTGCTCACGGAGCTGCCACCTATTTGCATGGCTGCAAGTGTCCCCTTAGAGCAGAGAAAGCCGTGTATGCACCGAGCCAGCTCCCTGCCAGCCCCAGGGTCAGCTCCTCTGGCCCCAGCGGGGACACAGCCACCCCATGGCTACTGGAGCCAGCCAGGCTGCGGGCAGAGGTGAACCAGAAGGGACACTTTAAATTTCCCCATAAATCCCCCATAAATCCCCATAGCATCCCTGAGCACAGGGATGCTGCAGGGACCCTCCCAGGGGGGTGCTGGGGACACCCCTGGGCTCAGCTGCAGAGAGCCCTGGCACAGAGATGCCCCCAGCACCCCCATCTCCCACCTCTTTTCCTCCCACTTTGGGAAGCCTTTTGGGCAATGGGGTCCTCCCTGCACCTCTCAGGGCTCAACTGCCATTGCCTGGGAACCCTGAAAAGGGTCCGGACAAGTCTGCATGTGTAGCCCTGGAGATTAGGGACCTGGGACTCCCCGGGATGCTTGGCAGTGGGTACAGAGGAGCAAGAGGGAAGGGGTGATGCTGGAACTCATGGTGCTGGGCTCTGGGAGAGGCAGGGACCCCGACTGCCCGCTCTAGGGCGTTCCTGGGCCAGGGTCCTGTGGGGACACCAGCTACAGCCCAGCCATGCCTGGGGAGTGCAAACAGGGCTTTGATGAAGCTTTCAGCAACGTGAGGGCTTTGATGTATAATGGAAAGAGGGCTGTGGAGCTGAGCTGAGCACAGCATTGATTCGTCCCTGGCAGCCGAGAGGCCCAGCTGAGCGTGGTGTCTGTGTTAATCCCCTCTCTGTCTCTGCAGCGCTGGGCTGGCAGGATGAGGGACGCTGCCAGCATTGGGGCCGCAGCAGGAGCACCGTGCAGCCCCTGCACAGTGATTTCCCCATGTGCTGGGAGGGTCTCAGCACCAGCACGGGTCCCAGGGACAGGTGAAGCTCATCCTGGCTGGGTCAGCTCCAATGGCACCAACGTAATGAGGGACCTGTCCGGGTGAGGGCATGGGGCACCCATCCCACCACGGCCATGCACGAGGACATGAGCAGGTGGTGGGACCAGCTGGATGCTGAGGGCTGCTGCAAAGGGAGGTTTTTTCACAGCAGAGCTGCTGGACCTGTTGGCCAAAGGGCTCAGACGTCACACTTCATTTGCCCAAATGGCACCTGGTAACTTGCATACAATTAAGAGTGGGCTGCGATTGCCCCGACTGTAATCTGTCAGGCTGTCAGGAGGATAAAGCCAGGCTGGGCGGCAGGGAGAGCCCAGTGCTGAACCACGCAGCAGGTTTGCAGCCACTGGGACCGTGCCAGCTCATCGCGCTGTGCCCTGACCTCCCTGCTCAGAGCCTGGGACACAAAGGCACAATCCATGGAGCATCTCCCCCAGGCCAGGGTGGCGACCCAGCCCCCCTGGGCAGGGGCAGTGGCTGGGGACAGCCGGCTGGGGAGTGGGCACAGCTGCTGCTGAGCAAAGCTGTGGGTTCATTACCAGCCTTTTCAAAACCCGTGCTCAAAAATATCCCCTGCTCGCCTGGGCTGGCTCAGCTGCGCGGCTGGTCCTCATCTCCCTCTCGGGATATAAATAGCTAGCACTGAATAGCAACGCTGGCCCAGCGCTTTTCACACCACTGCACAAGAGGGGACGGTGGCACGAGCCCTGATGGGTGGCCGGGGATGTTGGCCGAGCAGCCCAGCTGTGTCTCGCCAAGTTGGGCTGTGGCTCCGGGTGTCCCAACAGGAGTCACTTCCAGCCAAGAACTCAAAGCAAAAGGCAATGTGGGGAGCAGCCAGGCAAAGAGACAGTGTGGTTTTGGGGTGAGGGTGGAGGGGGAGAGCCACCCCACTGGCTGGGGTCTGCAAACCCCTCCTGGCACCACCCCAGCACCTGCCCTGGGGATGGCACTGGCAAGGGGAGCCATTTATGAACAAGCTTGGCTTTCCTTTCACAAGGTTTCACAGGCTTTTGGGGGAAATGGGTGATTTTGTGATTAATTTGGTGGCCAAATGAGAAATTTGTCATTTGTGGAAGAGGAGTCTCCTGCATTACAGTCCTTTGGTGGCAGTGGATGAAGATACTCCCACACCACATGTCCTCCAGCAACTCCTGATATCAGGGCAGGATGATGTACCCGGGAGGAAAGAAAATAGATACTAAAACAAAAGAAAAATGATTTTTCCTTTTTTATCTTCTACCAAGAGCCTGGCATTTAATAATGAAGAGAGTCAGATGCTTAGATATGCCCTTATTAAATGAAAGGTGTAGATGTCTTTGCTCAATCCACTGTGCAGATATCAGACTAAATGCAGAGCAAAAGATTTTAATACCTTTTTTAAACAAGCGGATGGTCTCGTTACTCTCCCGTGCAGCTGCAGCTTCCTCTGGCCAGAAAGCTCCTCAACTGCTTCATCATGGTCTCCCCCAGACTAACCCCTGTGACCCACCAGGAATTCATCATTAGTCTCCACATATCAAGAAGATGATCCATCACTCAAAGGAAAGAGGAGGAAAAGTCCACGGGAAGCCTGGACTCCTCATGGCAACACGCCGCGTCCTTGGATGCAAATTATTCGCAGTGCCACCAAGAGATGCTGTGAAATAACCCTGGGTGCTCAGTGGGCTAATCTAAGCAGGAGGAAAAATTCATGCCCAAAGGCAAGGTGAAGAGTTTCTTGGTTGTAAACAATATTTTCGAATTGGCTGTGAAGCCTCTTCTGGGAAAGGGTTGGAAAAATCCACTGCAAACTCGGAAAACACCCATATCTCCATCACTGCCCATCTGGGCTGGGGCTTGGCTGCAGAGAGCCACCAGCAATGGTTTTGATGGCACAGGCAGGGGCTGAATTGGAGGGTGATGCTGAAGCTGGGGGTCTCTGTCACCCCATGTCCCTCTGAGCCAGCGTCGGTGGCTCTGGCTGTGTCACTGTGCAGAGCGGATGGGGACAGCCTCTGGTGACGGAGCTGATCTCTGCAACCCTTGGGATCCCCACCGCCATGTGTGTGGGATGTTTGCTGTTGCTCTGCCTCCTGTTCATTTCCACCAGCAGTCAAAATCTGCTCCATGGCCTCCTTCGTTTAATCCAGAGGAGAGGGGTGTTTAATCACTTGTGTTTTCTCAGCTTAAATTGTCTCCCCTTCCAGCATCTCTGCTAGAGAAAAGGGGACGCTCCAGGCAGGATGCCTGCTTCAATGGCCAAGGAGACGTCATGCATGCATTCCTGACATGTTTGGCCGTATTACCTCCACCTTTTAAAAAGTATATTTTCCATGAAAAAGGGTCATCTCGTAACTGGGAAAACAAGGCAAAGCTCAAATTTGGGCGTCCCTGCTGAGAGAGGGTAGAATCAGTGCCCAGACTGGGAAAGGCTGTCCCAGAGTATGACACTGGGAAGGGCCACGAGCCCCTTCATGGCCAGAGATGGCCTTTACCTCTGTCCCCAAGCCAAAAAAAGCTGTGGCTTAGTATGATTTCATGAGTCATCCCCAGCGCATGAGTCACTGCTGCTCCCAGGTTTATAATTTTGTTGGGATTGGGCTCTTGCTTGTTCCTCTGCCAAGGGCATGGAGGGGTAGGAACTGGGGTGGGGCAGGAGGGGACACCTGTGCCAGGCTCTGCGGCCACCCCTCTGGAGAAGACATCTCTCTTCCTAGTTAAGGCATCAAGCCAAAATAAGCCCTGCCAGAGTAAGTCTCCTTTGAATCTCTAGCTGCTTTCAGGAAACCTGAAAGGGTGGCTACGCTCACATCATAAGAAGATTATTTCTTTTCTACGCCGGGCTTTTTGCCTGCAGACAATCGCTTCCTAATCGTATCTTTTTAGCTAGTTAACTTGAGAGTTTATCAGTCTGATCCTTCACTTTTATCAGATCTTAGTCCTGCTGAGCTGGCCAGCATCTCTTACGCTTCCTGGGCTCCCTGGAAGATTTCTGCCATTTGTTTCAAATGTGCTGAAATGATGCCAGGCTTGGGGAAACTGCCTCTTCTGGAAATCCCGGTCCCCAGCCCAGTGCACAACTGGGAGCAAGCAGTACCAAAAAGCCTTGTACCCACCATGCCATGGCCCAGGGGGGTCCTCCTGGGCAAAACCTGATCCTGGGTGATGCGGGAGTGTTAAAGCTTCAGGGAGTGTTAAAGCAATTGTAATGGGAGAAGCCAAAGCTGCTGCGTGCATGGTCCCCACATGCATGCACACACACACATATGTGTACACATACACACTCTGCATGTTGGACTCAGAGATACAGTTTTTCTCACTCCTGATGTGCCCTGAATGATGCTCCTCGTGCCCTGAGCGATGAGGACATGCTGCGGGCGATGCTCCCCTGGCCCCCAGGTCCTCGGCAGGGTGAGTGAGGGCGAGTGGTCTTGCTTCACGGGTAACACAAGCAGGAGTCACGGAGGAGGAAGGAGGCCTGCAGCGGGAGCAGCAAAGAACACAGCCGCACCACAACCCCTGGCTGAAAACTTCCTCCAGCCCTGGGGGGTCACGGCAAAGCTGCCATCCCCGAGTCACCCCTGGGAGAATATTGCTGTTTCAAGCCCCAGCAGCATGAGTCAGGAGCTGCAATTTATTTTGCTGGTTTGGTGAAATACCACCGGCTCCTGGGGCTGCATTTTGCCTCCATGGCTTTTGGCAAAGTCCCAGCACTGCCTGTGCTATGGGGTGAAAAGGAGCCTGGAGCCTGGCACGCAGGTACAATTACACCCAGAGCTCCGCTTTGAACACCCAAAGTGCTGGGAGGTGCTGCATCCACAGACAGCTCCAATGGGGCGTGCAAAACAAGCGTCTGTTTTCCCCCTGAACCTCCCTGCCTCAATTCCCTGCTTGCAAAATAGAGACGAAAAGACCTTGGTACACAGCAAGGGAGCTGGGAAAATAGATGGGTTGTTTGAGAAGCACTCAGAGACTAATGATCAGCACCACACAGTAGGCTGGGCAGAAATCAAGACGCTCCACTGAGCAGTGCAAAACCTGGGTACCAAAGTGATGCTCGCTGCCCTGCGTGCTTCCCGGCCAGTCCTCGCAGCATGCAGGAGGAGCAATGTGCATGGAGGGACAGATCCTGCCACACAGCATCCTCGCCTTGGCATTTCTTGGCTTGGCTGTGTTTGTCTCTTCAACCTGAAGAAACCCTTTTTGATAGAAGAACACACAGCCCTTGAAGATCTCTTTGGGGGCATCATCACTGCCAAGCCCAGGATTTAATACACACAAGGGTATTTCCTCAGCTGCAAGCATCAGGAGCGCTGTGGTACTCAAGGGTTAATAAACCTGCTCAGGTTTATTTTCTTCATTTGAACTAAGCTTTTTTCATGGGAAGCGGCTGGGTGTGTGGAGCAAATCTCATCACTCCAGGGATGCTCAGCGCCGCTGAAGCCAATTTCAGGAGTAAATACGTATTTTTAATGTATTTCTTTTTATGAGGCAGAAAGGCGACGTGGCTGGATGGTGGAGAACTTACCTGAGCTAATGGCCCAGCTGGAGGTCTTCAACCAGCCTGTTTAAGGAAATGGATAGTGTGGGGCTTTGCTTGGGCTTTAAAAGCTTTTAAATAGATCTGTGCTATTTACCTGCTCTCTTGGTCCCTGCCACGAAGAAGGAGACAGGTTCTGCTGGCAGGACCTATGCCTGGGTGGAAGGAGAAGGCTGGAAGATGCTGAATGTGGACATGATCATGGATGTGTGTGATGCACAGTGGCAGAGGAGCCACCAGACCTTGGTCCATGGTTTGCCCCCAGGGAAACAAGGACTTTCCCTGCGAGGCAGAGACTCACCAGCATGTCACCCTCCTTGGGGACCATCTATGGCATAAGCTGCTTGGAGTCGGACTTCAGCGGGTGTTTAGAGGTCCTTGCACTTGCAGCTGGATCCAGAGGCCCTTTTGGACATTGGGCTTCTTCCCACCACCGGCAATGAACTCTGCAAGAGATTTTTAGACTCCTTTGTGGCTTCCTACTAGCTCTGTACCTCCACCCAAGGGAGGAATCAGCACTGTCAGTGAGCCAGAGCAATAATTAACTTTTTCGTTTGGGCCCTGCTATGTCTAGGTCAGTCTATGGATTATGTGATACTCTGTCATTTCTTAAACACGTTGGGAGGTTATTCATAAGACAGAGGTGCTCATGCTCTCCTCTTATCTGGAGAAGAGACTCTCACCAGCCCAGATGCCCAACCCTGGTCTCCAGGCTGGCATTTCCTCTTCTCTTATCTTGCCCAAACCTCTCCTCCTACAACATGTCTTCACTTCATGATAAACTCACAGCAATCCTTTTCTTGAGCACTAGTGGAAACCACCAGCTCTCTGCAGCAGGAGAGCTTGGCATGCAACAATGGCCTCATGCCCGGGCAGCAATAACTGACTGAAGCACGGGGTGGTTGGCCAGCAATATGCTGAAGACAACTTTGATGTGCTTTACAGGAGACTTTTGGGCATTTGCTTGGAAAAATCGTCTCTCCAAGCATCGTGGAGAGGGTGAACATTTCAGAACGATGCTTATGGCTCTTGACACCAGGCCAAAATCTAAAGGGATTCTGAATTTAGACCCGTATGAATGAGAGCAAGGTTCAGTGTGATGGCCAGAGCCTGCCTCTGCAATGCTGCCAAGGATTCCTGGATGGAGCTGGTTGCACATGATGGGAACAGCCACTCATCCCTCCCACAGAGGAGAGCCCTGTGCGGGGCACAGAGCTGCCGGCACTCGGTTTGGCCATCCTGCAAGGCAGCTTTCGGCAGCAAGATGATGAACTTTGTTTAAGCTGTGTTGCTGATCTGATCACAGAGCCCAGGAGATGAAGGTGCTTGCTTAGAGAAAGTAGCTCTTCAGCTAAATTCCCCTGCAGGACTGTGTCCAAACAGCTTCAATAACCTTTTCAGCCCTGCGACGGGCTTGAGAATAAAATTCCAGTGATGGATTTAAGTGAGTTTGTCTTTGTCAGGCCGGATGATGAAATAGCGGTGTGCTGCTTTCAGCTCCCTGTCCCTCACTCTGATGTGGCTTTCAATTAGCTCTGGTGCACGTTTGACTGCTCCTGCTGAGCCGGGAATGAAAGAGCCGAGATGAAAGGCGCCAGCCCCATGCCGGGTGGGCCGGGAGCATGGTGGAGACCTGGTCTGGGGGTGGGAAAGGGATAACCCTGGGACCCTCGGGGGAGCCCTGGCCGGATGCCTCACAGCCCCTCAGTGCAAGCGGTGCATGCTCCCTGCTCACTGGCTAATGGGGGTGACCATGGACGGCTACCACTGGCCGTGTTGAGGGACCGGGGTGGGGATAGGCAGCTCTGCTGCGTGTCAGTGCCAATGCCTCCTGGTTTCCATCTTCTGCAGCATCCACACTTGGGAAAAGGGCAGGGACAGAGTCTGACTGCAGCCGAGGAGGAGGAAGGGTGAGGAAGAGGAGCCAGGAACAGCGTCCTGGAGCATGCTGTGTCCTCCATGCACCAGGACCTCGGGAATGACTTTGACGTTTGTGAGAGGAGGGCCAGCAGCGGTGTGCCAGGCCTGGGAGGGCACATTGCATCCATGCATCAGTGCCCAAGCAGCTGCCATCCTGCTCCAGAGATGCATCCCAGCACGGATATTCAATGGCACAGCCAGGCACCAGCTACGTGGTGCTGGTGGGTCTATCTGGGACACCACCGAGGAGAGTGAGCCGGGACAGAGCATGCCAGCCTGCCTTCATCTCCTCCCAATTAGCAGAGGACACCACGAACCTGAGACTTTGCTGCTCTGAGAGGATGCTCCGAGTGGAGACACAGGCCCAGTGCAAGGCTGTGCTGGGAGCCGAGGAAGTCATAAAAATAGCTTATTTGGCTCTTAAAAGCTGCTCTCCCAAATGAAATGCTCACCTGACTCCTCGTTGGGAACTTCTCATTAGAGGCTCAGTCAGGAGTTCCCGACGGACTCAAACACATAGGCATGGCTCAGAGCTGCAGCCTTCTGGCACATCACCCCCTCGTGCTGCCCACCCACTGGCACAGAATCCACAGAGGCCCCCAGCCCTTTCCCCATGCTGGGTGGGCACACATATATATATCTCAATACACATATATATGTGTACATATATACATAAAATGCTTTTTTCCCCTATCACGGCCTTATTCCAGCATTTGAAGGGCCACAGGGACTTCAATGGATTGAGAGCAGCCCTCAGGTGACGGACTTGGGGATGTTGGTGCATGAGAAACTCTACAAGAGCCGGCAACGTGTACTCACAGCCCAGAAGATCAACCGCATCCTGGGCTGCATCAAAAGAAGCGTGGCCAGCNGGTGTCCCTGCCCATGGCAGGGGGGTTGGAACTAGATGATCTTTAAGGTCCCTTCCAATCCAAACCATTCTATGATTCTATGATGACTGAAAGGCACAGCAAGGCTGCAGTTCCCTGGGGTGATGTGGCCTGCAGGTAGCAGGAGCCGCAGGCAGGCAGGGCAGGTAGGGATGTCCTCCCCACCATGGCTTCGGCATCCCCATCCTCCTGCAGACATCTTTACAAGCCTGCCCATTCCTACCTTGACAGCTGCTCTCCCCAGGGATATGTTTGAAGATCTTGGCGAACAAATGGCCAGGATTTCACTGTGCCCGCTGAAGGGAATAGGGAAATTCCCCAAACCAGGAACACCTGGGGCTTGTGTTTTCCCCCACATCAACAAAAGAGGATTTTAGCGGGAACGTGGAAAGGTGGAACCTCTAGCAGCAAGCAAAGACCCTCCCTTACCCCATGGCCCCCATCCAGCAGCAATGCCAAGGTGCTCTGAGGACTGTTGGCTCACCACAGGCACAACCCTGATGGGCACCACTGAGGATGGGGGACCCCCATGGAGGACGACAGGAAGGGTGAAATGCTGCTTGTGCGAAGGGAAATTAATGCAGGTAGGCTGAGATTTTTGTCTCTTCCCACGGCCTCTGGTCTAGGTCAACCAGTGATGTTCAACTACAGTGGCAGTGCCTCTGCTCAGTCCCCAATGCATGCCTCCGCACCTCTCCGGGGCTGCCGGGAGCCCCTTCGCATTTCCCTAAAGGGGCTTGGGCAGAAAAGAAATCACTGTTTTCCCCCCTGTAAATGACAAGAAGGACCAAGACAGATCAGCTCAGAAACTCACTTAAAAATAGAGTATTTTTTATGTATATTTCTATATAAAAGAAAGATTATATTTCTATATAATCTATATATTTCTATAGAAATATATATAGAAATATAAAATAAAGATTTTATTTCTATATAATCTATAGGTTATATATAGAGAAAAAATATAGATAGATAGATAGATAGATAGATAGGAAAAAAGTATATATATAGAGATAGATAGAAAAAAAGTATATATAGACATATAGAAAAAATTAATGTTGTTTACCATGATGTGACTTAGAGCCCCTTGCCACCCTTCCAGTTCCAGCTCCAGGGGCACACGTGCAGTACCTGCTCTGGCTGCCCACCCTGAGCTTGCTGCATGCCTAGCTCTCTCACCAGGGTCGTCACTGTGTTTCTTGGCACTCATGTGGGATCATGGGTTTTGGGGGGGCCGGGATCCTACCCCATCCTCATCATACCCATCCCTCATCCATCATACCCATGGCATCCCTACTCCTGCCGTCACAAGGTTCTCACAGGAATGGGGACAGTATGGGACATCTTACCTGCCCTTGATGACCACAAGGCAGACGCTGGCCATGGCCAGTGCACAGCCCAGCCATGGGGCTGGGTACCCCCGTGCCGGCTGCATGGCTATGGGGATGGCAGCAATGCCGGAGGGTATTTCACCATCCTGAAGCAGGGATGCTGGCCGTCCCATGGGACACCTAGGTGCTCTGGTGACCCAGCAGTGTGGTGATGCTCCTCTTGCAAGCCTACACTGGGACAGCATTCGGGGACAGCCCCCATCTCCCTGCTGGTTGCAGGGAATTCCAGCTTTGCAGGAACTGGATGTTTCCTTGCAGCCTGTTGAGCTGCACAAACATCTGCAGAGCTGGAGGTGAAAAAGCTCGGAAAAGCTCCTGCATATCGGTACGTGCCTGAATGGAGTCAAGCAGCATGGCAGCTGCCATCTGAGCAGCTGGAGCTGAGGGAGGCAAAGGAGCCCCGGGGATGCTCCTGTGCTCCCATCCATGGCATGCACGAGGACTTTAACGAGAAATTGCTTGTTAATGCGTGCAGTGCTTTGTGATTACTGAGCTATGGTGCGACACACTCTGCTGACACATTACAGGGCTTCAAAATAAATACAAGAGACAATTCTTTAGGTTTATGGCATGAGGGGGCTGCTAATCTGCCAGGGGTCTTTTGTCTTGCCTGGCTCCTGGGCTGTGGTGGGCATGGGCTTTGTGCCTTTTTTGCACACATTGAATACCAGCTGCAATGTAATTCTGTCCACCTACTAATTTGGGGTCAGAGGGTGGCATGTTATTGCCTCGTGTAGCTTGTTCACTCCTTTTTCCCTGTGCTGCAGTAAACTCCTTTGCTAGAGCTGCACCTCCCTTCTCCTCCCAGGAGCTTGCTGCACCCATGCCCGCTGTGGAGCACCAAGCATCCCCAGCATCGCTTTTAAGGACAGCGCATCAGTTTTGCAGTGTGTGAAGCTGGCTGCCATGACACAGTGATGCTGCCACCATCCCCAAACACCCCATAGTATCCTGCTGTGCCACCAAAAACCATTGCCAGCTGCGATGGCTCAGTGCGTGCAGGAATACTTGCAAAAACCTGGTCAAGATGCAGAGCCCATAAATTATCACAGGCACCTCTGAACCCTTCAGGGCGGTTACCCTAATAAACCCCAGGGGAACTTCTCTGTAGCTGTGAGTGGGACAAGCCTGGCTGGATGCACAGAAAGGGTTACTGGGGAGAGGGGGTGGCAGGAAGACCCCGATAATGTCATCTGTGCCCAGCCGGGAGCTCCGCTGCCTCCTGCAGCACCAGGATGACGCATGACAGCCCTGTCCCAAAGCAGCTGGTCCATCCACAAGGGAATTCCCGGGGCAAGCTGTGCCCACGTATGCAAAGGTGGCAAAGAGATGGGGGGATGAGGGTTTCCCCCCCAGGCAGGGGGGATGTACCCAGGCTGGATGTCTCTGCCTGCATCCCCATATAGCCCTGCCAGGCTGTGATGCTCTTTCCACAGCTCCCTGCTTAATTATCTCTGTGCTGCGGGTAATAACTGGGGTGGTTCATCTGTGCTACCCTTTCCCCCGGAACCGCATTGCCTGCTGCAGTTCACTCTGCTGCTCTGGCTCTTGGAGGCTGCGACTCGTGTCCCCATGTTTGCTCTGTGATGGGCACCGCTGGTGTGGGTGAGTGCTGTCGGTCCCCTCTAATCAGTATGGGACAGAGTATTTAATCCAGCCTGAAGTCTCCTGTGCTGTGGTGGTGCAGGTCCTGCCTCATCTCTGAGGACCTTCATAGAGGTTTAGCAGAAGAGGAAGGATGAGAGCTGGGCTGGAAAAGAAGATGCTTGCAAAAGGGACATCCATACAAAGGACAGGCAGACATGGTGTAAGGACAGCATCATGTTTTCCCTGAGGTCTCTTTCTTCCTGGGCTCTGTGGGGCCAGCACGCAGCAGGCACAGGACCTGCTCCAGGTCACAGCTGGGCACTTGCTCCCATCGCGGTGCGGCTTTGGTCAAGGTTTGATCCCTAGGGCTCAGATTTAGCACTTTAGAAGCTACTTTCTCAGCCAGCTGGCACAGCTTGCAGAGCCCACAGCGGGTCATGCCAGGGACCCCATCTGGGCTGGCAGCAGGAATGAGGGCAAGGAGGAACGCAACCTCAACCAGGTGGTCTGAGCCCTGAGGCTGCTGGAAGAGAGCGTGGGTTTGAGACACAAGGATGAAGAAGACTGCATATAAGAAGAGAATCCACCCCTCCAGCTCATGCACCCAACTCCTTCCCCTTCAGCCCCACTTGCTCATCCCTGGGTGACGCGTTGGTGATTTACCACCTGCATTCTGGTAGAAGTAGGGCCGAGAAGCCAAGTAGGCCAGCATTTCTTGATGAAGGAGGGTCCCATCCCCAAGGCAATTGACCTTGGGAAGCACCGAGACTGTTGCCAAGGGTGTGGCAAAAACTGGGGCAGGAACAGCATCATGCCCTCAGTCTTACTGGGTCCCCCTCCAGCCGGGACCACCTCCTCCAAATGGCAACAACCTCAACCCAGTCCTCCAGTGCACGTAATGTTACTGCCAGGCACAGGAGCCACGCTGGCCCCAGCAAAATTCCTGCCTAATCAAGCAGAGATGCAGATGCTTTGCTCCAGAAGGACAGTCCAGAGCCAAGGCTACAACCTCACCGTCCAAATGGAGATGCTGCCCCTCGGCCATACGGTCCTGCCTCTGGCTTCTTCCAATGTGCAGCAGTGGGTGGTGGAAGCCCCTCGATTGATAGTCACCAAAGCCTGTGCCACACTTCAATGAGCGTTGGATCAAACTCACAGTCCCCAGACATCATCCAGCCAACACATACAAGCGATGCCGCTCACATGCACCTGGGATGCTGCTTGGCTCCCCGCTAAAGATCATGTTTGAGTGGTTTATTTAAGAGAAAGCCAGCATTTTGCTGGAGGAAGGCAGGAACACCAATTTTTCTCTCTTCTCAATAAATGTAAGTTCCACTTGCTCCCAAGTTGACCTAATAACTGTAATTCTAAATTAAATGTAAATGTATTGGCTGCTGGTAAAGGTCATTCCACAGAAAATGGCTATGTTTGCCTCTTCTTCAGATGCATGAATACTAAACATGTATAATTCACAGGATCATTAACAGATAAAGATGTTTCCCACCTCTGCTCCCTAATCCTCACACAAACCCATTTTATACATCAGCAGGCAAAAGAAAAACTGTTCAGTCTTATTTAATGTCTATAGATCGGTCCCTCTGCTATAAAAAAAAAGCAAGTGCTCAGCATCATTCAGGATCCAGCCCTCTGGAAATGAAATTCGTGTCTTATGGGAGGCAAAATGACCACTGGTCATCCTTTGGGGCTCTCTGCAATTGGGCCTTCTGGTCAACCAGATTGTCACCCTGGCTTAAAAAAGGATGGCTGGCTGTCCTCTGCTAACCATTGGACTTGAGTGAAGGTCTATGAAACGTCCTCCAAACCCTCTCTCAGGGGACTTAGAGAATGCAGGTCTAACAAGGACAGAGTGGAAGGCACAGATTATCTCTGGGGCTCCTTGGGGTGAGCTGGGTCATGCCGTGTCTGCTCAGAGAGCTCCTAGAACTGGGGGTTAACAATGAAGTGCTAGTGACTTGGAGCTTCAGAGTCGATGGGGACCTCTCCACCAATGACAACAGATGCAGCAACAACCGCTGGAGAAGGAAAAACCACAATGAACAGCAGAAATTGGCCCTTGGCAATGGGAAGAGATGGCCCGGCGGCTGCCTTGCATCAGGCTACAGCGATAACTCACAGTATCCTCAAAGAATTCAGCCTCTTGTTGTCTGAGAATGTCATAATTTCCTCGATTGCGCTTGGGAGCTGAAATGACTCAATATGTTAAGTTCTTCCCCCCCCACACTTGCTGACTGATTGCAAACAATCTGCCACAGTCCACCAGAGCGTGCTACGCTCCAGAGGCAAAATTAGCTGTGGACACTCATGCCAATGGTGCAGCTTTGCTCTCAAGGACATGCTGAGGGTTTCTGAGCTGGGTGGGGGGGATCTTGTAGCAAACCCCCCTTCCCTCCCTCCCCATCTGCAAGGCATTTCCCCAGGGCAGCCCTTTGCCTCAGCGCTGAGGATTGATTGCCTGGGTGCAGAGTTTAATTGTCACTTGTCTCGCTAGTGCAAATTAATTGCATGTGCAGAGGGTTGGGGTGGCCGGGTGGGCTGATCCTTTAACCTCTGCAGTGCCAGGGATCCTGTTAACAGCTTGGGGAGCCACCACCATGTGACGACCCTGTTTGCCATGACCGCATCTGCTGTTGGCCACAGAAACCTGTGCAGGTGGAGAAAGGTGAAAAGCTCTCCTCTGCCGCAACAGCAGGCACAGAACCAGGCAGAAGAACTTCCCATCCTTAGCACCACCTGTGGATGCTGAATGTCTAGTGAGACCCTGTTTAGCCCCAGGCTCTGTCACTCCTCCAGTACCACCCACAGGGACTGGATGTTTTCCCCCCTCCTAAAATTAATCAAAGGTGAAGCCTCCCCCCCTCCCCATGCACACAGGCATAAACTGTTAAAGCAGAGCTCTAACCTCAGCACAAGAATGGGGAAGGTCTCACTCCCAAGTGGCTAAGCCAGGTCTATGCTCCCTGGGCAGTGGTGCCACCTGCCATTCATCCCCCATCGCTGGGGCAATCCGCTTCTTGAAGCTTAATGGCTTCAAACTGGAAGAGGGGAGATTTAGATTAGGTCTCAGGAAGAAATTCTTTACTCTGAGGGTGGTGAGACACTGGCCCAGGTTGCCCAGGGAAGCTGTGGAGGCCCCATCCCTGGAGGTGTTCAAGGCCAGGTTGGATGAGGCTTTGAGCAACCTGGTCTAGTGGGAGGTGTCCCTGCCCATGGCAGGGGGGTTGGAACTAGATGATCTTTAAGGTCCCTTCCAACCTAAACCATTCTATGATTCTCCATCCCTGCTGGATGCTCACTCCCAAAACTACACTGTTCTGGGAAAGCACACAAAGATTGTCAGCTTAACGTACATTAATGCAGCACCAAGTAATCACAAAGTTGGCTTGGAGATGGATACAGAAGCTGCTTTTTGCTTTTCCTGCTCCTCTGAGGCTTCTGAGGCTTTTAAAAGTTACATGTTGTCAAGTTTTGTGGTCAGCCACAGCCCAGGAGCAGCACACAGCTGTGCTCCCCATGGCACCTGATGCCAGAGCCATCTGCCAGCTCTGCTTAGGGTGGGGATGCAGTTTCATGCACAGTGGGAAACAGGAGTGTGCCCCTTGCAGACACAGGGCTGCCAGCAAGCAAGGGCTCAGGGCACACATCTAGAGCCACATCTCAGCAGGGAAAGCTGGGCAGACTTCCCGACACCAGCTCTAGCACCCAGCACATCCTCACCCCACCCTGGCTATACTTAGACCTGCTCTCTGCTTTTGCCCGTTGGCATTGTGCTCTGCAAGGCTCTGAGAAAGGCTGTCCTGGTGACCCTAGCCACAGCCACACCATGCCCTGGGCAGGGGCAGAGCCCTAGCAGCTCTGTATAAGCTCTAGCTCTTTCCTCCTCATCTGTTAGTCTGAGGTAGCTCTCAGAGGGTGGTAGAGGTTGGGCTGCTCTGCAGGGGTAGCCTTAACACTACTGTCACCATTTTGCAGGGCCGAGCAGAGCTGTGGTTACAACAGCTTCATTAATAGCTCTAAGCACAGTGAAATAGTATCAGGAACAGCTGAAAACAAGGTTACACCACCAGTCTGAAACCACAAAGGAGATGGGACTGGAGACAAAGCCACCCACAGCATGTGTCTGCAGCACCTCAGGAGACCAGTCAATAAAATAGGATAGCAGAGGACTGGACACAGGTAGGACAGCAGCATGGCCTTTGTTGAGGTGGGTGTTTTGGGCTTCAATGGGGCTCCTGCCTGAGGGCTGGGACATCCCAGGTAATGCACTCCAGGTGCAGTAGGTTACAGGTGGCTTTCATGGAGTCATTGCTGCTCTTGTAGGCATAGCTGTGTCTGTCCAAAGAGTTGTGTATGATGGGGTGCTTTCTGCTGTGTACTAAGGAAAAGCTGAGTCTTGGTGGGGTCTTGAGGTGGCCAGGTCCTCCTGGGTACCGCTCAGAGCTGGTGAGGCACCAGTTGTGGTGTTGTGATGTGGTAAGCCTACAAGCAAGGGCTCCTTCAAAGAGGTACAAAGCAGACGTTGTGGTCCCTCTCCCATTTGAGCTGTTCTCCCTGCCCTGGCAACATCTCCCAAAATCGTGATGGAGGCTGGCAGGACTTGGGCTCAGCTCCCACAGGTTGAGCTCCTCCACCTCTTACATCCTTCGGCTTGCTGTGAGGTACGAAGCAAGGAGGGGAGTTGGCAGTCCCTTTCTTGGAAGGTGTTCATTCATGCACTGACATGTTTATTTACATAGAGACGTTTTAGGCTTTTTTGTTGTTGGCTGGCTTATTGTATGAGTTCTCAAAGCTGTGATATTGAATTATAAATTGAGACACTGTATCCATGAAAGATTGCTCTTTGACTATAGGCAGCATTATCGAATATGACAGTCACAATAAATGCATGCTATAAAGCCAAACTAAATATGCTCTGCAATCCAAGATGTGCAAATCAAGCAAGTAGAAAAATAACCATAATACTTTTTTTTCACAAACGAATTCCAAACCTTGGGTGATGATTTTGTTTAGCTTTATGTCTTGCCTCCTTGGCAAAATACTCAGGCAGCAGATAATGAAATGACCTACTTTTGCTGTCTTTGTTCATGACAACACATAAATTAAGAATTACGCCCTTTCAAATTAAACTTATCGTTTTTGCAGACATTAGAGTGTAAAGTGGGGCTGTGTGTTGGAGGCGAGGGAGGGGGAGGTGGGTGCTGGTCCAGCTTCTGCAGGGTCCCCCTGTGCTATTCTCTGCTCCTGGGAGTGGGGGGCTGAGCATCAGGGGGGTCCTGGGCTGGTACCAGCCACCAGCTGGGTCTCCTCTTCCCATCAGCTTAGCTGGCTCATAAGGCTTTACCTTCTGGTGAACTTCTGGAGGCCTCAGAGGCTAAGCAGTGCCATTTAGCCCATTATTTAAATAATGCTCTGGGTTTAGACTAAATGCTAACTCAAAAGCTACCATAAACGGGTGTCGTTTAGAGCGAGTGCCTGGGGAGATCCTCCCTCTCCATGGCAATTGTTTTGCCTCCAACTGCATCCGATGTGCAATGTGTTGTAATGCTTTCTGACTGGGTGACAGCAAAATAGCGTTGGCTTTAATTGAATTTCAGATTGGGAGCACAGGCTGCAGCCTGTGGTGCTGGGGGGCAGTTTGTGGTTCTTGTTCAGAGGTGGGGGCTGCTGAGCTGGGGGTGGGGGACAGGCTCCCAGCAAGGGTGGAGGTAAAATTGAGGGAAAGCATAATTATTTGTTAAAGTGAATGTTGTGCGTAGCCACCGTTGCCTTGGAATTGGACGGCTGGGTCAGAGCAAGGTTGTTTAATAATGCTGTGTAATTTCCTGAGGATGCCAAAGGCATGAAGAAAGGTAGAGCGTGATGCCGGCTGGTCCTGCAGCAGCATGCCGGCATGGGGCGAGGTGGACTGCCAAGGCTGGGATGACTTTTGTCCTCTCCAAACACCACAAATGAGTGTAATAGTCTACAAAATCTATTAGGAAACCAAATTATGTATTTTCCATAAGTAAGAGGCTAAATATAGCACTTGGAGCTTTCCATTTCTGGGCCCTGCAGGCATGTTACAAAAACGTGTGCTACAGCGGTGGGAGTGGGGCTGGGAGTGGCAACAGGGTCTCTGGGGACCCAGCTGCCTGTCCTAGCCATGGTCCCCTCCTGGGCTGCCATCCAGGAGCTCATCCAGCCTCTCTTCCTGAAGGTCACCATGGGGATACGGAGGTGGCAGCACCAGCTAGGTCTCCATTCCTAGCAGAGACCAGCAGGAGCCTGGGGCAGGGGGACGTACAGCAACATTGCCCTGTGAGATGGGCAGTGGGGACCTTAAATACATCTGTCCCCCCCTGCAAACCTCCCTGGCTTAATGCAGAAGCCCTTTCCCGGCTCTCGAGTGTTGGGTGAGCTGAGTGGCCCTGTGCAGGGGCTGCGCTGGGTTGCCTGCCCTGGCAGAGGGCTGCCACAAGCAGCAAGGGTGCTGCTGGCTTACACCAGCCCTGAATCTGGCCACGTTTGCACTGCTGACCTCTCTGGGTCTGGAAGAGGTTTGTGCTACAGCGGCAGTGTGACAGGAGGCTGCGAGGCGCTTACATGGCTTTCTCCTAAATGACAGCACCTGGGCACTCTCATTTCCCAGCTTGCTGCTGCTGATTTCTCAAAGCTCCTGCCTCCCACACATGAGCAGAAGGATTTGAGGCTCAGAGATGAGATCAGGCTGTGCTGTCCAAGCTCTGCGCATGCAGTGGGGACAAGAGGTGCTTGGAAACCAAAAAAGACCCTTTGCAAGACCCCAAACTACAGCGTATCCCGTAGTGATTCCCAGCTGGGTCCATGGCAGGGGCTCAGCGTATGGCGGGGGTTTTGGGGGGGATGCTGTGCCTGTCTCAGCCTGGCTTCAGTCTCTTGTGTGTTTTGGGCAGGCGTAAGCTTTGCTCTGTGGGAGAAGGAGCAGGGCAAGCCCTTGGCTGCTGGTGGGGGATGCTGCACCCTGCAGCAGAGACCCCTGGCTGTGGGGGAGCCAGGCTGGCAGCAGTGCCCGAACACCACTGGGACCTACTCTATCGCCTCTCCAGCACTTTGCGTCAGTGCTCTGCCTCTTGCCAGAGTTTCCCAGCCTGTCCTGGGTGTTGGATGGCCCCAGAGCAGGTGACTGTGCTCCCTCACCAGGCTGGTTCCTGCGTCCTGCTGTTTGAGAGAAGAGGCTGGCAGGAGCACTTGTGCTCCTTCGTTTTGGTCTGTTGTTTCCAGGTTCTGTGAGTAATTCCTGATGAGCTGTAATTTCTAAAATTAAATCCTTAAGATTACAAACAAAAGGCCTGAATTAATATTCCTGTGGTATGTTGACTCCTTCTGGGATGTCTCACCTGGTGCCTGTGCCTCCTCTGTGAGCCTGGCTCTCCTGCTGGGACCAGTGCTGCTGTGGCCTGTGATGGGACCCTCTTGGTGCAGACCTAGACCCAGCTGAGGATGGACGTGTTGCTCTGGACCATAGCTGTTCTCCACACTGATCTCATCTTTGAAAAATGTCTTATTTAGGTCAGATTTTCTTTTTCCAGGTAGTTCTTCTGCCAGTCTTTGCTTAATCTGAGCTGTCTAATTGGGGGCTCCTAATTCAGCTGTTAGCCTTATGGAAGCAACTCTGGCCTTGTGGCTTGATTATTTTTTTTCTTTTCCCTTTTTGCAGTGGATTGATTTTCCTGCCAACGTGATCTCTCGCCACTGAAATTCCCATCACTGCAAAGTTCAGGCTCCTCTTTGTTCTAATTATCGCTGTCTCCACACAAAGCGAATGAGGCAAATGCTCTGGTCTATTTTGAGGTGTAACTGAGATGATAATCCTGCACAGCTGGGAAGGCCGCAGGAACCTTCTGCTCAAAGGATCATCTTTCCTTGCCTGGAATCAAAGGACCAGCTGGGCTTTGCTGGGAACACCCAGGGGAAGGCTATGTCTACCTGGCCAGGATGTCCTCAGCAGGGAGCAGCATTGTTGTCCCCTGGCCAAGGGAGGAGCAGAAAGAAAGCTGCTATCTTTCCCCTGTGGAAAAACTGGGACCTGCAGTCTGCACTAGGGGATGCTCCTTGTCCTCCCATGTAACAGGAGCAGAAGCTCAGGGAGAGGAGCCCTTGCATGGGCTGCTTCAGTGTTGCTCTCATCCCAGGCTGGAGAGCACTTCTCCAGCAAGGAGGCCTTCTGTTGCCCTTGCTTAGTTATTTCTAATTCTCTGGCTAAATCTCCAGAGAATTTGGGTTTTTTTCCTCTTACCAGACTGCCAACAATTGGTGTTTCCCACATTAACATCAGGGAGGAGGAGCAATGCAAGTTCAGCTGCCCTAACTCCGGGTGAGACAGACACTGGCATGTTGTCCTGGGAGCTGGCCATGCCCAAGCAATGGGAGATGCGCAGCTCTCCCTCGACCCACACCAACTTTCAGCTCTGATCCCCTAAATCATACCAGATCCATCACCCCATATGTGAAAATCTTGGGGAGCAAAGAGCCCCGGCAGCCTGCAAATGGTGAGCTGTGGCCCTGGCACCGTGTCCTCCTCTAGATGGGTGGGATGGTGCTGTGGGCAAGGTAAAATAAAAGGGAATGCTGACACATCAGCTATTGATGCTATTGTGCGTGTTGGGCGCCAGAAAGGATGGGGTGACTCACATACCTGTGTGGCTGGGAAACGGTGCTATGGTGTGTGCTGAGTGGGACGGGCTGGCTGGGTGTCGGGAGCTCCAAGCTGCTGTGGGGGTGTAGGAGATGTGGGGCTGGGAGACCTGTGAGTCAGGGGCTGGCGCAGTGCTGGGAGATGGAGGCTGGGAAACAGGAGCACCGAATGCTGCAGATACNTGGGAGCTTGATATGGTTTTGTGTATATTTCATTATTTTTATTTTATTATAATATTTCATTAAAGTAGTTTAGTTCCTTCTAAACTCCTAAGTCTCTCTTTTTTTGTCTCTGTCTCCTGCCTCCCTTTGAAGCGGAGCAGGAGAGAGAGAGAGAGAGCATCTGTTGTTCCACCTGATTGGGCCAATCCGGCCCAAACCATAACATACTCCAAATACCTGAGCAGCCCTCATGCACCCAAAAAGCGCCTCCAGGGACTCAGCCAGACCCTAAGCCCGCTTAGTGTGATGCAGTCCCCACTGTATTTGATTTTCTAGCCTGTGCTAGGTGAGCTTCATGCAAAATGTAAAAGATAAAATTCAGCTCTAATTGCTCAGGATTTTCTCTTCCGAAATGACCTAAGCAATACAATTTTGGGGGAAGAGCAAGCAAACTGGGAGCAAGTCGCAGCTGGGTTTGATTTGAGCTGGGAGCATATGAAGTTGCAGAGCTCACTCTGAGCCCAATGGCATTTTTCAAGTGAAATGCTCTTTTACTGCTAAGATTCTGCAGTTGACAAAAAGGCTATTTTTTGAGAAGGCTCTTACTGACAAAATATTTGAAAGTGTTTTAAAATAGTTTGCGTGGAAACATGGAAAAGCTTAGGCTGGAAGGAGCTGTGGAGATCATCTGTTCTGCACCCCCCCCCCCCCCCCCGCAAAGGCAAAGACAACCTGAGTTAGATCCAGCTTTGAATTTATACCTTATTTTTTACATTTTTCAGTTCAAATCTGAATTTTTCATCTTGAAGCAACCTTCAAAATCTCTGTCAAAACAGTTTAACTGAAACTTCTATTGAAAGCAGCTGAAAAGGTTGGTGTGAAAAGATGTATTTCAAAGTAAAATGTTTAGTGACCTTGTCTGGATTCCTTTTAGTGGTTTGTTTGGTTTTGGTTTTTTTTTTCCCTATCTGACTTAGAGCAGGAAAATATTCTAAAACCCTCAGGCCTGGAGATGGGAATGAGCAATGGATGACACAGTTTTATCTTGCACTCCTTCATGGGATGCTTTTGCTGTGCTGAGCCCTTTTGGTAGCCGTGGGGCAGTGACAGGCTTGGGGCACAGTGGCACAGGTGACCCCAAATTTTACAGATCTGTAGCAGGCACAGTAGCTGGATGATGGCACTGAGCATTGCCAGGGGCTCAGATCTCCCCTGCCCGGCCCCGCATGGGGACGGGGAGTGGGAGGTGTGTGCGGCCAGACCTCTGCCACTGTGATTTGTGCTGGCTGTGCCTTGCCCCAGTCCCCTCCGCAGAGCACGGCAGCGGGTCACCTGTCCCCTGCAATGCCACTTGCCGTTCTGCAGCTCCTGCGAGGTCCCTGTGCCCTGGCTGGTAATCTCTACTTTGATTAAAAATGGAAGGAGGAGTTTAAACCTCTTCTTGCTGTGTAGGATGAGAATGGGACTTCTAAAGGCAAAAAGACCAGTATGTGCATAAAAGGGATCTGTATTTTATTACTCTCATTTTGGTTTTTTCCTGTTACTAATCTCATTACGCTTAGCAGTATAAATTTAGGTTGGCACAAATCTGTATTGCTAAAATATTTTACCTTAAGTTCTTAGAAGCTCTCTCCATCTGTGAGGATAATACTAAGTATTAATTAACTAGCTAATCCTATGCGGTGCTTGGAAAACATAAAACATGACATAGAAGCAAGTCCAAAGTGCGATTCCAACCTAATAAAAGCAAACCTGTCCTTTTTCCAGAGGAGAAGGCTTTGAGATTTTTTTTTTCCATTGAGAACAGCACTCAGCTTGCTTCAAATATCTGCTTGAAGCTACAAATCACTCTTTCAATCAGATAGAGCCAAGTGAAGTCAGAATGAAAGGTGGCCAGAAAAATACAAGCACACTGTTGGGTGCTTCTGCCCAAGTGAGGCCAGCAGCTATTTCTCTGTCCTTCCCATGGCAGCACGTCTTGCAGGCGAAGGGCTGGAGATCCAAGCTACGTGCTGGTATGTCTGCGCTAGACCGTGCACAGGTTTCTGCTCGTTGGGTCCTCTCCCCCTACATGTCTGGCTGGTCCCAGCTCCTCATCTTGGCACGTTGGAATCATAAAACCCCCTCATATTTAGCAACAAACCTGCTCCCCGGTCATCTGAGGGAGTTTGTCTTTGCAGCGTCGCAAAGCTGCTCTAAGGAGGGCTGTGTCCCTGGCTGTGGCATTAGGATTCTGGCGGTGTCTGAGGCGGTACCAGAGTGAGCGCACATAAATAAAGAACTGGGCTCTGTATTGACGGGCTGGCAGCACGTCACCACCTCGGTGTCCTCTGCTGCAGCCTCAGGTTGGCAGGCATATATTTCAATAATGTGGGCCAGGGTGCATAATATAGAGAAAATTATAAGTTTGGGGGCAGCCCTGAAGCCCAGGTGGTGGTGGTCAAGAAGGGTGAGGTTGGGGATGGAGTAGGGCTCTGCTCAGGGGACAGGGCAGCCCTGGCTCAAGCAGGGGTCTGATGCAAGAAGTGGCAGGATGCTGAGTTTCCATTGCTTTGCATGGCAGGTGATTGCTCATGCACCTGCAGATCAGGGGCTGGGCATCTGGAGAGCATTTAGGGGTATCTTGAAAAATTCGGAGGTAGGGGGCTTGACCCTACATCGCATGAGTATTTTGGAAAGTCCTGCCTCTAGTGCTCAGATTTGCACAGACTTTGTAGAAGCCTGGCTCTGCTTGCCTCCAAACAATGCCGAGTGAAATGATTACCTTCTAATATCGTCTTGAAGTGCCAAGCTTGACATGAGCAGGTTCATTGCATTCATGCTAGATACATTCACAGCTGTTAATCCGGTCCTTACCTCCTCTCTCTGTTGTCAGAAGGGTTCAGTGAGGTGGCATGGGTATAACCAAGGCCAGCACGGGTGCCCTGTGTCCCCTTAAACTTACCTCCACTTGTCAGCCCTGCAAAAGGTATCTGTGCAAAATCTGATGTTAATTGGGGTGGGGTTATTGAGCTCCCGGTTGCTGATGAAATCTGGCTCCATGTGCCAGCCAATGTAGCCCAAGCTCAGAGCTTGCTGAAGCAGTGGCTGCCAGGCAGAGGCAGAGTGGGACTTGCAGCCCTGTCACCACGCTGCAGGGTGGTTGTTATCACGTTGGCACAGGCATGGAGTATGAATCTGCCTCCTGTTCCTGCTTCATATTGTGTTTCCAAAAGCACTTATGCTGAGCCATCCATTAGGAGATTAGAAGACCTCTTGGCTGGGCCCAGCAAGGGAATGAAGTTGGGGTGAAGGGTTGGACATGGCATAGGAGGCTCCTCCATGACCCAATGGGGTTGGTGTCCTGCAGAGGCGACAGTGCTGGGGTGAGCACAAGTCAAACCAGATTGTTCTGCATCCATCCAAATATTCCATCCTGCTCTTTCTAGTCACCAAGTTATCTTCAACATCTTTCTCATAGCAATGCAATGATTCTCCCATTCTCTGCATCAGTGAAGGACAATCAGTTTACCTGGAGAAGGAGACTATGGGCCAGGTCTGTTGCCACAGGCAGGAGAGGCAGGAGCCTGCTGGCTCGAGCACCCTTTCCCCCCTGCTAGTAGAGGCCAGGTCTGTGCATCCTTCCCACGTACAGCCAGCCTCCCCAGGAGGAGCTGTGGAGTTTGCCTCCAGTGTGCACCGTGTTAGTATGGCGCAGCAGGAACTCAGCATCTGCTTTTATTGTATTTAGTAGGGATTAAAGAAAGTCAATACATTTCTGTGTAGCATTTTATATTGGGGAAACAAACTCCAGAGCTGAGTGGCTAATAAACCTTCCTGCCAGAGCATGTGTGCATCCATGGTGTGGACACTTGCACTGTGCCCACTCACATGGGGGGAGTGCTGGTGAAGCTGTCCATGCCTCCAAAGCCAAATCCACAGCCTTGGCTAGTGCAACACCACCCCTCTGAATGGCACATGGATGTGATGGCCAGGGTATTTGCTTGTCACAGATGATATAGCGTGCTCTTTTGGTGCTTCCAGCCCACCAGGGCTTTAGTCCATCTGATGGACTGAGCAATCTGTTTGCCATCCCCATGAGTTGTTGGACCTAAGTGTCACGAGTGGTTTCTAAGGTCCCAAGGGCTCCTGGGGACCAGAGCTGTGCTAGCCAACTTGGTGTTGCCCTGGATGACCACTAGCAGGCCTGGGTTGAACCTTCAGCAAGCAAGAGGGGCTCTCTAGGCTGCTCTGCAGAGAGGTGGGGAGAGGAGGGAGCCAGTGACTCTGCATGGAAGCTACAAGCACCTGCCAAAATATCAGGCTGGAGCCTGGGTTTGGCTTGTTCAGGAAGTGATTGGCGCGGGGACCCTAGCTGAGAAATGGATGCCCTTTGCTCCATCCCGCATAGCGCAGGGGCTGTTGGACCAGCAGAGTGGTTCCTCCACTGCTGCTCAAGGCAGCCTTGCAGCCAGCATCCATCCCACACAGGAGTGCTGCTGAGACATAGGGTCTCCAGGTCAGTGTACATGTGAATGTCTCCTGGGCTGTGTGGGAAGCTACTCAGAAACAGCAGGAGCCACTGCAGAGGAGCCCATGAGTTGGTTGGCAATGGGCTGGCTCAGCCTCGTATTCCAGAGACTTTTGCAGAGACAAGTGATTTATTTGTAGGGTGTCACTCAGGCCAGCAGAATGATTTTTAGCTCCTCTATTTGCTGACATGGTGTCAACCACTGACGTGACGCTTG
This sequence comes from Burhinus bistriatus, assembly GCA_013397275.1. Classification (NCBI taxonomy): domain Eukaryota; kingdom Metazoa; phylum Chordata; class Aves; order Charadriiformes; family Burhinidae; genus Burhinus; species Burhinus bistriatus. Next base: position 320,816 of record VYXH01001448.1, on the reverse strand, counting down.
CAGTGGGTGAGGGAGCTGCCACCGCTTGTGCCCCAGGGATGGTCCACACCCCGTGCGTGTGCCACCGGAAGCCTCCCCAGCACAGCAAATCCCAGCAGGCTCCGTGGTCTGGCTCACAAAGCACAAGAAGCCCTTTGAACAGCATGTGGCTGGACTGAGGCCGGAGCACTGCTGGCGTTTGCTCTTCAGAGAGGCAGTGTTGTTCTGCAGTTACAGCAGAGTCGTGAATGCTGACACTGTTCCTGACTTCAAATCAAACTCCCACACTCTCTCCTACTTTCAGTACTTGCTGTTTTTCTTCACTGTTTTCAACCCTGTAAAACGCTGAGTGCAAACTGGGATGCATGGAGCAATAAACCAAGGTTGGGGATGGAGGTTTGATGCAAACCGTGGGATCTAGTGGTCAGCAAAACATATGGCAAGCTGGAGCACCTACACTCAGCCCCACCTTGTCAACAGCCTCTGACCAGCTGGTTCATCTCCCTGCACCCCTGTGAAACCATCTGTGAAACCAGCATGGAGGGGTGTTGTGATGTGCAGTGAGTGGGAAGCACTGAGAATCCTGCACTGGGCATGGACAACTGGGTGCCCAGTTACCAAGTCTCAGCAAAACCCTGCTTTTCATTGCCAGAGCCATCTCTAGAACAACCTGTCTACTACGAATATTGTAGTAGACTCTATTGGTCTTGAATTGGTGTTAGTATTTGAAAAGCTTGCATTACTCTTTGAAAAGCCCAGATCAAAAGAAATACTTTAAATAAATCCAGACAGGTAGATCAGTGAGTTGGAAAAGGTGCTCCTCAGTAGCATAAACAAGAGGTTATAATGTATGAAGTCAATTTTGGCCCTGAACGTGGTGAGCAGAAAAATCGAAGAGTGTGAGGAATTTAAAAGGGGATCTAAGGCCAAGTGTTGCTTGTGTGCCAGGAGTTATAAAGCAAGGGTCTACTTTATATAGTGCTGTATGAGGAAAGACTTGCTGCCCAGACAAAATGCTGCTAATCTTGCTGCAAGCCAGGACCTTGATTTGCCCCTTGTCCTGGGAGCAAGGCTGGGGCAGGGTCCCCCTCCAAACTACCCTGTGCTGGGACCAGCTCTTCTCTCCCTCCTGTTTCTGACCTTCATGTTTACACTTGGCAAGTGCCACAGGCTTGAAATTCCTCAACAGAGCTCTAATAATAGCCCAGGATAGTCCTGTACTGCCTGCCTGCTCCACAGCCACTATCTCCGAGCAGAGTCACTCCTGCCCACCAACAGGCAAGGTCAAACCCAGCAACAAATGTGCTAGAAAAGCTGCTGCTTTCAACCTTCAAACTGGCTGCTTTAAACAGTAATGTAAGTAAGCAGACCTGGAGCCCCTGGGAAGAACAGTATCCCCTTTGGTGGCTCTTAGAGGTATGAAGCCCTCCTCCTCAAGGTCAGAAATGCTACCTGAGAAATGCATCCTTTGCCCAAGGTGGTCATCAGCAAGAACCAGATCTTGGAAGCCCAAAGCTGGTGCTGTTGCTGCTGGACCATGCTTCTTACTATCTGCACGGGATCTCTGCAGAAATGGGAATATAGGCCTATATTTTGGGTGTTGTGAGATTTTTTTTTCCCTTTCATGTCAAATTATCGACCCAAGTAGTAAACATCTGTTCTTCTATCGTCCAGAATCACAGAGCCATGGAAAGATTATATTGTTGTTTTAAAACCCTTGGTAGTGGCAAGGTTTTGGGGGAAGAAATACCAGTGCAAGTGTGCACGGTGCCTGGGAATGGCGTTGGGAAAAGATGGTATCAGCTAAGGGGCTGTGAGACGCATCCGCAGCTCTGGGAAACAGAACAGCACCAGGAAAACAACATCTCCTGGATACATGATTTAAATGCTGTTGCATCCTGTCACTGTGCGAACCTTCGAGCAGGCAGCAGTGGGACCATTTCTAAGGTAGTTCCCATCACTGGGAACCCTCCACACAGTCTCATTGCAAGTCACTGCTCGTCCAGGCATGTTACGAGTGTTTTAGCTTCACATTAATCTAACGTGACGTGCCACATCTGTCCTGCTTGCAGCGTAAGCGTGGCCCGTGCTAGACAAGGTAGCGCTAGACCTGCAAGCCCTCCTGGCATAAACTCATCTCACACCAGCTGGAGGTACTTTTGTTGCAGGGCTTATGCCAGTTCTCTTTGAGACATAAGCTGGAAGCACTTTTTACTGCTCTAAATGCATAAGGATTTCTGCCAGTATCGTAATGTCACATGGAAATCTGCTTCTGCACACATACCTGTTAAGACAAGAAAATGATCCTAATGTGAACTTGGCCAAACCTCTCCAGTTTGCAAGATCGATGCAAAATTGGAATGTGTGCTTCCTCAAAAAGCCCGGTTTAAAGAAAACTCTTTCACTTGCAGACTGGCTGTGGTAGGAAAGCATCTCATCCTGGGCTTGGAAATAACTGTCTCCAAGCACGGTTGGGCAGCCCATAGGAGACACTGCCTCCCTGCAGTAATACGTGCACCTACTCATGAACCTAGGGACATTGTACTGTCCATAGGAGCACCTCTGCTGTAAGGACAGTCTGAGAGAGTTAGGGTTGTTCAGCCTGGAGAAGAGAAAGCTCTGGGAAGACCTTAGAGCCCCTTCCGGTCCCTACAGGGGCTACAGGAAAGATGGAGAGGGACTCTTGATCAGGGAATGGAGCCACAGGGTGAGGGGGAATGGTTTTAAACTGAAAGAGGGGAGATTTAGATTGGATATCAGGAAGAAATTCTTTACTCTGAGGGTGGTGAGACAGAGGCTCAGGTTGCCCAGAGAAGCTGTGGATGCCCCATCCCTGGAAGTGTTCAAGGCCAGGTTGGATGAGGCTTTGAGCAATCTGGTCTAGCGGGAGGTGTCCCTGCCTGTGGCAGTGGGGTTGGAACTGGGTGATCTTTAAGGTCCCTTCCAACCTAAACCATTCTATGATTTTATCTGTAATCAAATCTGAAAGCATTTAGTCCCTCAGCTCTGCTCTGGCCTTAGTCCATCTTTATCTCCTAGCTGAGTAGTTTCAGTGCTGCAAACTTAGTGCTGAGCATCTCCGGGGGATAGCTGTCCCTCCTGGGGCAGGGTGCTGCCCTCCACGCAGGTCTGCTGCCTGTGTGGCATCCCTGGGCTGAGAGGTGTTTACACGGCGGGGGGATCCTCGCTGTTAAATGGAGATGGAAAACCCACACCTTAAACAGGATCCTTGGTCACAGCAAAACAGCAGAAGCAGCCCAAATCGGTCATGGGCGGTGACTGTACCTTGCACTGCACAGGGGTGTGAACATACGAGCTGCTTTTGCCGGCTCAGACGTGGGACCAGCTCCTGCCTGCTGGCCTCAAAAGCCACCACCTAGCTCCCTGGGGTGAAACCAGGACACAGCCTGTGTTGTCCACGCTCCCCTGAAGAGCTGCTTCAGATCTGTTTATAGACACCTGTGAAATCCTAGCTCTGCTGAAGTTAAAGACTAAACTCCTGTTGACTTCAAAGGCAGGAGGATTTCACGCTGAGCCTGCATCTCCCATCCCCTCCTCCTCAGATCCTGCTCCTGGACCTTTAGATATCCTTCTCTTTTAACTCTAGATGATTTGTACAGTCTAGAGCTATATTTGGGTTGGAATAGGCTGTGTTTGCCCCCTAACATCATTTGATGAGCAATTTTAAGCTGGATTTTGCATCACTTGTCAAAGGGCTGTGTCATGCGTAGGTGCTGTCAGATATGCTTCCTATAGAGGTCTGCTGTGAGAGCAGATGTATCTGAAGGCATCTGTGCCCTCAGCATTTATTTTTTTTTTCTGGATTTTAGATTTGTTCTGATGTGGAAAAACATCCTATTTCTCCCCCTGGAGAGGCACAAAGTTCTGCCCTGGCCCTGTGGACCATTGGAGCCTGGGAATCTGTTTCGAGGGCAGTTCCAGCCCTGCCTGTTTCTAGCCAAACTTGATCAAAATCTCCATGGAACTTCCCAGTTCTGACAAATCAGCAGATTTTCTACCAGAAAAATGTTCAGCTCTGAATTTTTCCAGCTACCAGTGATCTATCTAGACTCTAGCAAACAACCAAGAAACGCATTCTCCTTTCCCCCTTGTGTCCTGAAGACACCTGTGAGCCAGCCTGGGATGCTGGGGTGTCTCTGAGGAAATACAGCTTGTTCTTCTGGAATTATTTTGAATTTACATAACGTCACTGAAATCAGAAACTGAAACGCTATCTCTAATTATAATGAAGTTTTTCTCTGGCACTTCATGTTTTCTCTCAGCTTCACAATATTCTAATAATTGCAGCCTTTTCCCTATCCTTCTAGCTTTAATTTGCAGCTCATCGCAACATTGGTTAAGAGAATCAATCTTTAAGGTCATTACCTGAAGCTCTTTCCCAATATGTTCTCCTGTAGTTTGAATAGATTGTGGTGTTCTTCCCTCAGATCTTTATTTTTCTCCTCTGTGGCTGATTGAGATAAATTACGTGGAGGTGAGGAACAAGCCTGATGCTGCATCCTCAGCACCAAATATCACCAGCGCTGGCTCCAGCAAGCACAAAGTGGCCCCAACAAAAATGTACCCTCTGAAGCATTACTTGCTGAAGATATCTGGTGATGATGTTGTGGAGTTTCTCATTGCAGCTCCATGAGGGATTCGGTATTTCTGCAGTTGTGATGCCGAAACCCAAAGGTGGACCCAGGAAGCAAGTGATGCAGGACATTCCTCTGTGGGCGCTCAGTGCACCAGGGTCCTGCCGCCAGCCAGCCTTGAAGGGACCACGTGTAAACCCACCTCTGCAGCTGGGTTTGCACAGTAATTTGGAGTTTTTCCTACAAAACCCACTACGGTGTATTTATAAGCAAGTGCTGGAACCCCAGGCTCCAGAGCTGGCCTGAGGACATCCCTCCCTGCCCACCTTCTTGTGCCCAGGGCTTCAGCAAGGATGTGAGCCGGGGCTGCCTCCTGCTTCACCATCTTCTCTGCCTGCAAGAAGCCAGGCACATCTGTCCCCACGGCGATGTGCTTTATCTAATTGGTGGGGCGTGAACCCGTTGGCAAAGCAAACCAGGAGACGTTACCTGTCATGGGTCAATTTGATCTGTAAGAGCAGTTGGGCTTCCCAGTGTTGTGCGGCCGCCGCAGCACATGGGTCTGACGTTGCACCAGTGCAACGAACGAGACGGGCAAGGTCAGAAAAATGTGATACGGCTTTTCATTTCCTCTGCTCTTTGGTGCGTAGCATGGGCAGTTCAGTGTAATATATAATTACAGCTGCGCAGCAAATGAGGATGTATATGGAAAGAGTTTTCCCTCCTGCTGGCGATAAACCACCTCTGGATGCTGAGCGCTACATGTAAAGGCCAAAGTTTTGTTTAGTGCCTCAACATCCCTGGGGGTGGTAACACTGCACGGGGCTCTGTTGTATTCAGGCAAACTCTTCAATAATTCCAGATACCATGTATTGGTATTTATTTATAAAGGCTCAAACTAACTCTTTTGGCTCAAAATGTGACCGTACCTTTACGACTTCTGGGAACCTCGCTGCGCTTCACCCTGCAGCTCTCCATCCTGCCCCGGGAGTGGCTGTGGGTCGCGATGCTGCTGCCATACAGGGGTTATTTTTATTTTCCCAATGGCAGTGCTGTGGAGGCGGCTGCAGGTCTGAGACTCACTGTTGTAGTCATGGCTCTTTATCACAGTCTTTTGGTTTGTCTCGGGGGCTGGGGAACATCTTGTGTCTCATGGCTGTAGCAGCAGGTGAGGGACAAATCCGTGGGCCAAGTTAAGCCTCCAGTGAAAAACTGTCCGCAACCATAACCAATCATTTTTTAAAAAATGTGTTGGCCTTTCACTGCAAATATTACAAAAAGAAGGAAAAAAAGTTTAAACTCTCAAAATGTGAAGTCTCAAGTGAAGTATTTATTTTAACGCCACCCCCTTATCCCTGTTCCTTTTAAGCAAAGCGAGCTTTTATAACCCCGTTTGGCCACTGTCTAGCTGGCGTTAAGGATGGCAATAACTGTCTTTTTGGGGGTGGAAAGAGAAAAAATTAGTCAATATGTGCTGGAGAAATTGCTACTGTTTTTCTTGATGTCTGATGCCGTTTCCCCGAGGACAAAGACCAGAACAGGCAGAGCAGGGGAGGGAGCGTCAGTGGCTGCCTGGTTTTGACCCATCCTCGCTGCCTGCAGAGACCCCTTCCCATTCCCTGTGGGGCAGCAACAGCACTGGGCTCCATTCCCCAAGAGCTGTGCAAGGAGCATTTGGGAACCTAGGAATCCCTGGGGGACTGCCTGCCGGGACAGGTCTCTGCCCTCGATCCCCTCTCTCCATCCTGGGGGAACAGCATTCCTCCCCAGTTTGTCTGCCACAGCCACCGGGCATGGCTAATTTGATGCCTCTGCTGAAATGTCGAGATTTGGACAAACTAGTAATTTTCCTGTAGAGTGCAAAATCCCAGTGGATCAACCACAAAACCTGCAGTAAAGGACACATCCTCCCGGCCCTCTTATTTGTGTGCTGGCCCTCATCTGCACTGTCCCTGGCTCTTATTAGTGGGGATTTGTTCCCGCAGCCAGCTGGGTGGGTTACCTGCCCAGGCTGTGGGCAGCCCATGCTGCGGGGTGGGCAACGGTGAGTGCCTGTGCATCAGCTCCGTCCCTGGACCACTGCACTCCCAGGGACCTGCCTTGGAGCTGCTTCCCAGCTGGGTAAGAAATCAGCCTGGCAGCCAATCCTTGCTTAATTTGGACCCAACACTTATTCAGTAGCTGGGTTCAGGTGTGACCCCGCGATGCTCACAACCTCTCCTGCCCCTGGGACTGGCATTTGCTGTTTTCCTGTCCTGTTTTATCATTGCACCACACCCATCCTGCCCCAAAGCTTTTACAACTGCAGGTCCCATCCTGCAAGCTCAGCATTTAGATGACTTTCCATGCGTACACTGTGCCACTGGATACAGGTGCACAAGGTTATTGCTGCTCCGATGTGCAAAGCCAGGCGGCAGGGCCCGCAGCTCCAGGAGGCTCCCCGGTATTTGTTTGCTTTCCTTCATTCCTCTTGTTGACTTTGCAGGAGCAATATGTGTGCGCAGGGGACCTGAATACAGATGTCCCCGAGCGGCTGGGAGCTGAATCACGCATTGCCTCCTTTTTGTTTTTTTTTTTCAAACTCAGACCCCGCTGACATTGAATTAAGGGCTTTTATTATCACTTGTGCAGGGATTTTTCTTTTACTGACTGTTCTCCACAGAGCGGTGGCTGTGCAGCCACGTACAAGTGAGCTGCCATCCCGACTGTCCCGCTATTAATAGCTGCTTTTCTCTTTCATGTGTGAGGCCCAGCAATTTTATTGCAGGCGAGAAGCAGCTCTTTGGATGTACTTTAGGTGTTTCCAATTCTCCCAGCAATGTCTTCTCCTATTTCAAATTCTTGCTGCCTATTTTTATTTCCTTTTATCTCAAATCCTTTTTTTCCCCACCCAGAAATGATCCCGCCAGAGGGTGATTTTGTCGGTAGTATTGCTTTTGCATTTTAGACTTTTCAAGGACTAATGAACTTTATTAGATTATAATGAACTTATTACTCAGTGCTGCTGACCTGCTTTCTAAAGAACTTGAATTATTATTTGGAACAGGCCTGTTGAGGGACTGTATTTTTTTGCAGCGCAGTGTGCGTATATTAACTATTCAGATTCAGGTTTTTGTGCTCGACTTTAATTATCCAAGATTCGTGTGAAATACAGCTGCTCAGCATTGATGGAGAGCCAGGGAGTGGGGATGGGGGCTGCTCCATCCTCCGAGTGGGCTGGAGGAGCTGTGCCATGATGGGTTATTTGGTTCCCATTTCTCAACTCCCTCCAGAGCATCGTTTTCCATCCCACCCCTGAGGCTCAGCCCCTCCAGCTTCTGGGCTCCAGCTGAGCCCATTCTCACCCCCACTCTAGCCAAGGGATGCTCTTAGTGTAAATCCCCACTGGATCTTGCACCCCTGTGCTACCTCTGAGGGTGCTTTGACCCCAGTTTGTTAGATTTCGAGAATCCCCAGCTGAGCTTGAGATTAGGCTGGGTGTGAGGGTGGCTTCCGAGGACGACTGCTCCCTACCACCCTGTGGGCATCCCAGCCAGTGGGTGGGCAGGTGCTGGGCAGAAGTACTGGGATAAACTCAGGAATGCGTCATGGCAAGTTCCAGTAATCCCACATCCATCAGTGGCAATAAAACGGTGCTATCAAATCCCACATGCCTGGGCTCAGGGAAAGGCAGCTGGCATGGGGGAATGATAAGACATTGTGGCCAACAGTGGGAGGAGCGGGGTCTGAAGGCTGGTGCCGATTAATGGCAGCTCCAGCCCTAGACACTTTCTTGCCCTGGGAGGCAAATCGGTGCCCCATCCATGGGCCAGGGACCGGCTCATGTAAGTGAGACTCCTCCAGACCCACCGTTCCCAGCCTGCCAGTGTGTCTGCCATGCACAGCACGCAGGGCATGAACCTGGGTTAACGAGGAGACACAGCTGGAGCACGAGCTGTGCGCAAGCCCCCATGGCTGTAGTTTTCCATCCTTCCACATATCGGACTTCTTGGTCTGGATCACTTGAGCACTTTGTCCTCCCCAGCCGTGCTCTCACCATCTTCTCTTGCTCAATGGGTTTTGGTTCCCAATTTTCACCTTTCGCTGCCTGCCTTCTGCTGTGTAAAACCTTGATATTGTCTGCTGCATGCTGTGACTCCTCATCAGTCCTGCTGCACAGCTTGGGTTTGTGTCAGTGTTTTCTCCAACCCTTTTAAAACTCCCGAATGTCTGCGCTCTCTTGCAGCGCTCCCTCTCTGTTCCGCTGCACGATGGTTTATGAGTGGTGGGGGGGATGTATGCGGAGTGAATGGATGAGTCAGGCATTGGCAGGGCACCAGTTCATCACAAATCAATTTTCACCTGCCTGAAGCCTGCGCTGCTAGTTCAGAGGAGAAAAGGGAGTGTAGGGGGGAGAGAGGGCTGAGGAAAGAGCCTCCCCTACACCCGCCAGCCATCAGGATTTGGCTGCAGTATTCTCTTGAGTGGCAGAAGAGAGGAACAGCCAGAGCCAGGGAGGGAGAGAGGAAAGATAGGCCCTGGCATGAATCCTCAGCCACTGAACAGCAGGAGAAAAGCACGGGCAGAAAAGAACGAGCTGCTCCTTGCTGCATTGCTTACATCAGGGTGAGATCCTGCAGGAAATGCAGGAAAGATGCTCAAAACATGCCCTCTCCAGAGGTGTTTTGCTGGTAGGTGGAGGCTGAGGTTGCTTGGTGCTCCCCAGGAGCCCAAAACTGACCCCAAAAATGCCAGTGAGGAAGGGTATCACCCCAGACAGGTGGCTGTAGGACACCTTCCTGCAGCACAGCGTCCCCACAATGCTTGGGGCAACTTCTCAGCCCTGTGGCATGGACATCTATAGGGCTGGGGACAACCAGAACAGAGAGCATGTGCTCGAAGGAGTGTGAGCAGGGGGTGAGAGGTGCCGCCCTTCCCTCCCTTCCCTCCCTTCCCCCTGCAGTGGTATCTGAATCCTCAGCCTTGCTCCTGTGCACAAACCTACTCTTTTCTGGAAAATCAGCAAACGTTGCTGTCGTGGCATGGCACATGAGGCAGGGCCAGCTGGAGTGGAGGGGCTCTGCAGGGAGCCTTGAAGGGCACAGTAGGAGGGACTTGGGTGCTGCCAGCGCTCTTGGGATGAGGACTGGCTCCTTGGCATCTCTGCCTTCACCCCCTGAGTGTGGTACCCTGTTTTGCCCCGGACGCTGTTTGCTGTCTCATGGTGATGGAAAGGGCTCCTTATCTCTTGCAGCATTCCCTGTTTGCCTTGTTTCAAGAGTACTTACCTCCCAAAAGTGCTCCCAGGTCGTGCTGGGAATAGTCTACCCCTAATGCTGTCCTGGGAGATGGAGACCTGTGGCCACGGGGTGGATGTGGGGCTGGCACATGGGATCAAGAGAGTGTGGAGGGACTTGCCAGCTCCTGTGCTGCTGGAAGACAGAAGATGTTGCAGGGCAGTGGTGGAGCAGTGGTGGCAAGAGATCTGTGCGCTGTATGGGGAGACAGCCCCCAAATAAACCTGCCCTGCCTCTGGGGCAGAGCTCACCTGGAGCACTGCCACCCCTGTGGACTTCAGTGGAGACCCAGGGCTTGACACAAGCTAGATGGCTTCTCTGTGTGTGTGTGTGGGGTCATTGCATCTCCTCACTGCCTTGGACCCATTGAACTTAGGTGCCCTTGTTGACAGAACCCATGGCAGAACAAGGCACCCAGTGCCTCCTTCCGAGACCTTGGCTGGCCCTGTGCTCCTTCCTTTCCAGTAAGCCTTGCTGGGGACCCTGCTGAGTCTGGGAGCCCATAAATCAGAGCAATGAGCTTTTCTTTTTCCTTTAGCTGCTAAAGTTAGAACAAAATGAGCAAAAAGCCTTCTTGCAGCACCCCTCCATGCCAGCCTGCTGGTGGGCTCTGGCTAAGAGTGGTCGGGAGGGTCTCACCCCTCCGGTTAGCAAATGTACCCCCATGCCCAGGCTGGAAGGACATTGCTTTGTGATCTTTGGGAGTTCTAGGGCTAAAATACTTGTGAAATGTATGAGCAGAGTTCCAGGCAGTGTTTGCTCAAAGACAGCCCAAATGCTTTTCATGCACTCGTGGCATCCCTGAGCCAGTCCCTGAGCTACCTGGGTTTTGATCAGCTGAGATGCGATGCAATAAACAGCTTGGGTGACCCCTAACAACGGAGCAAAGATAACAGTCACCTTTTCTTCTGTAATTATCTTCTCTCATAAAAACCACATGCTGAATTTAATAAAACAGAGGAGAAGGGAAGCAATGGTTTCATATATGCTGCCAAACAGGAGCCTAATCTGTCCCTCCAAATCCAGGGAGATTTGGGACCCCTCTCAGGAGGAGGGGATGCTGGTGGCTGACTCCGGTTTGTGTGGTAGGGAGATGCCAAGTTTTGACATGTTACCGCTCACCTGGACAGGGAGATGTGAATTGGGCAGGTTGTTCAAGCAGCAGACACCTGTATATGCAAGAGAAACATTTTTTTGTTTCAATACAAGGCATGATTTGGCCATCGCCTGACTCCAGGACCTGGGATTTCACCTGGGATCCGAGACCCCAAGGTGTTTTAATGGCATTACTGGCAGGTCTGCTCAGTGAGGGCAAGCAAAAAGGGAAGAATTGCCTGGGATGTCTGTGTGCCTGCCCTGGACTCCCAGCAAGCTGCATTTGCAGTGCTGGTGGTTTCCAGCATCTCCCCTGGATGCAAACAGGGTGCCAGAGTCCGTAACTGCGTTCAGCACTGCCTGATGCTGTTGCAGGTGCCCGCCTGCAAAGCTCTCCATGTAGGCAGCAAAACACGGGTGGAATGATGAATAACGTACTGGACATTTACATGACCCTGCAGCTATAAAGCTAAGGGGAAGAGTTAGCGCTGGGCCACTCAAATATTATGGGGCATTGTAAAAAAAGCCCCTTCCACACTGCTGCTGAGCTCCCCGCAGGGAAGGAAGGTGCTTGAGCTCACATCTGCTCGGAGACCAACGCTGCTCCATCCTGGCTGCGAGCTGCCGGGAGAGGATGCGTGGCCAAACCACCAGAGGGGATGATGGATGGGGAGAGAGCCCCGAGACAACGACAGGGAGCAGAGGAAGGGGCTGAATGGTGCAAGAAGCGGCATAGGCACCCGCCTGCCCTCTGTCCCTGCTGAAGACAAGAGGAGCAGTTCGGCTGGTTGCAGAGACGTTGGCATGCAGGGACCAGTGCTCCCACAGCAGAGTCTGGCCCCGGGCACCACTCGGAACAGCTGCGGGCTGGGCCAAACATCGACAGCATGACCAAGCTGGGTGTGGGCACTCAGAGTGGTAGGGCACCAGGGAAGAGATGCCTGCGGTCCCGCTCGACTCGTGAGCCAGGGCTGGGTCATTAATGTCTGTGCTGGATTAGCACCTTGCGAAGCGAGTCAGCCAGTGTGCTCACTCCCAGCCTTTTTTCATGTTTTATTTAAACTTCGCGTTTCTTCTTAGCGCTGCTGGGGAAAGCAGGGGCCTGTGAATCTCCAAAGGCTTGTGTCCTGATCCTGCCTTTTGATGCCATTAGAGCCCGCATAACATTTACTCTGAGGTGGCAATAGCATTGAAAGCTGGCGGCAGGACGAGGGCAGCTGCCTGCAGGGCAGAGATGCTGGGCTGCAGACACAGCCCCTTTCCAATCACGGCTTCTTTGCTCTGGAGCCATCGCACCTCACTTGTGTCCTTTACACAGAGCAGCTTTTAATTTACAGTGCACCCTGCTTATCTCTTGATCATAGAATCACAGAATCACCTAGGTTGGAAGGGACCCTTAAGATCATTGAGCCCAACCATCAACTGAACACTGCCAAACCGACCACTAAACCACGTCCCTCAGCACCACGTCTGCCCGTCTGTTAAATACCTCCAGGGATGGTGATTCCACCACTTCCCTGGGCAGCCTGTTCCAATGTTTGATAACCCTTTCAGTGATGAAATTTTTCCTACTATCCAATCTAAACCTCCCCTGGTGCAACTTGAGGCCATTTCCTCTTGTCCTATCACTTGTTACTTGGGAGAAGAGACTGATCCCCACCTGGCTAAACCCTCCTTTCAGGTAGTTGTAGAGAGCAATAAGGTCTCCCCTCAGCCTCCTTTTCTCCAGGCTGAACAACTCCAGTTCCCTCAGCGGCTCCTCATAAGACTTGTGCTCCAGATCCCTCACCAGCTTTGTTGCCCTTCTCTGGACACACTCCAGCACTTCTATGTCTTTCGTGTTGTGAGGGGCCCAAAACTGAACACAGTATTTGAGGTGCGGCCTCAGACTGTGCTCTATTACTTAATCTAAGACCTCTGCTTCAAGTGAGATCATCAGATGTGCTGGAGAGCACCATGTGTGGAGCAGGCAGCCCCTTTATGTCCATGCCTGTCTGTGCAAGTGTTGTCTGTGAGCACCCATGTGGGATGCAGGGGACATTGGAGTCCTCTCTGTGGCCAGCAATATCTGTGCACCAAGGTGGGACTCAGCACCAGGTCTTTCCCAAAACAGCTGGGACCTTCACAAGGAGAAGGGGCAGGTGGGCAGAGCCAACGGCTTAGGTAGCAGCAAAAGGAGACTGGTGCTGCTGGATGTGCATTTATGGAGGGATATCGCTGGCAATTATGATAATGGCTGGGATATCCAAACTTGACATCTTCCTTGTGGATGATGAATAAGCTGTCTGACTTCTGTTCATTTTTTATTCAAAACTTCAATGCTGGCTAATCCGGAGCTCCCGGTGCTAAATGCTAATGAGAAATGCGTTGCCTGGCTCCCATACTTAACAGAAAAGCAACTCCCGGGATCAAGGGGGTTAAGTATTGAAATTGTCTCCTACATTAAATAATTAGTAGACAAACAGATTGACTTCTCAAGCCATCACTGGCCCCATCTGTTTCCTGCGCATTTGCTCCGTCTCTCTTTGCTTGATCAGATAATTGGGTAGGGCTTCACTTTCCTTTATTTGGGCAGTTGCAGCATGTCAAGAGGGGAAATACGATGTTGTGGCTCTAATTAAGGCTGGCTGTGAGGCCAGAGTGTGAGCGCGCTGCAAGTAGATGGTAGCAGTATAGCTGTGGCGGGACAGCTGGTGTTGGCTCTTGGGTTTGGTCCAAGGGCTGAGGTGGGAGGTAATTAGGCAAACGATGGGGCGAGGGAAGTGATTGGGCTTAGGTTGAATCTTTGCTGAAAAAAGGTCTGAGCCCAGATGTCTGTGCATGGGGTACACATGTGCACAGACACGCGCTTGGAGGGAGAAAGCGGGGGCAGAAACCCGGGGGAAATAATCCTGATGTGCTTCAGTCCAGTGTACACCAAAATAGCATGAAATACAAACTCCGTGGCCCAACCAGAAGGGAATGCTTTAAAAGGCCATTTGCTGCACCAAAATGTTTTTGTAAATGTTTCAAATGGGGAGTTGAAAGCTTTTTTTTCTTTTATTTCTTTTTCCATGCTAATGCTTGAAGGTTTCCTGTAATTGCTTCCCTGTTTTTACTGCTCTGTGACTTTTCTGAAATATTTTTGTTTTAATTACAATATTGATTTAGATACAATGCTAAGAAGACCCCTGAAAAAAAAATAAATGAAAAGCAATTACTAGAGAGTGCTCTAATGGAAAGGAGCCTCACGTGGGGAATCAGCCCAGACCTCAGCAGTTATTATTATTTATAGAGCCCTGGAAACGAGCACTTGGCCAGCCTGGCATGAAGAGTTATAAATGGGCGGGCTGTTTCCATCAATAAAACAGGCGTGTGCCCAGTGCCTGCAGACAGGGACCTGCCAGGGGTCGCCAGCTGTGACCTGACTCTGTCCATGTCCAGGTCCTGGAGGAAGGCTGCCTGTAACGCTCCTCTGCATATGTGGAGTGGCGTTTGAACGCCAAATGATCCCCGAACTGCTTGGTAAAGCCTTGGCTTTGGAGGAGCACGGTGGGTCCCAGCCTGCAGGAGGTCAGGAAGGCACCCACTGAGGGCAAAGCATCCAAGTTAATCCTACTGAAGGTGATTTGAGCATGAAGCCACTTAGGCAACCTTCTGTGGTGTTTTTGGTTTGATTTTTTTTAAATTCTTTTTTATTTTAAAGAGTCTCCCATAAGGCTGTTGCCATGACAGATCACTATTCAGCTGGAATGCAGTGTGAGGGTGATATAGGCTCGGGAAAGAAAGGCAGGCGTTGAGAGAGGAGACAAATGTTATCTTGTCAAGGCAATAAAAGAAATGAACCTGAGGCGTGTCATAAAGAGGAAGTTGCCTTTTTCCTAAAACACATAAGACATATTGCTGGGAAAACTCTATTAAGGATTTTAAAAGGTGAAAACCTTTCATCCAGTTGACTCTTGAGGAAGGTTCCTTGGCACTGAATAGATAAATAGAGGCTTTTGCCCTTAGCTATTCTAGCATGAAAGGAAAGTCTTATGAATACTCGGCAGATTAATGAGACAGAGGACTCATAAATATGTCAGAAAAACACAATAGTTGGAGATTAAATAGATGCCTCCTTGGGATGCAGATTAATATTCACGAGGCTGAGAGCTTTGCCAGAGGTTGTCTCCCCTGGGGTGGGCTGTGTGCCTGGCCAGCCGTGCTGGGTAGGGTGCCTGCTGCCCCACACCAAGGCTTGGCCTGGAGGAAGGAGCTCATCGTCTGGTGAAGGTTTCACCTTGCAAGGGCTTGGCCAGGGCAGGCAGAGGAGATGGCCTTTGCTGTCCCTCCAGGATGGCAGGGCTTGGCCATCCAACATCAGCAGGGTGCCACGTGGCTGGGTTTCAAGTCTGCCATAAATATCTACTCTTTATAGTGTGTTCATGGGATATTCATGGTTTGCCTGGGTAGGAGCAAGCCCAGGCTGCAGAATAAAGAGTAGCAGTTCCCTTGATGTGTTCCCAAAATGTGCTATAGCCTGTAGTGGACCACTCCCGTGGTCCAGCATCCTACAACAGCCCCATAGAGACACATCTTGCCGAAGCTGTCTCAGAAGTTGGTAAAACAGTATCTGCTAGAGATCCTGTGCTGCACCAGGCATCTCTGCAGAGCATGGTCGGGGCTACAGGGTGCTCTGCTTGAGATGAGGAGTCATTGAGGGGAGCAGGGGATGATGCCCTCTCTGCTCACTCAGTGAATGCTTGCAGAGAGGCTGCTTTTCTGGGGAAAATGATGTTTTTCTCCTCCTGGCTTTTTTCCTCTTTCAGGAAAAAACACGTGGTGGGTAGGTGACCCCCCCACAGTGACAACTCCCCCGGGCTGCTCCCGCAAGCCCTCTGGAGCTGCTTGCCCCAGGGACTGGTGGCTCCTCGTGTTCAGGTTGGAAAAGGGAGACGAGGAGCTACCCTGGGCTCTGCAGATATTTCTCCTGTGGGTTGCACAGAAACCATGTCATTTCTTGCTGACAAATGTCCACAGGCTCATACCAGAGGCGATCCTGCCCAGGATTCTGCATGTGGTCCCCTCCTGCCTCCACATGCCCCCAGGAAACACCCAGCATCAGGAGCAGGGAGGAACAGCGGTGTTAGCTTCATAAATACTGAATCAGGGCTGCCAGGAGGAAAGCAATCCTAAAAGATGTTGCTTGTACGACATGGCGAGGTACTTCGTGTCGTACAAGTGAGTCAGAGTCAGGGGGCCACGTTGGGAGTGCTGCCTGGCCCGGGGAGCAGCTCCGCAGCGAGGGCTGCATGCAGCCAGGTTACATTTTGCCATGGCCATGCCGAGGTTATAGAAAGGTGTTCAACAGTGTCAAGCTGGATTTTTAAAGTGCAAGTTGAAGGTGGTGCTCACTGCTGGCCTGTTTGTGGGTACCTCGACTCCTTACCTCTGCTGTGCAAGCCCATAGCTGCGAGGACTGGCACGCGGGGTCAGCTCTGCCCTTGCATTCTCCCTCCCGCCGGCCTCTGTGTGCTCCAGGGATTTTGGGAAACTCCCTGGGGATGTCAAGTCACCACATGGCAAAATAGAACAAGTCCCTTCAGCAGTCACCGTGGTCCTTTCCGGGGGCAGGGCATGGGCAGGAGGAGATGCGGCCGAGCAGAGGGTACAGGGAGAAGCTGTGGCACGGGCAGGGGAAGTTGGGTGAAGGCTCCCAAGGACTTGGGGAGCTCGTCCCCACTGGAAACAGTCCTGCGTGTAGGTGTTTAATAGGACTATCGCATCAAGCGGCGCTGCATTAATCACCATGGTAACACGGCAGTGGTAAACAGTCTGAAATCATCCTGGAAAATATCACGCCAGTGTTCACATCGGCCCTAATATGAATTAACCACCAATTTGGCAATGACTCAGTGTAGCATAAACAGCAGCCATGGCATCACAGAAGTCCCCCAAAGGGTAACTGGGGATTGTGCCAGCCAGGGAGTGAGCCCTGTACCCCCAAACACAGGGTTTTCTCTGTGCCATCCTGCATAGGCGTCCCCTTACCTGTGGGCAGCTTTGGAAAAGCTGGAGTGAAGCAGCTGGAAATCCCCAGAGCATAGCATCTCCTGCCTGCCCCACGGGAGGTGCTGTGGGATGCGGGCAGAACCTCGGGGCTGCGGCAGGACCTGCTACTGGACTGCTCGGGTAGCCTAGACCCTCTCAGTGCTGCTCATCATTGCTTGACATCTCTTGTTTAGCTGTTTTCCACAGCAAAATCGGCCCTTCCCAGTGCAGCTGAACTGGCAGCACACTGTGGAGTTCAGCCCATGGCTGGGCTTTGCCAGCTTGTGCTTCCAGCAGAAACCTCAAAGGATTTACACTGTAAAACCTCCTTCCCAGCACACTGTCTGGATTTCACCCTGGTCCCCGGCTGGATGACAGCCCACCACATGCTGTTTCCCCCTTCATTGGACCCAGCAAGTCTGTGCCTCCCTGGGATGTTGCATTAGGGTCACTGAGCATCCTGCCCCAGAGCAGTGTCCTACCCCCCAGCCACCGACAAGCAAGAGTAGCAGCTGAAATATGTCCTCAAGCACAGCATATGCTGCTGGTCCCCAAAACCACCTCCCTTGGCGATGGCCCTAAGCTCTCCTGAGATGTAAACCTTGGTAGAAAGCATTACACAGGCTCCTGAGGCGTTTGGGTTGTCCAGGAGGAGAGCATCTCCACAAGCCCCGGTGGCAGGGACTTGCAGCTGATCGCAGCTTCACCAAATTGGTGCTTCAAACCTTTTACCATCTTTAAAACATTGCTGCCTGAGGCCAGCGCCTGCCCTGGCACATGCACAGAGAGTGCATCCCAAAATCGCTGGCAAGGGGAATATGGGGGGGGTATCTGCGGGGAGTGGGGTACCAGGCACAGGGAGCTCTGTGCAGGCATCAGCATAGGGTGGGAGATTGCAAGGACAGAGGGATCACACCTGGGTGAGCAACTTCATCAAGCACTGACAGCAAAACTAAGGTGTTGGGCCCCAGGCATCCCCCCGGCCCCTTTTGTCATGCAGTGCTAACCCCAGCTCTACTCTCTGCACTGACCCTTGCCACATGGGAGCAGATGATGGTTGCAGTCCACAGCCAAGCCTTTCTCTTGTCCCCCTCAGTCTTTATAGGACCCTCCAGCCATCTCTGGAGGCCACAGAGCACTGAGGATGCTCATGACACCTGTGATTGCCTCCAGATCAAACTGCTTTCAGCCTAAATCACCACAGCCAGGAGCTGAGCTCTCAGTCCTTGAGTTCAGGCTGTCAGATTTCATTCCCTAACGAAAAAAAAGGTACCAAAAGGGCAGCCATCCCTTCCTAGGCATTGCCTGACTTATTTGCCTTGCACCTGAGATCCTCTTTCAGCCCCAGCCAAGCTCTGAGGCAGGTATTTGGGGTCTCCGGGCTGCCTGGAGCGCAAGTGTGCTGGGTGTGTGCTGGATCTTGGGTTCAACAAGGACCACTTTGCTTTTCCGATTACATTTAATCCCTCTTGGTCCAATAGATGCGTGTGTCGATTTGCGTGGTTTCATCCTGCCATGCTCTCTGTCTCCTTTCTGTGCTCTGGGTACTCTGAAAGCTACTGCGTAAATGATTGCAATATAGTCATGGTACTTGTGCAGTACTTGCATTACCCAGATGGCAGAGGGTTGGGTCTGGGACCTTTCCATAAAGCCTGCAAAGGTGCCAAACTCCTGTAGTTTGGGTTCTTCTTCAGATCAACTCCAGTGTGGGAGCAGGACAGTGCCTGCTGCATCCCTGCCATGGGTGATGCTCGCCCCCAAACAAGTATCTCACTCGCACAGAGGGAGGAAACACCTGTAAGATGCTGGCAGATGTTGTCACCGGGCCTTCCCATGATGTCAGCCACCTTGTTAGTCATTGTCATGGAAACAAGCAGCTGGTGGTAAACAACAGGAACCATCCCCAGAAAGCACCCTGCCACATAGGTCTGTGCAGCAGGACTGAACACCGGGGGGAAGATGACTCAGGGTAAGGTTGGACCTTAGCAGAAAACAGCCCAGCAGCTTCCCTTGAAGTAAATTCCTGGCACTGCTGAGGGAGAAGGAAGGATGGGGACCTTGTTGTGCAACATCTCACCTGGGCATGGAGCCAGGGGAGCCACCAGTGAAACCCCAAGACCACCTCATCCCTCCCCACTGGGTCCAGCCCAGAGTGTTGCACTAAAGAAGGGACCCAGAGGCAGTTTTGGCGAAGATGTGCAGTAGGTGATGCCACACATCACGTGAAAACAGCAAACAATCCCCCTGCAGCAGCTGTACTGTGCACTGCAGGTCTCGTTCATGGAGCCGCTGTACAGGGACATGGGTGGGCATATGTCCCTACGGCCACCAGCCAACCCTGAGAGCCTGCGAGCCTGCTGTGCCACCAATCATGCGGCCAAAATCTTGAAGCCTCAGCAGTGGAGCAAGGTGCATGCAAAATGCAATTTCATCAGGTCATCTGCAGTTTCTGGGAGGGAAAGCCCCATAAAACCTCCTTTGAGTGTAAAGAGACACTTTGTGCCATCAGCGAGGGGAAGGGGCTAACAACACCCCCTCCCACAGCACAGCCTGCGGCTGCAGGTCCCCATCAGGGTGTCACGGGCAGGGTCAGCACCTCCATCAGGGCTTTTGCATCATGTCTTGTTTTCAACATTTTGGAAACCTGCTGGTTTCCTCATGCCTTCCACAGGGTTTTGGGGTGGGGAGGAAGGACATCTTCCCTGTCAAGCACCTGGACTGCTCTGCACCATGGCCAAGAGCTGTTGGTGTCCGCACTGCATCCCCAGGCTTTGTGCCCATGAGCCCACCAGTCTGGTGCAAGAAAAGGTTTCTTTCAGAAAGCCTTTTCCCACATCAATTTTTAGTATTTGTCTTTTCATTAAGACCCTAAACCTCCTGCTTGCCCCTCTTAACTTCTCTTACTGAGTTGCTTCGCGCCATAATTTCAGAGGCAGTTTCAAGGTTAGAGCAAACTCCTCACGCTGCAGTGACTGCCGCTTTCCAGGGGAAGGTTAAAGGATGCAAATTGTTGACAGAGGGCTTTTCAATTTAGCATGCAAAGATCTGATGGTTGAAAGGTGAAGCTAGACAAATCCAGGGTAACAGGACGGGTGATCAGCAATTGGAACAATTTGCCAAGGCTCATGATGGATTCTCCTTCACCAGTGGTTTTAAAATTAAGATTGGATGTTTTTCTAAATGATGTGGTCACGTTCAAAAAGCATTAATTCAGGGAAATGCTTCAGAGGAGATCGGACTGGTCCTACCTACGAATCTGTGAGTCCTGCATCCCCCTTAGGCTTTACCGTATCTCCTCTTTTTCAGCCTTGATCATACAATTGCGTGGTCTGTGGGGCTGTCATGGGCCACCTGCCAGAGACTTGCTAACCTTCTCAGATGCTTGTAGGTGGCCTAGAGCGGCCCCAGCCAGCTCCTTCACCCCTCCTCCCCACCACCACTGCCAGTTTCAAGTGACAGATGGCATCTCTGCCTTAGTCCCTCTCACGGGCTGATCCCACTTTTCATGAAGTACAACTGCCAGCAGTAAATACCAACTTTTTCCCCTGTGAATATTCCTGTACAGGAGCATGGTCCAGAATGTTTTGGCTCAGCAGCACCAGTGCATGTACCTGGCAGCTACCTCCTCCCTGCTCACTGACACTCTATGCTACAAGAAAACTGGGGATGTTTTGTGTTATTTTTATTGCTTAATGTTTTCAGCGCACAGTCTCCAGAATGACTGTCGTCTTCCCTGCTCTGTAACTCGGATGTGCCTCTTGGGTTCATTTAAACTGTTTGCCTTGCTCTTTCATTTCTTTTTTTCTACTGGAATTTAGTGCCCAACTGACAGATATTGAAAACAGCATCCAGTCCTCCATCCTTCCAACAGCACATGTACTGCTGCCTCCAGCCTCACAGCACTCCGGGTGGCCCTGACCCAACCAGGGCCACCTTTCCAGGGAGTAAATGTGTTCTCCCTGGTTTCTCACCTGTATTTTGGGCTTTTCTACCTGTGTGAGTGCCTGGTGATATGCTGGGATTCTTAGCAGTGGTGAGCACTGGTTGTCCATGCTTGAAAATCAGTGGGGCAACGAGCATCTAGTTACCATTAAGTGTTATTTAATTAGCAATAATTGCAGCTGCGCCCATCATACTTTTTTATTACTTGGGTACCACATGGGCATTAGCTTCCAGCTATAAACTGAGCCTACGAAGCAGTGCAGCCTCTCCTGCAAGCGTGCCCCGGTTGAGCACTGCCAAAATATCTCACGTGAAATGCAACAGCCAGACAGTGAGGGTCTCTATGTATTTTCATTCTCTTGCTTTTCATTTAATTTAAAGCTATCCCCTTCGTAACTTTTGAAGAAACCACTGTGTAGCCTTCTTGAGCATTCAGATCTAAGAATCCCTGTTTTGCACTCTGCGTATGGAAAGAAAGTAATGAATGTCTCTAGCTTAATGGTCTAAAAGTCTGTCTTGCTGTGCAGAAAAACCCAGCATCCCCAAATCCATTTTCATTTATAACATTATGAGTAATTCTACTGGCTGCAGTTTTTCCTTCCCATATATATTTATTAGATGGAGAAATTCCCCATCCTAAAATAATGCTCTTGCTTGGATCTAATAGTTTTCAAACTTTGATGCTGTCTTTAACCCTTTTGTTGCTTCCCATGTGCTGTTTTATCACACACCATGCAGGGTGGAGTGTTCCTCTTAGGAAAAATGACACCCAGGAAGGCAGAAAGCAGCCTCAGCAGATGACTGAGAAGCAGACGGAGGCACTGGTCAGAAAACAAAACTGGAGCAGCTTTAGAATGAGCTGTGGCATTTTTGCAAGAGAAAGAAGCAATGAGGACTGGCACCTGTCTCCCCAAAGACCAGAGATCTTCTGTCTGTGCTCCTCAACTAATGACCATGAAGTTGTAATTAGGATATTGCTATCTGCACGCAGACACCCTGAGGTCGGCCAGGCTGCTGCGGGACACAGGTGGGTATCCCAGCCCAGCTAAGGGGACTCTGCAAGGTGAGCTGAAGGTACCTTTAAGCTTTTACGGACCTCAACCTGGTGGTAACTGCACAACAGTTCACAGCTTCTTCTCAATGTGCTAGCAATTGCGCAATGGTTCATAGCTCCTAAGACCAAGTTGCCTGTGGAGGAG
Organism: Burhinus bistriatus; assembly: GCA_013397275.1. Taxonomy (NCBI): domain Eukaryota; kingdom Metazoa; phylum Chordata; class Aves; order Charadriiformes; family Burhinidae; genus Burhinus; species Burhinus bistriatus. Next base: position 298,718 of record VYXH01001448.1, on the reverse strand, counting down.
ACACCTCTCAGCTAAGCCTGAAGGTCGGGGGCCTTGAGAGGAGGGGATCCCCCCCGTTTTCTGATAAAATATTCCTGTGGCATCTATTTCTGGTAATTCAGAAAGGCGAAGGAGAGAACTGGGCACTGCTTGGGAGGAAAAGCATGAGGCCACCATGGATGGGGCTAGACACCTCAGAAATCTTGGTCCGCTCTGACCATTTGTTGGTGATTGGGGGCACCATCTCCTGATGAGCAGGGTATTTTTCATCATGTCGGTGACAAATGGCTCTCGGTTGAGTAGAAAAATGTTTTATTGATTAGCTAGCAGAGGTGCACGCGGGGATTGTGCTGCTAACAAACTACGCCTGTTCTGCCAGCTGCTCTCTGTGGGGGCTGCTGGGGAGAGGCGGGAGGGACTTGGCCAAATGTGGCCTCTTCCTTTGGTGGCCATGGGTCCTGCAAAACAGAGAATGGGGTGCTTAAGGGACCCTCATCCTGCTCCTTTGTCTGACTCCCTTTTGGGGCTTGCCAAGGAAGGACATGTCACTGTCCCCAAGGCAGGGGACCACCTGGCTTCCAGGGACTATCGGTGACAATCACTGATACGTGGCAGGACCATCTTTGCCGATTACCTCTCGGCAGTCAGTCCCTCTACTTTCCCACGTCTGTCCTTTCCATGTCCCCCCAGCCTAAACCCAGCTCTAGAAAAGCACTCTAAGGCTCAGTTTTAATCAGGCAGCAGTCCCACTGAACTCAGCTGGCCTACTTAAACCGAAGGCATTGGGGTGCTGCAGGGTAGGAAGCCGCGCCAGTGATCTCAACTGCCTGGGAAGACTGCAGTTTTGAACGATTTCTCCCTACTCAGAGAAAAAAAAAAACAGGCCAGTTACTTTGTTTTCCCTTTTTTTTTCATCTTTAGCCTCCGTGTGTCTACCCACAGCACACCTTGAGCAAGTTGAGCATAATTAATCACAGTTTGCTTCCCCGTGTTCACATGGGATTCCTAATCCTCAGTAAATCCTTTGAGAACAGATGCAATTATGAAAGAAACGCTTATTAAAAAGAACTATATGTGCCATAAAAAAATGTCAGGACAATTGTCCTTTGGTTGTTTGTAATGTTGCCAGCTGTAATATACGACCCTAGTGCTACATCCCAGCTGTCTACGTCCCCTGGTACAGTGTGCTCCAGTGATAGCTTGTGCTGGATTTCATGTGCAGCTGCACAAAACCCCCAGATTTCAGCTGTTCTTCCTTCTCTCTCCATCCTGCGAACACCTATTCTCAAGTCATCAAGCAAAAGCCTGTCACAGCCACGAACCTCCTGTAGCAAACACTATATTTGATCTCTGCTGACTGAAATGGATGATGAGCTGCTTGGAATTAATATCTTCTGCACGTGTCAATGTGACCAGCTACTGGAAGAAGATATATTTGACAGGGATTTGTTGGTTTGGCTGGCTTAGCAGAAGAGAGACCACAGCAAGTGAGCATCTTTTTCTGTTTTCTTGCCGGGCAAGGAGTGAAGGAGGAGGTTACAACCAAAATCCATGTGTTGGGGCCTTGTTCAACACTCCTGAGGTGGCATTAACCACCTGAGGACAGTGAGTCTAGGGAAACAAGAGCTCTGGGGTTGTGCTCATGGATTTGGCCAATCAGTTTTTCACTTGGTGGCTTAGCTTTTCACCCACAGGACTGGTGAAGTGATGCCAGTCCACTTCTGTAGAGACTTTGAAAGAGCAGCCAAACAAATACAGGCAAAGATTTCTCCAGGAAAATTCTTCAATAGCACAGTTTGGTAGCCCATGACTGAGGCCAAATAATTCTTGTGCATGGGGATGGTGTCAGAAAGGGAGCAACTCATCTTGGGAGAAAAAACAGAGGAATGGTCGCATGTTGTGAGGCTGCTGACCTGTGTGACTTAAGGTGAAACAAGTCTTCTTGTGAGCAAATAGGAGAACCATCCAAACCTTAGAAAAGAGAAGGACGGGAAATGGAGCAGGGACTGTCTCATGTCAGCTAGCTTATCACTAACCTTCGGGAGAGGAGGAAAGGCTGCAAGAACTAAAAGCCAGGTCATATTCCCAACAGCAAGTGGGGTGGCATGAGCAGGCAGGGATGAAACCAGGCAGCTCAGGGTGCGAGGTGCTGTGCAATCAGCAGGCACTACAGAGGGTAATAAGGATCTGTTGCAGATAAGTTTTTTCAAACTGACCAAACCAGAATTTCGTTCGCAGTTAGTCAGAAAACTGGCAGAAGCCACCTCAGGGCTGTTACAATGCTCCAGGAGATTGGCAGAGGCAAAGATAAAAATCTGTATTTACAGAAGGGTGAAAGGAGGGGGCATGGAGAAGTGTTATTAGCATTGTAATCTAACTGGCTTAAATTAAGTTCCCAGAAAAAATATCATTTCTAAGTACCAAAAAAAAAAAAAAATTACCCCAAAAGAAAAACCACATGCGTGTGAGATGAGATGAAATATTTTAGACTGAGAAGAATGCAGAGATGTCAGATGTCTTGGCTTTGCTAGGATTTTGCTATATTTCACATGATATTCTTTTTAACAAGGTTGGTAAGCAGGTCTCCATAAAACTACCGTGGGAGAGGTGCAAAACATGGTTGGAAACCAGACAAGAGAAGTCAATGATTTGCTGTCAAATGAAAAGATGGATTGAGTGACTTTCCACAGGAATCTGTCCTTGATCTAATAGGAGTCAGTGTTTTCCCTAACGATCTAAATGATGGAATATTCTCTGTTCAATCTGCAGAGGTTCAAGATGGGAATTAGTGCTGCAATTGCAGAGAAGGAGATTTCTAATCTTGTAACAGTAAGGACAATTAAGTGCTGGGATGTTTTGCCTGGGGAAGTTATGGAGTTTCTATCATTAGAAGTGTTTAAGAAGAGTTTGGAGGAATACCTCTTGGTAATAACACAGAGCTAACCATACCTTGAGGCAGGGCCAATGCTTGAGGTCCATTCCAGTCCTATTTTCTGTGATTCTGCATCATTCCAAAGGCGGTGTTGCATGTCCTATGGCTTTTAGGGGAAAGTATGAAAAATACGACAAAGAGCTGAAAAAGTCTGATGACTTTAGACATAAAGCCTCGTGCTTTTATTTACCAAAATCTCAATATATTAACCCAGTTGTCCAAACAAGTGGCAGAAATCAAGTAGCCTGGCTTTTAAGCCTCGTTGTCTGCAGATCTGCTGGAGCTCCTGCTGGCTTCCTCCACCCTGAATTTGGAAAGTCTGGGTGCTAAGGTCTTACTGCTGTGGAAAAGCGTTGGATTTCTGAAACTGAAATACAAACAACGGTATTTGTATGAAATCGGAATGAAAATATTTTTCCATAGACTCCTTTGGCAAAGACAGCTGGGCATTTGGAGTGATGGTGTTTGAAATACAAAATGCACCTCATTGGAGAGTTGTTTCGTGCAATTCATCTTCAGAGTACACTCTTACTTCTTGTTTGCAATGTGCAGCTATAAACCATGCTTTCTGAAAGTGCTCCGGCTGGCTCAGTGGTAAGGAAGAGGGGAAGGATGGTAATATCAGACATTTCAATCCCCACTGCACCCTACATTGCTCAAAGCAAGATGACTTGCAAACATCTAACATGAATGAGGAAGATGAATCGTATGCAAGGTCAGGCGCAATGCCAGAAAACTGATAGAGGCAAAAGCAGTTAATTGCTTTAGTTTCCAACAACCCCAAAACGTGCCCTGTGTACAGACATCTGTTCCTTGCACAGCGGTGGACCTCACCATCCAAACCAGCAAATAAAATAGGTAATGGAGGTGCTCGTCTTGATTTTTAATGTCAAAATCAGATTCACTGTTGCCTTATGGTCTCTGTAGTTACTAGACATCACTCATCATTTTTCCCAGCTCAAGGGATACTCTGTTATTGACCTCAATGGGAAGATATAAATACATTACTGAATGGAAATATCACCATTTACTATTGTGGAAAGGTCTACATCATAGCTCAAAGGACACAGAAATCTTTATCTCAGTGTACCTACAGCAGAGGAGAAAGCCTGATACTGTTGATATGATGGCAAACTGCTGCTACTAAGGTCTTATCTTAGAGGAGAAAGACCTATTACAGGTTATTAAAGGAGAGCAACAATAGCAAACCACAAGCTCGAAGGAACTTACTACAGTCAAACAGCTAAAAATACCGTGCTGGGCTAGCACAGTGTGCTGCCAGTGACGGAGGTGGCCACAGGGCACAGTGGCCTCACTGGTCCCAAGATAGTGGGGCCAAGAAATCTCTCGAGAGCATAGCAGGACCGCAGAGAGCCACAGAAGACAAAGGGATGTTATTTCGCCTGAATGTGATGAGCACTGAAAGCAGGGGGAGGCCAGCGAGATGCTCTTGTGAAACCATGTGTGGAGCATTGTGGTGGCAAGGTGCACTCGCGAAGCTGTGCATGGAGCATCATGGTGGACGTTCAGCTCTGTGGATCACCCCTGAGGCTGCCTGTGGGCAGCGAGTTGCTTGCTGGCTTGCTTTTGTCACTCCAGAGCCCGTGGGGAGGGGATAGCCTACTGATGCCTCCCTGCTGGTGGCAGCCCTGGAAGACGTCCCATGGGTCCAGCAGTGCTGCCTGACCTGGGCCTCCCTCCTGTCTGCTCCTTCTTGAGAAGTGAGGTCATTGCAAAGGCAGTGTGTGCCAGGGGCTACCAGCTCTCACCAGGGAGGCTGCCCGTGCTCCCCAGGACCTGCCTGTTACTGGCGGGCTGAGTGGCATTGCCCACGTCAAGCCCCCAATGCCCTGGAGCTGGGAAGCATCTCCAAGCCCCAGAAAAAGGGCTTTCTAGGTAGGGATCTTTGGAGGGGATCAGCTGTCCTCATCCACGGGAATCACATGCCTTTGCTTTCTGGGTCTTTGGGCAGCTGCAGAGTAAATGTCTATGCAGGGAGGCCATGTGCTCAGCAGGGGACAGCTTCTTCCATGCAATCTGCATCACCCTTTACATGAGAAATCATGACCGGTGATGGTCAAGCTGAGAATGCTTTAGTTTAGCCCTCAAGACCGCTACCCCCATCAGCCCCCTGCATCCCTGCCTGGCGCAGCCCTGGCGAGGGCAGGGAAAAGGCACCCCTTGGCAGTGTCCTGCTCTCCTGCCTGGCTCAGCTTTCTGCCCAAGTGCATCTCCCAGGAGAAGGAGAGCTCCTCTGTGCCTTGGCAGTTCATGCCCTGCTCGAGCATCGTATCTTCAGCACAGCATCCCCAGGGGCTGGCAGAAGTCAGCTGGCCCCTGCAGTGTGATGGCTTATGTGTCCAGGAGCTGGAGGGCTGTTAGTGAAGGGTCGCTGGGACAGGGCTGGCAGAGCTCCTTTATGATTCCTAAGCTTTTTAAGAGGCCCCTTAAAAAAGCCCCATCCATTTTGAAGGGGAAGTGGCTGTTTGCAGACAGGCAGGGCAGTGACAAAGCAGGAATTGGATCTGCAGACCCTTCCTGAGACTCAGCAGCCATTAGGTTGCTGCTGGTTTTTTGAGACTCATAGATTTAATCCAGGAAAAGACCAAGGGACAGGAAAGACCAGTCCCTTCCATGGACCAACACGTGCTTGGTTAAAGTAGGTCCCAGCTGACAAAGACACTGGGACTTGATGGAAAACAGAGATGGTGAATCCCACAGTCTCTCAGGGGCTTGTCCCTGTGGCTAATCACCCCCGCTCTCTCATTTGTTTTTAAAATGGTGTGTCATGTAAATCTGTTGGCTGCTTTGGAAAATCCCTGCCTGTACTCTTAACCTCCTGCGCGAGCCTCTATGCATGGAAAACTGCACACCACCGAGAGATGCTTTAGGCACTGGAGTGAGAGAGGGGATGGTGCCTGGCAAGCCGGAGCCCTTCCTGGGGTGACAGCTGCCGCAGGGATGTTCGCCACACCAGGAGCCGTGTCCCTAAACCTGTTGGTGCAGCATTGCTGATGGGGTAAACAAACTGTGCAGGCAGCATCCTGCTGTCCCTCCATGCTGCTCTCCGCACTGCCCTGAGGCAGAGCTGCCTGCAGGTCCTGGGGTGCGTGGGGGACGGTGACCCGCTCACCGGTACATTCCGACAGATGGGGGACCCCACTTACTGCAGGGGACTGCTGGTATGGGGAGGAGGTGGAGGAGGAGCCCTGGCCTTAGAGGACATGGCAGGATGCGAGGAAGTAGAAGGGATGTGCATGCAGGCACTCGTTTTGCCTAGATTTGTTTATTTTTTATAATGCCTGAAGAAGGAACCGTGACTGAGCCCTCTGCAAGGGCTGCACTATGAGTGAGTGTCTCTGCTGTAGGGACCTGTAAATCGGATGTGCCCTCAGCTTTGGGCAGGGACACATGTGGTGGAAGAGACCCCCAGGGATGCGGCACGGCTCAGCTCTTTCCCCCAGCACAGCCCCGGGCAGGGACCAGTCTCCAGCCTGCAGCATCGCTAGGGCGAGGAGCAGGATGGCCCGGGAGAGCCCCTTTGGGGCCGGGCCCCCCTCCTCCCATCCTTGATGGACCGCGATGAAGGGAAGCCAGCCGGAGCCTGGCCGAGAGCTTGGCCCTCTCCCATGGGGAGAGCTGGCCCTGCAAATTACAGTTTCTCTGCCTGCAAGTGCTTATTATAGTTTATTGAGCTAGGGAGGTTTCTCTGCTTTCTATTTTGGGCCAAGCTCCCCTTGTATTTATTTACAATCAGCAGAGCAGCTTGTAGCTGTTGGAGTTGAAGAAAATTGCTGTGAAATGTGGGAAATTGGTTTCTCACCTTACAAGAGTGGTCTGCACACCCAGGAGCCGCATCTCCCTGCAAGGGACCCCAGCCCTGCAGTCACTGCAACACGGGTGCACTGCGCCATGGGGTCACCTTTACCCCCCAAACCCATGGTGTCAGTATTTTGTATTGGCTAGATTAGATATTAAGGAAGAAATTCTTTACTCTGAGGGTGGTGAGACACTGGCTCAGGTTTCCCAGGGAAGTTGTGAATGCCCCATCCCTGGAGGTGTTCAAGGCCAGGTTGGACGGGGTTTTGAGCAACATGGTCTAGCGAGAGGTGTCCTTGCCCATGGCAGAGGGGTTGGAACTAGATCTTTAAGGTCCATTCCAACTCTAACCATTCTATGATGCTATGTCACTATGAGTTCAGGTCTCGCAGGCATGTCTGAAGTAACCTCCAACACTGGCTTGAGGCTACGCAGCAGTGTGTGCTCAGTGCTGGCTGCAAACCTGCCTTAGGTGGTCAGTGTTGCTTCTTGTATCAAGACACAAGTCGGCAACCTCACTGTCATCTCATACGTGTCTTTGAAAGGTACCTAAAGTCTTTCAACAGTGCAGTTATCCTCAGGGATATATCTTGGGAGGGTGAAGGAGTGGTGAAAGCCTCCACAGAGGTCCCTGGAGTACGTAGCCCCATGCAGCCCCATGTTCTGCATGTTTCTGGGCTCTCCTGTGCTGCAAACTGGTCTTGCCAGCAGCACTTCGCACCCACCCAGGCATTGCTGCTCCTAGAGTCATAGCAGTTTCCAAGCTGAGAAATGAGAAAGCTGCCGTGTGCTGGGGTCACTGCCCCCAGAAAACTCTGCGGTCCCTCTGGTTTAGGAAATGGCTCACCTATCTGGCTTCGCCGTGCCAGCAGGGCGCTGAGCACCCAGCTGCCCAACAAACACCAGCTCCAAAAGTAGAGGGGCTCAGCATGACTCTGGCTGTCCCCAGCCAAATCAAGTCCCTCAGAAGAGGAAAAATGTGCAAGTGCCTGTGCAGCATCTCTCTCTGGACCAATTGTAAATGTCACGGCAGTGTCTATAAGTGGCCTAACATATTAAAGATCAGGCAGCGAGGGGCGGAAAGATGACCTTTTGCATTTTGCCCAGAGCAGGCAAGGGTAATGTAATTATAATTTCATGTAATTCATCTCCTAACACTGTGTAATAGCTGAACTTCACTTGGCCAAGCCAGGGATGGAATGGAGAAAGATACGAGGAGGGGAGCACCTCAGCCCCCCACAGGGTCAGCCTCCACTGGCCAGAGCCCCCCACCCTCGCAGGGCTCATCTGCCACTGCAAGGCTCCTCGCTCTGCTCTGGGTACAGATGGAGCCTCTCCTCCTCGCGGGAGGCTGCCAGGACCGTTAGCTCGGAGCTGCTGTGTTCGGAGGCCAGCAGCTAAAATGCTTCCCAGCCCGCAGGAGCATCTGGTGCGGCCAGGGCTGCTTGCTCCGCCAACCTCAATCTGCTCTTCTACATGGTTTCAGCTCTCCTCCTTCCTTTCCCGACATTGTTTTCTGGGGTTGTGCTTTTCGAATCGCCAAGCATGAAACCTCTCTCTGGTGGTGGGGGGAGGTGAGGGGCTGTGCCCCTCCCCAGATCCCAGAGCTGAGGATGGAGCAAACCCACCCCCAACAAAAACCAGCCCTACTGGTTTTACCCTTAAATAAGTGTTTTCTCTGGTCTAAGCATGCTATACCTAAAGCCTGCATAGTGCCAGACTACTGTTAATTAGTTCCCTGTTAATTTGCTCTGCTGTCCCTGGGCTGGACCACTTTGCTGAGGTCTGCTCTGCCTTGTTCATAGGGAATGGAGTGATGGACTAGAACACTCGCAGCCCCTCTGGGCCGGTAAGGGGGGACGCCATGCCAGCTGCATGTAGTGCGGGTTTGGGCAGGTCATGTCCACAGGATGGTTTATTAGCAGAGCAGATACCGTGTTTTCAGAAAGAAAGCTACACCTATTTAAAAGCTGCCACCACCTGAAATGTATTTTTCATCACTAACTGATTAAATTCTGCTCGTCAGAGATTTTATCACGGAGAAATCCTCCAGGAAGCTCTAATAGCAGAGTCAATCTCTATAATATCAGGAACAATAAAACAAGAGACCTCATTTTGCTGTGGGTTTTATCTGCGGGTACATGGCTTCATGTGCCTGCCAGCCCCATTATCATCTTAGCACCCAATAGGAGTCATTAATTATTTATTTAAAAGGTTTTCATTCCTGAATGGCGAAATAGAAACCGGCAAAGATTAAATAGTTTTGTTAAGATAAACAGTCTGGAGGAGAGAGCACTGTGTTATGTGGCTCAGGGGACAGGCCAGCGGGATGCAGGTGCTGGGGCTGGATGCTTCGTGCTCCTGTGCTACTCTGGGGAATATCCTGTGGCAGAGTCAGATGAATTAACCACCGGGTTTCCTTACTGGATGAATATGGTATTGGGTGATGCTGAGCCCAGAGAAGCTGGGAGATCTCTGTTAGCTGACAGTGTGATGCCACAGGAGGAAGAAGCATGGATACTGGTTAGGGAGTTTTATCATCAAATCTGCTGCTCTTTGGACTTGCAAAGCCCAGAAAAATGTCCCAGTCCAGATACCACAGGAGAAATGCCTTCATTAGCATTGGACTGCGTGGGCAGCGCTGCTCTCCACATAGGCTCCATCAGCAAAAACAATCCCATCAATATCAGCCTCTAATTCACCTCCCCTGCCTCGCCCCGCATGCCTCCTGTGAATCCATCATGGCAGTCATCTTAAAGTCCTCAGCAAATGTATTTTTTCTTATTAAAAACTACCCCGACCTCAGCTAGATGAGAGAGATTTGCTGGTGTTTCCCACCCTGCGTGTGCCTTCCTGATAGCAGGGCAGGACATGCCCATCTTGCAAGTTCTTTATTCTCCCCATTAAAAAGTCTTTTGTGATTTCTCTGTCTCTTCAGAAAAGACATTTACAGGCTCCCCTCCTCCTCCACTTTTTCTGTAACAGCAGCTCTGACGGGCAGCAAACCTATGTGGGTGAAACGGGCTGTGCCTCAGCACTGGGATTTGGTGCCTTTGGTGCTGTTCAAGGAACTGGATTTCCACCAGGAGGTTGGAAAGGGGGTGCCGCATCCTTTTTGCTAGGAGGAGCTTCTGAATTATACCCCAGCCCGTGTGGTGAACGCATAGAAAGGCAGGATGACGTTGGGGTGGGGAGCACTGGCAGCTTCAGCACTACTGGGGCAGGAGCAAGCCCCACGCTGTTTGCATCCCCCAGGCCCTTTTAAATGCGGAAAGAAAAACTCATGTTTTCCACCTTGCTGCTGACAGCTGAACTGATTTGACTTTCCAAATCTATATCAACACCTAAGGCTTTTATTGGAATTTCTTTTTTTTTTTTTAAAGCAGGTTAAAGGGGAAAGCATAGCTGTTAAAACAACCTGGCACCTCCCACTTATGGATTGAATATAATACTTACCCTATTATTTTACAACATTAAAGAAGGAAGCATCCTACTTATTTTTGAAGCATAGATTTTTCTGCATGATGAATGGGAAGGAGATTTTGGTCGATGCAATTTAATTATGCTACAAAGCATTGAAGAGCTGAGCTGCCATCCCCTGCCTCCCATCGCCCTCAGCTCATTGGGGAGGATGGGGGCACACCAGCAAGTTTGTCACCATCCTACAAACTTCTCTCCCTCTCCTTGAATTCCTCGAATTTTCTTCATCGTTGCATTTCAGCAGATGGTTCGCCAGACACCCTTGATCTGTCCCGAATCAAGAGATCATCCAGTTCCCTGCCGGCATTTGATCCTCACCGCAGCCATGGCAATTTGAGTGGCTGGGTCTCGTGCAGGTGGGACTCCCCAGCTCCCTTTCAAGCTGATCCAAACTTCCATCTGATGTAGGAGCCTGGCCCCCTTGTCCCAGTGAGACATTGGTCCCAGCTGGCCTGGACCATGAAGTCCCCAAAGCCCATTTAACCTCCAGCAGGACTGGCGGTGCTAGCATGAGCATGCCGAAGTCAAAGGGCACTTTGAATGCTGCAGAGCATTTACATTCAAAAGTCTCTGAAAGGTTTGGGATTTATCTCCGTCCAGGGAGGGAACCTTATTAGTGGCTTTTGGGTACACCACTCCTGAATAATGAGGACAATCTTGTCTCGGGAAGATAAATCCCAATATAATGATGCCATTGTCTTTCCTTATTGTAACTTTCTGTCAGCCCCTCATTTAACTGATGTTTTACCCAAAGATTTTGACAGACTGTTTTAGCATAGGAAGGATAATACAATGCTTATTAATTGCCACCCAATCTAAAATTAGTCCTTTCTTCTGTGGCTAATGAGCCATTACGCAGTCCTTTGGGGACAGTTTGAGCATGGCTGGTTATGACTCCTCATCCTCATGGCCATGCTGGATCTTCCACTGCTTTTCCATGCCTTGATGGGGCCACCACATCACCTGACCCTCCAGAGCAGCAGATGCTCTCTGCTCAAATCCCTCCTTCCTACGCCTGCCCACTTCGCACGGGAAGAGCAATAAACTGGGAAAGGCTTTTGCAGCTTTGCAAATTCTCCTACAATTATCGCATGAAAGAGCGTGGCTGAGAGAAATAACCTCAGTACAGAAATACTCCTTGAAAATAAATTTGTGAGAATGTATTTCTGCTGTGACAGGTACGGGGAGCGCCAGAGCTGGACTAAGCAGGCAGGCAGCTCATAGGTCATTATGAGTTCGAATCAGTTACCAGGGGGATGCAAAGGGAGCTGGAGATGGATGTATTGTAAGAAGGTTTTCTGGAGAGGATTTAAGCAATTTCAAGTAGCTGCCACGGTTGGGATCAGCTTGAAAGTTTCTTAATGAATTTCTTTTTCAGGAGGAAATTGGGCTGTTGAGTGGAGGAATGCACCTGCTTGATGCAGAATAGAAAAGCAGGCTCTTTCTGTTGAAAATCCATCAGTGAAAAATGCAAATAAAGCTAAAACTCCCTAACCTTTTGGGATGGATCCCCCAGGAAGTGCCTCGTGGGAGCTGTAGTTAGCCATCTTCATGTCTGTAATTCTCCTCGGGTGCTTGAGGCAGCAGCGGGTCCATCCCTGCTCCACAGGGGAGCAACGGGGTGCAAGGGGCAGAGACCTGTTGCAGCTCAGTGCAGCAGTGTGGAGGGAGTCCACAGCCATGCTGGGATGTGGAGGAGCACAGCCTGGGCTTTCCTTCACATGTGGCATCCCCGAGACCTTTATCCCTGGGCTAATGGACCTGTGACACGCACATACCTGGGTGGCAGCATCCCTGAGTCGAAGGCTCTTGGCTCCCAGGCACTGCGGTGCAGCGCTCAGCTACTGCCAAAAAGCTGTGTGTCCCCGAGGAAATTTTGGAAAGCAATTTTTTGGTATAAATTTTCCAGCGGTTTGCAATCAGTGGTAGGCAGAAGCCTCTGCCCTGCACACTGTCCCCATGGGGCCAGTGGGGATGAGAAATCACAGATACTGGACTGGTAGGTGGAAAGGGTGCGAACGCTTGTTTTACTCCACTCTACTTCGCTGTGCTGATTTAATTTTGTTTTTTTGTGCAGAGATTGGTGTCCCAATGGAGGAAATTTGGAGCAGCCTTGCAGGGATTCACACCATTCCCAGGAGTGTGTCTTGGACTCATCAACGAGGTACATCCCCCAAAACTCAACAGTAGTAGTGCTGCGGTTATCTCTGTTATGTGCATAAGCCTCCTGGTCTTGCAGGAAGAAAAGGCCTTCAGCCATCACCTGGCTTCTTGGTGTTGCGGCCCAAAACCTGCTGAACCTTTGGAAAGGGTTGTGTGGGCTTTGTGTGCTTTGGACCGAGACAGTAGTTGCTTAAAGGAAGATCCCTTCGGAGTCTGAGCTGCCTTTTGTATTTATTGCAGCTCAAGTGCTTTCGAATCACTTCAAAGGTCTGATTTTCCTGCTTGTGTCTCCACAATCCAGATTTAGCAGGGATGGGGTGATCAGTAAACAGCCATGAGAGATGCCACTTGCCTAGTGATGGCTTTGCTGTGTAGGTGCTCAGAGGGTAGGTGTTTGTGGTACCTCACTGGTACAAAGGACCCATAAACCAGTTTAAGCAGTGAGATAACCTCCATAGTTCAGTGCAGAAGATAACTGAGCAAATGATGAATCCGGACCCCTGCCCTGCTGGGGATGCCATTAGTGGCTGTGACGTTCACCGCTGCTTATGGGAAGGTTGAGGTGGACCCCATGATTTTGTGTTTGCACCCATTTTACCCTGTCTGTACCATGGGCATCAACACCACCATGCTCTGCCGTGAGCAGTCATGATGCCTTTGATACTAGCCAGTGTCTCGACATAAAGGACAGCATCTCTGTTGAAATGGGCTGCCTGTGTCCTCCTCACCCGTTTCAAAGTTAGAGCAGAGTAACTTGTGCTGAAGCTGCTGGCAGCTGCAGCATTACCAGAGCTGGATGCCACGGTGCTCCCTCTCTCAATTAGCACGGCCATTAAATTGAAGGCCAGGCTGCATAGCCACCTACGAGCCCACAGAGCAGTGGGACGTGCCATGGGATGCATGGTGACAGTGAGGGTTTGGCTGGTGAGGGCTGCGGCCAGCAAACAGGGTTTGTGAAGGAGCTGGATACTGTGGCATCTGCTCTCCCTCAGTGGTCCGGCCAGGGCTGGGTCTGCTAGCAAGCGCTGGGGGACACGTTGTGCCTATTCCTACACAACCTGCATGACATTTGCCACCCGCAGTGGCCACCCCACCACTGGGGCAAGCAGGATACAGTAGTGATGTTCTCCTAATCCCTAGTAACCTGCAGGTGGAGATGCTGGAACCTGGAGTCTGCTTTTCACTTTGACACTTCCCTGAAGGAGCCATAACCTGTGGCTCTTGTGACCCCACGGTGGCATTGATTTGCCACTAGTTTCCACTAGAGCAGGCACACGGCACTGCTGGAGATACCTGCTTAGGGTGATGGGAAATGGGGATGCTGCAGGAGAGTGAGGAGCAGCCACGCACCCACAGGAACAGCCTCATCTCCCTGGCCTGCTCGCTGGCTGCAGGTGCAGACTGAAGGACTAAAGCAAGGTGTAGTTTTGCACAGAGCTGCCGTGCTGCAAGCACAGGCAGAATGGCCTCATGTCAAGGAACTGGCAGCTTGGAGAAGTTGTTTGTCCTTAAGATGCAGGAGCAGTCTAGAGGCTCCTCCTGACTCTTTTCCCCTGTAACGTGATGCTCTATGAATATTGTAAGAATGAGTATAGTTATGTCCTGAAAAAAGAAAACTCATTTATTTATGAGACTATTTGATTTCCTCTGACATGCCTCATGTAGCAGCCTCCCTCCATTAGAAACCCTCCGAAGCTATGCAAGAAAAAGCCATATCTTATTATTTAAATTAATAAAGCAGCTGCAAATTTTTGCTTCATTTTAAAATATGACTATAGAAAATACCCTTCCATGGACCATTTTTTCTGTGGTTTTCTTCCTGAATATTCCTAATTATGGCCATAATTAATTTTAACGAGTCACCCACCATCAATTCCACAGTAATTTGTAAGTGTCCTGCAGCTGACTTAAAAAAAAAAAAAAATCAAAGTGATGCCCTTCTCTGGCTGCCTCTTTAATGAAACCTGGGATTACTTAAAGAATTGGCACTTGGCCCCAGCGATGCAAAATTGCCTGGTCCTCAGTCAGAGCCGATGCTGTCCGCCTGTTGATGGATGGCATCATTCAGAGCTTTTATAGGCACAGCAAAAGAGGCTAATCTGTTCAGACTGATAAATCCAAATCTTTTATAATATTTCATAGTTCTACCAGACATATGTATGAAGCCAACATGATGTTCCGTTTTCCCAGGAAAACAGCTCCTCCAAAGCAAATGGTCAATATCAGAGTCCTTGGACAAACTTTGGCCTCCGGGAAAGGAGGTTGGGAAGGTCTGGATGGAGGTTTGGAAGGTCTGGATGGAGGTTTGGAAGAAGGCTGGAAAGTAGGTAGGATGGAGTAGGTGGATGGAGAAAGGAAGAACAGCAAGTGCTATGGAGTCTCATCTCCATCTCCCGCACCAGGATAATGTCAGATATCTCTACAAGAAGAGATTCCAGCTGCCTGTAGACACCCAAGAGTGTGGAAGCCCTCAGAGGGCACCTCAGACTAAACTTCACCATGTTATTCTCATAAAAGCGAGGAAATTAGGTGAAATACGAAAGTCAACACAATTTAAGAGCACGGCTGCCAGGTAGGATGAAAGGGGAGGGAAGAAAGGATTGATCTGCGGAGAAATCCCACATCTTCGCAAGGATGCTTGCAGATGGAGAGCCCCCATTACAGCACCCACACCACTATCTGCTGGGGTGCTTGCTCCAGCAAGCACAGCATGGGCTGGGCAGCGGTGCGCTGCCTTCAACCATTTGTTTTAATAAAGAGCGTCACTGATGTCCTCATTAAAGCTTCGCAGCCGCAAAGCAAGGGCTGGAGGCCAGCAAGCGGCTGCATGCTCACAGGGGCTTGCTGCTGACATTCCGGAGCTAATCAGGCCTGCCACTGCTAGCCAGGGGTTCGACACGGAAAATAAAAATCCAGGTAGCAACAAGATCCTCCGTGTTACAGCATGGCTGGTGGCCAGGTCTCTCCTTTAATTGCTGTACGAGTACATTGCTGGCGTTCCCCTCCTTTGATTTACTTTGCAAGTGCATCCAGAGCCAGTGCAGGTGACCATGGGGTTTGGGGTTGTGGCAGCAAAATTTGGGATGTGTTCATGTCTACTCCCACGAGTCCAAGCTTGGGCTATTGCCACTGTATGCTGCTGCTGGGAAAATGAGTTTTTCCTGCTGGGGTGTCACTCTGACCCTCCTGCATCACATCCCCTCTTTTAACTCCCCCGGCTAAGCTGGCCATGATCCCAGGTCTGGCCATAGAAGCAGGTAGAGCCATGCAGTGCTGCAGCAAGGTGGAGTTGGTAGGTGCGTAGAAAATCCTGACCTCTTACAGCACCTATGCCAACTATCCTTGACACAGCCCCTGGAAAACCACTTATCACTGGGTCTTAATCTGCACTAGCTACAAAAGGGATAATATGTCTGCCTGGGGAGCGCCGGGAGGCTTATCAATATTTGTAAAGAGCAGCATGAAGAGGGACAGGGTTCAGAAACACTGAGTCTGTCCCCAGCGTTCAAGGGACTGGCTTGAAAATTGTGAAAATATTGAAATATGATCTATTTTTTATCTCCTGGTTCTGTGCTGCTGACTGCACAGGTCATGTTTGCAGAGCGCTGTGCGCAACTGAAGTGTTCCTGGCTGTTTCTGAATGATGTGCTGACGTTTCTTTGCACCCTGTGGCTGGTGTCCTGGAGAACGCCTTCCTCTCCTCTTGGGCTGTGCAGCTGACACAGGCACCTTGGGATGGCAACAGTCCCTGAAGGAGAAATACCCAGCTTAACATTAGGAAATCAGAAGTAAAAGGGGACCTAGAGCCATAATTTTGCTTTAAATGCTTAATTTCCATTGCGTTTGATGGGCATTGGAGGCCCAAGCAGACATCTTGGTGGCAGTGTGCCTGACTCCCAAGCACAGGGAAGCGCGTGCGTTAGCATTGCAAGCAAGGAAAGTGGGGAAGGGAGTGTATTAAAAGCATTCAATTGACTGAAAACCCCATAAGGACATAAAATACACTTGCTCTTTACATATGCAAGGTTTAGCAATGATAGCACGAAACCGTGAAAAAAAACGTTTCTTCTTTACTGCAACTTGAAATGGTGAAATACGGGCTGACCAGCAGCTACAGCAACCGTTTTATCCTCCAATTTACTGCTCTCACTTCCAGCCTGGCCCCAAGAGCCCAGCTCCCTCTGTACCTTTTTTCTATTAGCAGGTTTTATTTGCGGTCAGGAGCTTTGTACTCGCAGAGCAAAACCCATCTTTGCTCCTAAACCATCCTGCCTGGGCAGCACTCCAAGCCCCTGCACCGAGGCTGGGGAGAGCTGCTGCTGCCAGCTGGGTAGTGCTGGATGGTGCAGCCGCTGAGGTTCTGCCAGTTTATGCTGCCAGGGGCAGGGGCTGAGCCATGGGAAGCTTTATGTTGCACTGCCATACCAAGAACAGGTCAAGGAGAGCAACTGGGTCCAGCGGTGCCTCAGTTTCCTATCCTGTTTCCCTGCCAGGGGCATCACAGTCTGAGGAGTGGTGCGAGAGGCTTGAAGACCCNCCTTTCCTCCAGGCTAAACAACCCCAGTTCCCTCAGCGGCTCCTCATGAGACTTGTGCTCCAGACCCCTCGCCAGCTTCGTTGCCTTTCTCTGGCATGGCCACCAAGGGGGCACCCTGCTAGCCCAGGGGATCCTGGGGACGCCTGGGGCTGCCTGCCAGAGCAGGGAGCAGCTCTGGTGTTCAGACAAGGTCAGTTTTCCCACAGACTCTGGTGAGATTTGCTGGAGGTGCCAAACCTCCCTCTAAGCACCATTTTCTGGCCTCTGCCTGGCCGGTGTCTTCTGCGGCTTTCTCTGGCCTCATTCCCCATCCTCCCAGTCCCCAAAGAACAAACCCAGTCGATGTTGCCTTGTCCTCAGCTGAAGGCACTTAATCACTGTCTTGGCCTGATGGAAATACAAGCTACTCCTGTGCCAGTCAGGACATGCTCTTCTTGCAACGGACTAAGATGAGCAAGGAGCCATCCGAGCATGAAATAGTTGTCAAGCTTCCAGAGGGTCACAAGATATATGGATTATGAAGTAGAGACTCCCACAGATCTTAGATTATCAAATATAAAGACTGCAGAAGATTGCTTCAACGTGTTAGATCACAGGAGCACTGTCCTGAATTCAGAGCTGGGCTGAAGCACCAGCCCACAGGCTGGCAGAGTCCATGGGACTCTTGCTTATAAGCTTTGCATTTGCCCCAAATTTAGCCGTCCCTGCACAAAGCTGCTTGATCATCAGAATTATCTTCTGCCTGTTTCTATCTCCAGCTCATAGGAATGGGCATGTTTTGTGCCTGGTTGTGCTATGTAGAGCAGAAGCCATCTAAAGGTTAGAGCACTTGAAGGACTGGAGATTGGGATTAAACAGGACACTTGAGGCAGGTTGAACAGAAACTAATAGGATTAGCGGCATTAGGTTTGACATCGGTGGGACCTGTCTCGTGTGCACGGATCAAGCGTCTTTAGAAGAACAGGCAGTCGCTGGGGAGGAAGCCCAGCAGTGTGAAGGTGAGCCCCGAGGGGCTGTTGGCGACAGGGAGCCTCTGCCTGCCTGAGACCCAAGGGGATGCTTTTGCAGGGGGGAGGACGCTTCTCTGCCCTTGACCCTCTTTCCTAAGCCCCAGAAATAACGAGTAGCAATGCTACCATGGGTGTTAGCGCTCAGAGGCTGAGGAGGGCTGGCTGGCATTTTGCCCGAGGTGGGTTTTATCACTGCACTTGGCTCCGAGCTGCAACGTGTAATGTCCTCTCGCAGGCGATCACTGCCCCGTCCCCCTTTTCCAGGTTATAGGAGATGCAGCTAAGGGTCACCTCTGTGTTCCCATGTCCCGGTGCCCCATGTGCATTGTCGGCAGCCAGGAGCATGGCCCTGGCCAGGAAAGCCATGGCTTACTGGCCCACTTTCCACCAGGAGGAGCTGAGCCATTAACACAGATGATGCCTGTGACATGCCAGGGCTGCAAGAGCACGGCATAGGATTGGTGACCCAGGAGGTCCCTTCCAGCCCCGAGTCCCTATGTCCCTGCCAGCCAAATCCTCAGGTCACCCTCAGGTGGTCCCTGTTCCAGATTTAGGGGAAACAGAGAAAAGGCTGGGTGTAAGCCAAGGTGCAAGCATGCCTCCTTCTGTGTTTCTGCTCTGCCTGTGCCCCCCCTCTTTATTTCTCCAGCTCCGCCTTAAACTGGGGAGTTTCACTGGCATATTCTTACAGGTCCTGAATGAGTCTGTTCGTTAAATCCAGCCCTAATAGGGACCACGGCTACATGTCACCCTCCAGCTTGGTACACGACTGCTTATTCTTCACTTTCACTACCACCCACCAGTTATTCTTCCCCAAAGCCCAGGCTCAGCCCAATTTGAATTAATTGCAAGAGTGAGACGTCAGCTGCTTTTATGTAACGCTCCTGTGTAATTCCATCTACTCGTTTCTGCTCCCCCACTAATTTATTCACTCCAGGTTTGTTTAAATCAGCCCAGACAGCCTTTTTTTTTTTTTTTTCCCTTCACAAGGTCTCTTTGTAAACCATGTTCCTAATCCAAGGACTTGGCACTCCCCAGGTAGCCAGGGGTGAGCTGGAGCAAGCCCCAGGGGACTGTACCAGTGGGGTGAGCACCTTCGCGTGGGCTTCGCTGTGTTGTGAGTGCTGCTCATGACTTGCCTCCTTCCCCACTTCTATTCCACTGTTTTCTTCTACTGCTTCAGCAAAGAGAGAAGCTAGACTTTCGAGACGGACCCCCTTGCAGCATTAGGGGTTTTTTTTTATTGTTTTTCGAAATTTATACTGAGAATTTTTGGAGAACAGCTATTCTTTACAGTATGATGAAGAACAGTCTTATATATTTATTGATCTCCAGGAAGTTGAATACTTCGAAAACCAATCCTGCTGGAGGAGTGGGAATTGCCCTTCATCTCTTCTCCCCGGCTTGGCACCACTGTGTGCTGAGAGATGCCAGGACGCACCAGTGGTACAGGGCCGTAGCCTGTGGATGCACCAGCTTGCCGGCAGACCTGCAATGGCTGCAAAGCACGCTGGCCCTGCTAATGAGCTGCCTGGTTCCACACACCAAGAAGAGCCTACCTCTCTCTCATAGCACTCCTTCAAATAGAAAATGGCTCTTCATTTAGCTCTTGTCTTGACCGGGCTGAAATTAAGAGGCAATTCAGGTGGCGCTCAGAGAGAAAGATGCATATGAGTCCTTCCAAGGAGGCAGTGGGGCTCGTAGGGAATCCAGTATCCCAAATTCCTGCAGAACTTAGTGGATAATTACCTTGGGCTTCATCTTCACCTCATGGTTAACACCATCTCATATTCATGACTTAATCCAACCCCACCTGCCAGTAAAGGTCCTGAGTAGAGTTAGACATGGGTGATCCACCACGATGCTGTAAGAGTTTCAGGGTGGGTTTTGCAATACCTGGGCCCTGCAAGAAGAGCTATGGAGGACCAAAAAATCATCTTATTTGCTTATCGATTTCCAGTAAAATCTAATAATTAGAAAAATAGTCCTGCCAGCTCATGTATGCCCTGCTTACAAAGGAAGGAGGCAAAATCATTCAGAGGATGACAGTGCTTCGATACTCTCCTTGTAATTTCTCTGGGCAGACAGACAAGTATCCCTGCAGCTGGCATTAGTCTGTGTCTCAAGGAAGAGAGCAGAGACCATCAGCGCCAGGAGCCTGGGGCATCCCTCAGGCATGTGCAGGGCCAGGAAATGACTGTTGTGAAGATGGACCGCTGTAGAGAGGACTATGAGGCCAGCACTGTTGCGTGGGTATTGGTCCCCTGGGCTAGCTACGGTGGCATTACAAGCCCATATATGCTCTCGCCTCTGTCAGCATCACCCACGGCTCCTGCTTGCACCAGTGGTGAGATGCTGCCATGAAAATGACTGGCACCACGTCTCCAAGTGTGTAGAGTGAGGCTGGTCCTGCTGTGAAAGGACCATCCCCACGGCCAGCACCAGCACAGTGGTGAAGGTGATGCTGCCAAGGATCAGATGGGCTTCCTATGCAAATAAACTGAATCTTTTGCTCTCCGCAGATTCCTAATATAGTGTCTTCTACCATCTGTAAATAGCACACTTAAATAGCAGTTTATCAAAAACAAGTCTCAGGGAATTATCTGAAATCAGCCTGTCTGATGAAAGGCACGTGAGCTAGAGGGCCGCATCCTGCACAGGAGTCTGAGAGCTGAAAAATAACAACAATGTTGAAGTCAAAACACATTTGTTGCACTTTGCTGTTGTTCTGCTACCCAGACAATGAGCGAAACACCCCTGAGCCCCTGAATGTACAGTGCCGGGCATGGCAATGGCTGTAACCCACAGCTTTGCTTGTGGTCGACAAAGTAATCGGTAGGTTTTTGCAAGCAAGCTGATATTTTACCTTTGGAAAATCAAACCTGAAACATTCTCATCCCAAACAGCTCATCGTTTGCTTTCTTTCTGCTTCCCAACTTTGCTTGCCCCTTCCTGCTGAACTGCACCACCTTTCCTCGCAGCTGCTCTGTTGTGCTTTCTCTGTTGACTTACTTGCTCCTCGACATCTATGAAAGCTAAAGAAGCATTAATTGCTGGAGTGCATTGCACTTGCTGGAGATTTCAGGAGTCTCATCACCCCAGCACAGCATGCAGAAAGCACAGGGCTCCATGCAGCACACGTGAGCTCAGGCAGGACAGGCATCACCCCTCCAGCTATGATGGGCACCATCCTTGGCCTCCAGAAACTATCTGTCCTCTTTGGCACAGAGGGCAAAGAAATAAAGCATTATGGCTAAATAACAGGCAGATGGGTTCCCAATCCCCAGCTGCTGGCCATTCCCATGTTGGTTTCACGCTGGGGACAAGGACCACGTCTTGTTCAGCACGTGTGCCGCGCTCAGCCCCAGCCAGCGGTCCCCAGCATCTCAAGGCTCACTTTGTGCCCTTGGTACTTATCAGAGGAGCAATAATTGGGGACAGAACTGGGAGGAAGCTCTGCCTGGTGGCCAGGCATGCTCTGGGGTAGCAGCAGAGTCATTTGTAGAGAGATGGGCTCTGGGAAAGGGAGGGTCCTCTCCTTTCAGCTCCAGTTAACTCTTGTGTGGGTCAGGAGCAATAACTTCGTCTCACCAAGTCTCGCCAATTAGCATTCTGCTCCAGTCTGGCTTTCATAAGCTGGTCTGACTTAGTAAGATAAAAAAGTAATAACACTGCCCTCTATTATTTATTAGCAGCCTTTATGTCTCCCAGTACAAAAAGTCCTTCCTCCTCCCTGGCTTCCTCACTGAGCTGCTCCAAACAACACGCCATGCTGTCACTTCGCAGCCCTCGTCACCCAGCATTTCACAAGGCTCCAGAAAACCTGTCTCGTGGCTCAGGTGTTATATTCCAGATGTGACAGGCACTTGTTCAGCTCCTGTCCTGCCTTTCTGGATGCCCAGGGTGGCCTTGTGCTCTGACTGCAGGCAGCCTGGGACAATTCCCCCCAGCCAGCAATTGGGGTATGGCTGGGTGGGGTCCCCACGGGAGCACTTGCCTTTTGCCCTGATTTCAGGGCTATTAAGCTCTTGCATTTAGAATTATTTTGTCTCCAAACTCTAAAATCACTACTGCAAATGAAGCACGTGCTCATTGTTCAACCTGGGCTGCATGGGTATCTCAGATGAAGCTGACTGCTGGATTCGTGTTGGATTCTTTGGGGTCCTGTGGATGTTTATTGAGTAGATAGGAGTCCTTGGTGTCCCGGCCAAGTTTTCCTGGGGTGTTTGCCCTGCCTGGGAGCTGTGCACAGTGTCCACCTCTCTGCGCCCAGCTGCCCGGCGCAGCACCGGTGTCCCTGCAATGCCCGTGGTTTGTGTTGACTGTATTGACTGAATTAATTACAGCTGAGGTTCAATATTGAAATTACTCAGAACTCTGGGTAGCCAAGCTGAATCAATTAGTTTATTAGCAAGAGCCAAAGCCAGCCAAACAGCGAAGGGACATCGCGCCCTCGGAGAGGGGCAGAGCAGCCATCCTTCGTCAGAGATCGGCCCCGCGATGCACGTTTAAAGCAGTCCTTGTAGTTTTGCCTGACACCATGTCTTTGTTTTAGCCCTAATACCCCAAACCTGGCAAGTACATAATTTAACCTCTCCTGTTTGCTGAGGCTGAGCTGGCTCCTTGGGCAGCCCTGCAGCAGCATGCAGCATCCTCACGTACGGCAGTGCACTGTGGGTGCCATGTAACTCAGGCAGAAGGGAGGCCTTGATGTCTGTGATGTCTGTGACTCATGTAGATGATATTTCTAAGCCCCAAATATGGATGTGAACAACAGCAATAAAAATATCTCACTAACTAATATGAGGATGTAGGACTCTGGTTAACATGTAGATATCCACTGTTGGCATGCTTCATCAAGCATCCTGGGATTTCCATCAAGGAAAGATTCTTTCTAACATGTGAATGTTATATTCATCTTCCTCACGGCAGCATACCCTGGCCATGACACTAATACATGGGAATTAGACAAGTATTTCTAATTCTCTTCAACTCCAGGTATGTCTCTGCCAGGAGGTATCAGGTAGGAGTTTGGCTCTGGTTGCAGTGTGCTTGGTGCACAGCCCATAGGTGTGCTAAATCTACCAGCTGTAAAATCCCATCACCTTTTCACTGTCACCACTTGAGCTGTAGAAACAGCGGCACTGTTGCACACGCAAGTGTCTGGCTGGAGATTTATTGGGTTTTACCTGGAGTAGCACCTGGAGGGCTGGCTTTGCTGGGGCATAGCTGGCTCCTCACAGGTGGCAGGGGGTGGCATTGCTATAGCAATTGTCACCTGGGAAACAGAGCAGTCTAGAAATGTCAGAGCAACAGTATTCTCTCACATTTCTTGAGTAGGTTGGCTCAGTTTGGCATCAAGCCCTGGTGTGGAAACCCGGAGTAGAGCCCAAAAGTAGACCCATCTTCATGCCCCGTCCTTGCAGTTGGCCATGGCACATGGATGGCACAAGCCACCCTGCGCCAGATGGCCACCATGGCCCATCAGACGTCTCTTGTAGGCATTGAAGAGGCTCAGGACCAAATGGGATGGGCTATGCCCAAGGGAAAAGATCCCAAAATGGAGAAGGCTGAGCCTCACTCGGGTTAAGACTTCATCTCCTTTCCAAGCAGAGCCTCCTGCTTTGGACCAAAAAGCCTCTTTCCTCCTCTTGAAGTCTCTTGGAGCAGAAATTTCCCAACCTGCACGAGATCAGCTCCTAAGCTGTCAAGATGTGTCTCGCTTATATAAGATCTTCACAGGGATGCTCTTTGGATCCTTGCAGTTTTGTTTAGTTGGTTTAGTTTAAGATTAATCAGAAATGAAGAAAGAGCTAGAGACACACAAAAGAGGCTCTAAATAATTCCAAGTGATTGAGAGCACCATGATTAATGGGATCTGCCAGTGCCATTCGGGTGGAAGCGGACTTCCGAAAAATAGGTCTATGTTAAATGGAAAAATACAATAATGTCATTCACAACAGGAGAAAACATGTGGTGCAAGAACCTGCCTTGAACAGTCATCACATATAATTCAGGCTCACAATGAACAAAACTTAACTCCTCTAAGCTCTATGTGTCCTGATTCTAAATTCATTCATTATATTTGATTATCTTCAGTCCTCCCCAAGTGTAATATATTATTTCTTACAGAATTCACCATGCTTCATGTCAGGCATGGTTTAATATTTCATACAGTTCATTAAATAACACATGCAGTTCAGCTCACAATGCCTTATTCATAATCCCATATACATCCCTGTGAAACCACAGAGAAAGAAAAAAAAATTGATGTATGGAGAAACAGAAGAGCAAATTGAAATGGTTCTGTAAAAGGACCCTTTGCAACCCCGGCAATTAAAGGTGCTTTGCAAAACAAGAGGGAGAGAAGATGGTCCTGGGTCCCTGTCTGCTGCACGGGTGGGAGAAGCAGCGGTGGGAAGTGTGGCTGTGGGGCACGATGGCTTGGAGGAGAACATCTGGATTTTGCTTTTGGTCCGGTCATGCAGAGCAGGCTTATGCCTCCTCCCTCCTTCCGTACTCCAGACATGTACTGGAGAGAGCTGCCTCTCATCTCATGCTGACCTCCCAGATTTGATTAAAGCAGTAAATACATCCTGCCCCCTCTCTGGAAGCAAGCTAGGAAGGTTGTGAACTAATACCCAAGCTTGCTCTAGGGATGTGGACAGCGAAGGCTTTTTACAGGTTCTGTGTGGTTTTAGCTGCCTGATTTTAGTTTGGGGTATACGACTGAACCAACCTGAGAAAGTGTACCACGACAAGGCACTCTGCCTTCATCAGTACGCCAGGTTTGCATCCCGCTTCCATGAACTTCAGCTCAAGGATAGCTCATCCACAACTTCACCCCAGGAGCGAGTTATTGCACGGCACCCTCGTGCAACACGGCGTGCACAGGTGACCCCCGCAGAGCGGGGCCATCGGCTGTACTGATGCAAGATTTTCCTTGGTGGTTTGCTCTCTAAAGCTCTCCTGTGCACCAATCTGAAACAGCCAAGCAAAATTGACAGGCTTTCTCACAGGCTTCCATGCAGCAAGTAGCATCTTCTCCTAAAGGCGGTTTCCTTGATTTCAGGGGCAGGACTTTGGCAGGTAGAGACCAAGGGGAGATAATTCACTCCAAGTGCAAGAATTTTTTTTTGTTAGAAAGTCAGAAATATCTAGCAGTGGGTGGAAATTCCTTCCCTGCTCCAGAACACAGCGAAATACTGCAAATATCTCCAAGGAGGGTGAATGTAGTCATTGCATCCGCAAGGACACTCTGTCTGATGGGCGAAGGCTAGTGTGCAGTAGAATCTATTATTTCTTCATGTGATTAAAATTAATAATTTATACAGGGACGAAGTGACTTCTTCATAATTTCTTGTGAGCCGTGATTCCCCCTCGGCAGCATCGGGGATGCCGGAGGAGACCCAAGAAAGACATAATGGGAATGGATGAAGATGCTCCTGTGAAGGGCAGAGTGAGCAGCCCTCCTCCTCCTGCTATGTGCAGCATCTGCTGCCCCATGGATGCACGAGCTCCGTGCTGGGAGCAGACAGTCGCCCCAGCAATAAATATCCCTTGTTAAACCGTACATCCCAAATGAAGATATGCATTATACCCAGTCCTCAAGACTTGCAAATATCATCCACTGTTCCCTACGAGGATTGTTCTGTCCTTGTCAGGAGGACGCTGTGGCATGCCTGAGCTTAGAAAGGAGGACATCGGGGGATGCATCATTCAAAGGCCAGGAAAGAGCAGCGTGCCAGGCTGGGGCTGTCCATGCCACTAATCAGTGTATGTTCTTGGGCATGTCTCTCCACTCTTGTATCTCTTTTTTTCCCTCCAAGGCCTGCTTTCTCTATTTATGCACAAGCTGTCAAGCTGAGGACAGTCTCATTTGTTGTGTCACACCCAGCGGAAGGGGAGGCTGACTCTGCAGAGGCCTCCAGTTCCTGCTCCCCTGCAATGCTTCCCAATGGCAACACGTCAACCTGCCAGCAGTAGATAAACTGAATCCTTCCAAAATGCTGGGTTTGAGCTGTCTGCTGATATACACGTTCATGCTCATTTTTTTTTCTTCCTTTGCAAAGGGAACCTTTGTTCACTGATAATGCAGAAATAGTCTGGAGTGGCTGTATTTAGACATCACAGCTTGTCTGCACAAAGCATGCCAGCCCTCCAGGTAGAAGGGCGGAGACAACACCATGCAACAGATCTGGCCAGTTGCAGATAACTGTTNGTTCAAAACCATCACCCCTCGTCCTATCGCTCCACTCCCTGATCAAGAGTCCCTCCCCATCTTTCCTCTAGGGCCCCTGTGGGTACTGGAAGGAGCTATAAGTGTCCCCAGATCCTTCTCTTCTCCAGGCTGAATAACCCCAACTCTCTCAGCCTGTCCACACAGCAGAGATGCTCCAGCCCTCTGATTATCTTCATGGCCTCCTCTGGACTTGCTCCAACAGGTCCATGTCCTTCTGATGTTGGGGGCTCCAGAGCTAGAGGCAGCACTGCAGGAGGGTCTCACCAGAGGGGAGCAGAGGGGCAGAATCCCCTCCCTTGCCCTGCTGGCCACGCTGCTGGGGATGCAGCCCAGGTTGCTGTTGGCTTTCTGGGCTGCCAGTGCACATTGCCGGCTCATGTTGAGCTTCTCATCCACCAACATCCCCATGTCCTTCTCCTCAGGGCTGCTCTCAATCCATTCTCTGCCCAGCCTGGATTTGTGCTTGGCATTGCCTCGACCCACGTGCGGGACCTTGCACTTGGCTTTGTAGATGGCCAACAGAAGCAACAACAACAAACAGTTGTAAAAGCAACAGTTTTGTTAACATCTCACCAGCCTGAATCCACTCCTCGCTCCCGCCTAGTGCTCCATCTGCCACAAGGGCGGCAGTTTCCCTCCCCATTAACACGCTCCCACCAGCAGCTGCTTTGTGGCAGCTTGCCAGCTCAGTGCAAGGCGCTGTGCACGTATGAGCTAGGCAGACATGGTGGCCCCAGCAGCAGGGATGCAGGTGATGCTCCTCACCCATGCCACTCCGGCCAGTGACAAGTCCCTGGGGTGCATCTTACATGTCCGGGTCCTCATTAGTGCCGCTTTGCACAAGTGTTTCCCTTGTGCAAGTGTTTCCTTGCTCTTGTCCTCCTGTCTTTCTGCATCTCTCGCTCTCTTTTCAGCTGTTCATTGCCCTGATACCAAGTGCCAGGAGGTGTCTGGTCTCATCCCCTCCCTTTATAAAGATAAAACCTCCCCCAGTGTCTGGTGTACCCAAGAGTTAAGGCTGGGAAGAGGAATTTGGACTTGAGCATGTCAAATGATGGCAGATGGATTTAGCTCCAAACTCTCTTGCCTTTTTTTTTCCCCCCTTTCCGGTGCAATAATCCTGCCTCCGTCAGTGGGCTGGATTTTCTGCCTTTTTTCCTTTTCCTCCTCCCACCAGATTTGCTAGCGCAGAAGAATTACAAGAACAGAAGGTGAAGATCTTCCTCCTTTATTTTTTTTTTTTTTGGCATCTCTCCCTTGCTCTTTTGCCAAGCCGCTCCAATTCCTCTTCCCCAGTGCCCACGCTGCCTGCCCAGCCTGCCCAGAGTGGGGGACATGCAGCGCCCATGGAGCACGGTACCATGCGCCGTGGCCATCAGCTCCTACACAACAAGAGGAGGGGGCGGCAGAAATACCAACCCGAAACCCAGAGGAAGAACCTCTGTGGGCTTGAATTACCCTCTGATGAGGAGTCGTTGAGTCAGGGGCTGAGCTGTGGCCACCGGCTCTCTTCCTGCAGGTGGGAAAGGCTTGTCATCATGGGTGGAAGACCATGGTTGAGCTCCAACCTTGGAGGTCCCCACCTGTGTCCTCATTCCCTGCATAAAAGCCATTCAGCATGTTTTATCATCCTTCCCACCTCTCTTTGAAGCTTTCTCAGCTCTACTGCATCCTTTTTCACCTGCGCAGTGTTCAACATGTAGGTGCACAGGGGATTTATACAGCAACAGCGTGATTTTTTTCTGTTTTGCTCTCTGTTCTCTGAGTAATCCTTAACATTCAAGATGCTTTTATTTTTTTATTTTTTTTTTTTTTTATCTCTGCTGAGCAATGAGCTGATGTTTTTGGAGGACTATTGATTATAACCCTGAGATCTTGTTCCTGAGAGTTAATAGTCAGCTCAGAGCCCATCATTTTATTTCTCAAGTTGGGAATGGTTTCTCCCACGTTCACCACTATTTATCTACACAGAGTTTCTCCTGTCATTTTCTTGGCCAGTCACTCATCACACAGTCCTTCTGCAATTCCTCACGGTCACCCCTTTTCCTTAATATCCTAAATAATTTGGGAGCATCGACAAAAGCTGTCATTTCACTCTCCACTCCCTTCTTCTGTTCCAATGAGCCCATGTAGGTTCTAAGAGAAATTTTGGGGAAACCCACGGGAAAACCATGACCCATGGAAGGGGATGGGAGAGAAGAGCTCCTGTGGCTGCTTGCAGTCCCAGTGGGTATCAAGCATCTGGGAGCAGTGGGGACAGGCTCCAGGCAATCCAAGCAACAGATATCTGCAGGGACAGCTTGTTTTGATACATTGCCCTCAAGATTAATCGGGAAATGGGATTGAAGGGCCTTTAATGACCACAAATTCCAGCAGAGGAACGGCCATGGTTTTCCTGCACAAGCAGATGCTCAGCAGAATCGATACTCTCCAGGGAGTTGTTCCAGAAGGTGGATGGAATAAAGTGATTCACAGTATTAAAAAAAATAAAATAAAAAGAGAGACATCAGAGCTCCTGGAAGCTGTTCAGTTGGCATCACGAGGTCTGCGAATAACAGACGCCCAAGGGAACTAATGTTTTAAGCCAAAGCAATTTGGGTAACAGGACAGGCTTGGGGGAAAAAAACCCCACAGTGCCAGATTTTGGATTATGCTGAACATCAATGCTAAAAAAGAAGACACACATGTTCCCAATGTACAGCCGAGGAACACATTTTATAAGCATATTCCTAATGTGGCATGTGCTGTGCTTCTTCTTATTGATAATAGCTAACTATAGCTTCTCGTTTAGCTCTTCCTCCTGCTCTTCCCTGTTCAACTGTGGGATCTAACAGGTCAGTGACGACACAAAAACACGTGAGCCAGATTCTGTTAAAGAGCTCAAAAAATTTCCAGGTGAACTTTATTGGCTATTTTGAGGGTTTGCCTTGAACTCACAAGGCTTACCTTGCAGAGAAGCTGTGTCCAGGGTGGGATGAACCCATGAGTTTCTTACACTGGCATCCATAAGGGAGGGCCAGAGAAGCACCTTCCATAAAGGTAGCCTAGGCATTGGCTTTATTTGATTAATAAGGCTGTGTGGCAAGAATGGCAGGATTCAATTTGCCCAGAAGTACTTCTCTTAAAAATGTCAGATGATGTTTTGAGCTCCTGCAGAGCTGAGAGTGTGTGTTTTCCCTCTGCAAACCAAAATCAAACCTCTCTCTTCACCTTTATCCCCACTGTAAGCCCAGCGGAATCAGTGGGAACCTGATGATAAATCACCTTTTCTCTGGGAAGGGAAGAAGAAATGTTCTTCCTCTTTCTCTCCCCCAAATCCAGCATCTGTACTCTCCGCATTTCTGTCTACATATAATGATGAGGGACACATCACTGCTCCAACAGCCTGATTCAGCAGGGCCAGCAGAGCAGCCCTGGACAAAAAATTGGGAAGTTTTGTACACCTGGCCAACCCTTAGTGTTGTGTCTGCTGGGAGTGAAATAGTACAAAATGACTGACAGCCACCAATGTCTCCCACGATCCCTTATTACTGTGTTGGTCTTATTCGAGTGCAACATTTTTTCACATAGCTAGTAATATCATAGAATCATAGAATGGTTTAGGTTGGAAGAAACCTTAAAGATCATCTAGTTCCAACCCCCCTGCCATGGGCAAGGACACCTCCCACTAGACCTGGTTGCTCAAAGCCTCATCCAACCCGGCCTTGAACACAGCTTCCCTGGGCACATCCTTGGTGACCTTTCTGTATCTGACCCCAATTCTATCTGAAACTTTTAAAAATCTATTTTATTAAAGTTTTTGGCGAGGTTTATCAGGCTAGTAAAATGACTCTATCTGCATCCCTAATTCATGTCCCAGCCCTTGGGGACCTGAGAGATCGCTGCCTGAAACGCAGACGGTCCATCACTGCTGGGAAAGCCCAGGTTAGTCCTGTTGCCACTGAGGGCTGTGCCTCCCCCAAGAGCTGCTGTAGCACCATTCCCCAGGGAGATCCAGCGCTGAGGCAGGCTGCTTGTCTTTGCTGATAACCTGCCTGCAGCCAGGTCTCAGTGCAAACCACTCCTTGGTGGTTCCCTGCGTCATCGCTGCCTGTTATATCCTCAGGTTATGGATACAGGTGGTTCTTGTAGCTTGTGTGGTGTTTCTCCTGGAGCTTTCACAGACAAACACCTCCCTTTCCATATTCACAGCAGTCCCCATCTGTTACGGACCTCTGCAGCATCACAGACCCGGTGCTCTGTTAGTGCCAGCCTCGAAGGGTGACAAAAGATCAGGTATCTCTGCATCTACCCCTTTCCACTTGGAGCCCAGAGATGTGCTGAGTGATTTGCAGACTCAACCAAAGACGTTTGGTGGTCCTGGTCCCTAAGAGCTGATGTGCAAGCCGGCTGTTGGGAGCGCCCTGAGGAGCAGCCCCTTGGCTGGCCATGGGCAAGGTTTTGCAGGTAGGATGATGAGTTTCTGCGGGGACTGGCTTGGCCACAAGCTTTGGGGTTCCCATTTGATGGGGAGGAAAGGTGCCTGGGTGGAGATGGAGCAGAGTAACAGGAGCAGAGCAGCCCCAAGCTGAGTGTCCACTGTGGATGGCAAAAACACTATCAGATTTCAAATTCCACCCAAATCTCCAGTTCTTCTATTTTCAGCACCCTACAAAGGAACCCACCCCATCCACTTAATCAGGTGACATGTTGGGCCACCTATCTCCACCAGCCACAGCCAGTTGGGGCCGGACACCACCCTTGAGAAGCACAGCTCTTCCTATCACCGTAGGAAGGCAGCCTGGGCAGCCAGCTCATCCCTCTTCTCGGTACATCCCAGGAGGGAGGCGAGGAGCCAGGATGGAGCTGGGTGCCAAGTGGGGGGTGGTGTGGGGGGACGGAAGCGCCACTCACCCCCATCCCCTGACTCACGGCAGGTCCCCGCAATGCCACGGGGGCTCAGCATGACAACTCGGCTGCCTGCGGTCGTCTATAGCAACTGAACCACCTTGGAAGGCTGCGCTGCCTGTGTGGGCTTGAAATTATGTGGTTGTTTTTGTTCCCTCTCAGAAAAAAAAGACAATCTGATTTGTATGTAACTCTGAATAAATTCCTTGTTAACCTTTACAGCCATCTGGAGGGAGAGTCACTCCTTTCTGCAGAGTGCATCGTGGCTGTTTGAGGGAGCGATGTTTCTGCCAGCAGATTTTGCAGGAGCTGGCGTGGAGGGAGCCAGAGGCACCACACTGGGTGGGAGCCGAGAGGCCCGACTCAGCCCGGGCAGAGTCAGCAGGTGGACCATATTGGGGTTCGGAGTGTCTTGGGGTTGTCAGGAGCCAGCTGCTGTGTTGGTCTGCCCCTTTCACTCCCAGCCCTGAGCACTGCTTGTCTTAGGTAGGACTAGAGATGGAAAACCTCCTTCTGAGAAGCCCCGGACTGAGAGTATCCTGGGGGTCTCCACTGACAATTTGGGTCATGCTGCCCCAATGCCACACTCTGTGCACTCCCAGCCCCACTGAAGACCTGAGCTTTGGGGTTCGCATTTGAGGGTTGAGGGTTCAGGTCTGCTCCAGGTACATCTCTCATGTCACATGGGAAGAGCTGGATCAGACCTGAAGGTCCATCCAATCCATCCATGGTCCCCAGGAGCATGCTCCAGCTTGCCAAAGATGTCTCCCTCCTTAGACTTCTCTGCTTTGGAGTAGCCCCTGGTAAGTCTGCTTTGAACCTGCAGGGCATTTGTTCACCTCCAAGTGCTTCTTGCAGAGTCTCATCTCTACTGGCACCTTGTCTGGCAGTTGTTACCTGCCACTCGTGCCATTCTTTTGACTTTCTGGACTGCCAAGACTGGAAGTTCATCACCTCTCAGTTACAACTGCAGCATCCAGCTGGGTAGTCACTTTCTGTGCAAGCCTGGTGCCTCCCTTGCTAAGCATGTTTGGTGCCATCTCTTCCCACAATAGGCTTAGCACCCGCATTTTCCCCCCATGTAGGTGACAGCTCTTGAAATCCTTCATGCGGATTCCTCCTGGCTGAGCTTGTGTCCCAAGTGCAGTATTGCCCCAGGAACACAGGGTGAACCAGGACCTCCTAAGCATGAGGCTACAGCAGAAGTCCCACAGGACCTACCAGTGTCTGGATGCAGAGGCTTTCTGGGCATTTCTACAGGTCCTAAAGCCTTCTTCGTTATTCACATCTGACTAAGTCAGGCAAGAGGAAAAGACTGCTCCTCCCTGGTGTTTTAGGGTAGCGAGAGGCTGGGAGGGGAGCAGAGGGACTCTATGGAGGAAATGGAGGAATGCCCATGCCATTCTCTGGTAAGGCAATTTCCAGCAGCTCATCTGGGATGTATGTGTGCTGGGTTGGGTTCATGTCTGCCCAAAGACAAAGCACTACCCAAAGCAACACAGTAAGAGTAACCTCCTTTAAAGAAGACCCCAGAGGCGCAGGTCAGTGGGCACATAGGCCTCTCTGATCCTTAGTGAGGTGCCCCTTACCCTCAGGTGGGCTCCCTTACCCCTGTATAGCACTTCACACTTGTCTGCATCCCTGCCCAGTCCCGACAAGGAGGGATGAGCAGAGAGGAGAGGGGACACTGGGCATCCGTCCACCTGCCAAAGACAGCCCCGTGGCAGCCCAGACAATAGTATGAATTGCAGTTCCCGCAGATGAGAGAGAGAAGGGGGAGTGCTAGCCAAATAAACACAATGCAACTTTATTTTCTTTCTTTCTCTGCTCCTTTTAAAATTTATAAATATTTTGAAAACTTTCCAAAGGGAGGGAAAAAACAGCAAGTTGCACATCAGTGACTAAATGCAGTGTCACCCTGCTCATTAAGAAAGAAGGAAATCAGATCATTACTGGAATTAATAAAGAAGAATCTCTTGGTTGACTAGGAGAGGGGGATGCACTTTAAACAGGTCAGATATAACAACACTATGGCTGGTTTCCAGCCATGCT
Organism: Burhinus bistriatus; assembly: GCA_013397275.1. Taxonomy (NCBI): domain Eukaryota; kingdom Metazoa; phylum Chordata; class Aves; order Charadriiformes; family Burhinidae; genus Burhinus; species Burhinus bistriatus. Next base: position 265,617 of record VYXH01001448.1, on the reverse strand, counting down.
GAGCTCTGTCTGAAGGTCTTAATTATAAGCAGCTCAAAAAAAGCCAACGAGAAAAGGAATTTACAACACAAAAGAAATAAATTAGATCTCAGATGCCTCTATACATATTTAATCATTGGGATGCTGATGAAGAGGAATCTTTAATATTAGCTGCCACAATCCAGCCTTGCTCGCAGAGTGCTCTGGGGCGGGCACTATGCCTGGCCGCCAGTAGATTTGGCCGGTGGAGAGGATGCTGCCGTGTGTGCAGCTCTCACAGCACGGCCGCCAGCCGGCGGCCAGAGAGGAGAAAAACATGACCTTTGGGTCTGGGAACTCGTCTGGAACAATGGTGGGATCGGGCACCTCCTTGGAGCACTCTGCAAGCATGATGACTTGGCCTTCAGAGATGCTGAAGGTTTAGTGGGATCCTCACTAAGTCCAAGAGCAGCTGAAGCCATGCAGGCAGGGTGCCCGAAAACCCTGGCTGAGGACTCAGCTACCACGAAGCACAATGGATGATTGCGGCCCTCTTTCACTTTTAAGCCAGGCTTGCTAAGTCCTCTCTGAACTTATTTAATTTATTTTGCCATCTTAGCTCTGATAACCACAAAGATTATTCGCCTCTACCCCACAGCAAATTCTGACTCTTCTGAACCTTCTTCTCATTTATTGATCTCCTGCAACCTCTTGGGTAACCATTTCCACTGTATCTTTTTAAGGCTTGGTTTAGATATTATCTCTCCTTGCTTCTGTTTGTGTTTGCGTAGCGCATCTTCATTAATTAGGATGTCTTGTTGGACAGAGTGTAGTCTTCGGGGAGCTCCTCTAGTGATTTGTTTACAGATGTCAGGTTAGCAATAAATTGGGAGAAATAATTGACCTTTCCTGTAAGACTTTGCTAATCCTGTTTCCTCTTAACTGTTTCCAATTTTTAGGGTACTGCAGTGTTTTTCTTAATCAATTGTTCAGACTGTGAGAACATTAAGGGAGATGCGATCAGGAACACGTCGCAGTGATGCAATTTTAATGATTCATTCTCTGTTTCTCATTAATTCATTGCATTTCATGTTTCTTCAAGTGCTGACTTTGGAAGTTTTTAAGACTTTAAATAGTTTTTTTTTTGAAAAAAACAATTACAGTAGCCTTCTTGGTATGAGTTGTGTTGCTCTAGCAAGCTGTAGGAAGGATCTGCTCAGAGGGCACGGAGCAAGGAGGTCATCCCAGCCTCCAGGACCTGACGTTGTGCCGAAAGAGATTCCAGCTAATGTGTGAGGAGAACAGTCAGCAGAACACTTCTATTAAAAACTGTTACTTTTAAACAAGTTAATTTCCCCCATGAATCAAGCCACTGTAAAGATAAATCCCAAGTGGCAGGCTAAGTATAATTGTGATACTCTCGTTAGAAGTGCTCAGACTGAATTTTTATATATTTTTTTTTAACTGAAGAATTCAAACTTTTGGAATTTAAATGACTTGGAAGAGATCCAGGTTTTGTTTTAAAGGAAATTGTTCTGTTGTTATATCGCATTTCAGAAATTATGAAAATGTTTCAGATTTTGAAAACAAAACCTGGGGAAACGGAACATTGCATCTCAGGAAAAAAATGAAAATATTGGGGCTTTTTCCAAGTCAATTATTTTAAGAGAGTGATAACATCCTTGTTAAACTAGCTGCACTAGCATCTAATGCTGCTGCTAATATGCAACTGCAGGTCCTTACTCCTGATCCTTGACAATTAACAAAACAATGATTAAGTGTTCTGCAAGGAAATCCTTTCTCCAACTAATATCCTAATTAGAAATTCAGAGATTGACTTAAACTTATCAGATACAGTCAATTCAATGCAAAACTGTCTCTCCTACCAACGGCGATAACCCACAGCCAAGCAGTTTCTGCTGTGGCGCGGGCAGACGTGATGTGAGATCAGCCCCAGGTAACGCATACCCCTCATCTGCCCTTACACAAGCTCTTATGCCACATTAAAAACACTGTTAGACACATTGGTTTATAAATCACACGTTCATTAGTACACGCTGTTATCTCGTTTCACAAGAAGCTGTCAATTTAAGGCAACATTGCAAATTACCTATTATCTCCGGGCTGTAATTGCCTTAGGGTTGCTCTGCATTATCATTTCACAGGGTGGAAGGCACCAGCAGTGTCCTCTGCCAGGAGCACTGGGATGAGGAGGTGTGAGGAACTTTCCAGTCCCATGAGTCAAATCACCACCAGTGACTTCAGGCGTCCTGGGTGCAGCTTCTCCAGGAGCAGAAAGACACATCTGCATCAAAATCATTTAGTCTTTTTAACCCAAGTACACCCTCTGTAAGAAATACTTAAATGAAAAGCCAAGCCAGTGGAGTAAGACGAAGCATCTGCCATTCGTCAGGTGGAAGGAGACTCTGGATGTTCAGTTTAGAATTAAAAAGTCATGTTTAAAAAAAAAACCCACCTCCATGCATTTCAGGCAATCTCTCGCCAGAGGCGCTCTTGTCCCCTTGGGTTTTCAAGCAAGCCTTGGGAAAACGAGTTGGTGGCTGAGCCTTTGTAGCCAGGAGGGAAATCCAGTTTTCTTGCTCTCATTCAGGAGTTTTGGGCTTATGAGGCGCAATTTTTTGAGTGCTGCTCCCCAGAGCACAGCAGCATTGTCCAGCCAGGGACAAGGCTGACATGTCCAGCGTGCAAAGCTCCTCTGGAGACCTACTTCCCAAAGCACTTCCTGAACTGGTCTGCACTGGTCTGTGTGTCTGTCTGCAAACTCCCAGTCCATAGAAAGCAAGTCACAAGGGGGCTGAGCACCAGATTGCTTCCGTGCCCAGGCAGACACTGCTCACCGTGCCACATCCTGCAGGCAACAATCCCTCCAGGTTTAGTTAGGGGGAGACAGGGGGAAACAGATGCTAATCAGCTAATCTTGCTTTGCTGGGCCTTCTGTTTTGTTTTGTTTTGTTTTGTTTTGTTTTATTTTATTTTATTTTATTTTATTTTATTTTATTTTATTTTATTTTATTATTTTATTTTCCCTCTTCCTTTTTTTCCCCCCTTTCCCCCTTTCCACTTTTTTCCCCTTTTTATCTTTTCTCTTTTTGTTTGAGATGTGCCTCCATCCCACGTAACAGGGACATGCACGCAAAGCCAGGGCTCCAACAGCACCTCCGCAGTGACTCTGCCCCGTCCCCAAGGGCAAGGCAGCCTCCTGGGAGATGGCAGTGCAACTCTTCCAGCAGTCCTTCTACACCAGCGATGGTCATCGTACTCTGTCCTGGGAAAGCCTTCTGATCTGGGAATATTTCTTGCCCGTTCAGGTCTGCTGTCACTGTGTACATTTGTGATAGCACTCTCCTCCTCTGCCCAAAATCACCATGGGGAGGGATAGACATCACTGTGTACGTACTCAGAGGGACAGATGGCATCATCGTCACAGACATTTACGCTCCTTAGGACAAAAAAAAAAAAGCTAACCGTGTTTCAAATGAGGCCGTTTCCAGCTGTTAGGATAATGGAGCATGCTGGGAGGACTGTGAATGCCTCTGCCTTTCTTCAGTTGCTCATGGCTTCGTCATGATGCTCCCTTTCTGCAGGAACAAAACTCCTCCTCGCCGGCAAACAGCCTGGAAAGGGTCTCCTGCTCCCTCCCCAGTTAAAAAGTGTGCTCTCACTCCCATCCACGAGGGTGAGTTCAATTATAAACAAAACCCAGACTCATCTGGGTGGGGGGGTGGGGGGGGG